>KK119310.1:365579-398316 GCA_000611955.2 Stegodyphus mimosarum | reverse complement strand
TTACCACTCTGCCATCCCGACTGTGCTTCGAAATTATGACATATATATATAATAAATCAAAAGTTCAAAAATCGGAAACGAAAAAGAAAATGCCGCATTAAATATTTCAAGGCCAAACCCATTCTCCTCGTGCAACATATTAAACTGGTAAAACGCATATATATATACATATATGGTATTCCGATAGCAATAAAAAAGGGAGGTTCACAACTAAATGTCATAGCAGTCCCATATACGACATTTCAACGTTCTACGGCTAAGCTAATCATATTTGAGTTATGCTAGATACATACGCACGTACGTGCGTCACAAAAAAAAACTCTATTAAATTCATTCTTCATTCAGTTTCGGCAAAAAAGATTCCTTTTATTCTATCTGTCGCAAAAAAAAAAAAAAACGTCCAACTGAATTTGGAGAAGAGTCAAAATGGATATTTCCATTAAAATATGCAATTACAATCCTTCCTTTATTTCGTAAAAAGAAATAAATATATTTTCGTTTCGTATTTTTGTTAAAAAAGTGTGTTTTGTAATTTATTTCATAGAAACAAAAGTACTTTTCTTAACTGTATAATCTTTGTTAAAAATAAATACTGTATCCTCGGAAAATATCTTCATCTCCATAGTGTAATTCAGCTACTGAAAACAGAAAACCCAATTATTCGGGCATTTTGAATATCCAGTTTTTAAAGGTTTTGAATATCCGCTCTGCCGTCTCAACTACTCAGAATATTTGGAGCTCTTGTGACCTTTTATTTATTTCAAATAATCATAACAATGCACGTTGTGATAATTAAAAAATCTTCATGAGAACTGTTGGTATTTTTTAACTGCCTTAATAAATAAAAAATCTAATGATAATTTAACTGATTAATTAATAATCAATTAAATTATAAAGGAACTTATGATTTAACCCTAAGTATGAATATGAAACAATAATAATAATTCAAAAGATGATAATTTATGGAATACTCTTTTATTATAAGGTATTTTTCGCGCCTTCTTCGCATGCCTTCGTGGTGTAGTGGTCAGCAGGCTCGACACGTATTCAAGAGGTCCGTGGTTCGAGGCCCGCCGAGGGCATTTCTCATTTTTCACGTCTTCTGTTTTGAAATAACCTAATGACTCTACAGTGGCGCCCGAACTATAAAAGCTGGTGGATGATGATTCTCCACCACCATGAATTGGCGAATGGGTCCCCTAATCCCCAGTCGCCCTTTAAAATAGGGAGTGTATAAGGTACTTCTCCCTCTTTTTTTCGCATGCTTTCCTGAGGAGTGGTCAGCACGCTCGACGAGTATTCAAGATGTTCGTGGTTCGAGTCCCGGGGAGCACATCGTTCATTTTCTACGTCTCCTGCTTCCAAATAACATAATGTCTCTACATTATAATAAAAACACCTGAAAAACGAAGAACTCAACGAAAGAAGAACTTTTGTATTATTCGTCTGTTCTAGAAACCCTTAAAGAACTTCTACGATGAACAAATAATATGTCTATATTAGAATCTGAAAATAAACATGAAAATGATATATTCAAGGATCACGCAAAGTCAGTATTTTAAGAAGTACGTGTTTGCAATAAAAAGCATCTGAAAATCATTATTAATGCAATACTGAGTTATTCGACTAGTTTAGAATCTAGACACTGTTTTCTTTTTTTATTTGCTTACTTATATTATTGAACACATGCGAAATTATTTCCATAGTACATAGCATGTCAGTTTTCTGGCTATGTTTCCCTCTGTAAAGCAATAATTATAAATTAAAAAATATTGTAATTATTTGAGGGATAACAACTGCAGTTAAAAGCATACTGTTTCAATTAAAAATTTGGCAAAATCCGACGTAGATAGACGCGGAGTGATGGGAAATTCTTGTGTATGTCAAAAGTTCTTCTTCGAAGTACATGGAATGCTTCTGTAAAATCACTATCAATCTAAGAATGAATTTTATTTAGTTATGATATCAGTCTGGTGCTTATCTCTTTACGTATATTACGTTTTTACTCAGTTATTATTTCAGTTTCGTGTCCATTTCTCCCCATTATTATAATTATCAGACGCATAATGTTTTGATTTCTGACTATTGTTAGCTCTTCTTTATAATTTGTTTATCAAATCTACAATGAGCTTTAATTTACGATTGAAATTTCGGATAATATTGATTTCAAACTGGTGTGCATCTCACCTATATATTACTAATTAAATCCATACCCAGTGTCAATCTAACATAAAATTTTGCTTTTTTTGGATTTCGGATTCCTGTGCAATTGTTTCATCTATTATGTTTATCTATTATATCAATCATCTATTATATTAAGCCATAATCAAACACCAATCTAAGATTGAAGATTTTAGCTCTGATTATGGAATCTTCCATATACCTTCCATTTATCAAATCCATAACTAAACAGCTGCATTTTTCCTTTTACTTTACAAAGAATTCAAACTAATTGCATTCATAATAAAACTCCACATCTAAGAGTTTTTGTTCTGTCCATTGATAGCTTTGTACGTAATTTAAGATTGAAATTTCGCACAGTTTTGAGTTCAGAATGGTGTGCATCTCTTCCATATATCACATTTATGAAATCCATTACCACTGTCAAATTAACATAAAATTTTGCGTAGTTTTGATTTCGGATTGGTGTGCAATAATTTCATGTATTGTCCATGTTTTATGTAATTTAACAGCACCATGAACAAATACCAATTTAAGATTAAATGTTTTTAGTTCTGATTATGCATATTCTGTGTATTACATTTATGAAATCTATAACTAAGCTGCTACATTTTTTCTTTCATTTTACTAAGAGTGCAAACTAATTAGATTCATAATAAACCCCACATCTAAGAGTGTACATTCTGTCTATTGATAGATGCGTAAAGTATTTATAAAGCACAGATAAATATATAATTTGTCCGATTCCCTTGTGATAAATTTTGCAAAGTTTTGAGAAATTTATAAGAACCCACATGTTCAAATTCAAAATTTCCTGAAACTATAACCACTCTTTGTTTGTTCGAACGGACGTTAACAGCTTCAGATATATAAGGCAACTTTCCTAATGTGTGACCAAATTTCATAAACTTTTCTCTTCCCCAAAGGCGATTAACTATTACAACGACACACTAGCTCATTACCAAATTACTATATCACAGTCTCCTTTCGCTCTGGTGCCTGACACTATCCCCGGCAGATTGTAATTTCATTACACAGTCAACTCTCTTAACCTTTCCAGCTCATAAATTTTCTGGGCGGTGCCGTTGTAATTCAACTAAATAGCGCCATCTAATTCCTATCTTCTAAAATTGGAGATGGATTATGATGCTTGAAGTGAGTTACTTAAATTATGGCAAAGCAAGCGAATATTGGCTGTTTTAGAGCCGGAATGCATTTACAAACAGCTTCGAAAAGAGTTAGTACAGCATAGTATCTTAAACATGTCACTGAAATATTCAAATGTACGACAGCTTCACATTACTGAATATTTTGAATTTGCCTTTATTAAAGACAAGTTGTAAATCTGAATCCTTTATATAATTAAGATTCCTATAACCAAATACAGGAAATTAGAGTGGCATATTATGCTAATATATTTCATGTTGATATTAGATCTGTATTTTAGGGAAATTCATATATCGTAATAATAATTCATCAAAGTAATCCCCTATTTGTCGTTGCAAATGAACCACTTACCTAACATGAAATGACGGTAACATCTCGAGATGCAACACTAAAGTTAATCGCAAAACAACTATTTTTAACAGCAAAAATATAATTTTATATTAATGGAGCATTTTAATGCAGTATTCTCCTGAATACAAATAGACTTCGCATTTCTTCAACATGTTTTATAAGAGAGGTAAAGGCTTTACATGTAACACGCACGTTTCATGAATTTTATATGGAGACACCTACAAGAAAGATGATGAAGTGACCTTAATATGTAACAGGGAAGTAAAATTGTATCATTATTCTTTCTTTTAATACAAAAGCTAAAGGATAATGATGGACCTGGGTATCATTTTATGTATCTTAGTATAATTTACATAATTTAATATTGCTTTTTTGATACTGGCTGCACTTTTAAAACAGATATGGTTTTCAAAAGGCTGCACTGAAAATGAAAACTACGTCGTATACGTAAGCCAATACGGTATTATATATATATATATATATATATAAAGAGAGAGAAACGTAGGTTTATTCATGTTATATATATATATATATATGCTTATGCTTAACCTAAGCTAAAAAAGGTTTTTTACCTTCCTGATTCATATAAAGTACTTAGGCCTTTCTTTATAATACTAAATTCTCTATGCTTCTTCTTTCCTTGTTATATACAATATCAAATTTAGTAAGAGAATAATAGAGTTAGCTATAAGAAGAGGCATATAAACGTATTCACGGAATCTGTACTGCTTAAATTCTACTCTACTGCATTTCTTGGATACATCGAAATATTTTTCGTAATTCAGTTGCCAATTAACTGCAAGAAATATTTCTGCAATCACGAAACTCCTTCTGGCAGCGAATTTTATAACCAAAAAGAATATAACCATTGAAGAAAATTAACACAGCAATGCAGTTATCTGCGTTTTTACATGAAATACTTACCGGCTGCAAACTTAGACATTATAAAATGTATAAAGGAATTCGAATTTAATCAGTGTTTCAGTCAAAACTGGAAGTAAAATATACGTGCAATTCTACAAAATCTTACATTACCTTGATGGAAGAAAATAGTTTATGACGAAGAAATAGTCTATGAAAGGCTAATATTTATATGTATATCTATCATGTTTTTAATAAATGTAATACTATTTTGTGTGGACAGTAGAAGAATAAAAGATTTTCTGAATTTATGACACTATTTTATATTTTAAAATTCTTTAGGTAGCATTTCATACTTGCAATATTCAGCAACTATGAAAATAAAAGCATTAACTTATCCTCAAATTATCCTCCCAAGCAACATAGTTCCAGAAATATGAATACATTCTTCGTTGGAAGGGTACACAGATGAAAGGAAAAGCGGCATATGAAGTATAATAACTGTAGGGAGGTACGTATAATACGATTACATTCCCAAAATTACGTTTATAGAAAAAATGCGTATATTTTTTAAAGACAGCCTAGATTATAGTTGGCTCATAATTTTATAATTTTCTCTAATTACAACAGGCTAATATGAATTAAACTTCTAATTAAAATGCTAAAAAACTCATGTTTCACGTTTGCAACGAAATACACGGTTAGGTAAACAAGTAATCATAAGAATGAAGAGAATATATTTGAAGTTTCTGGGAAAGTGATAAAAATTTTTGCAAAACTTAATTCACTCTTTGGCTACAGTTACTAATGCTTTTTGCATGCATGTGTAAGCATGAGTGTGTTGATGTGTTATTTGCATTGTTAGACATACGTAATGTCGTAAATTCTAATGTGTTTCTCACTATAATTGTCGGCGTGCATTCCTTACCTATCAGATACTGGAGGTAATTCTTCTTCAAGTGACTGTGCTCGGGCCATCACAGAGAGAATCTTCGCTTTCTCCTCCTCAGACAAGTTGCTCAAGTCCACTTCCTCGGGAAGTTCTACGACGGAACCCCTCTTCACCCCTGCACCGGCTGAGGATGATCTTCTGGTCATGAGTTGCGGTCCTGCGCTTCCCCGCCGACTCACAGAAGGGGTCGGAGATTCAGGGCCCGGCACAGATAAAGGCATAGACTGCTGAGTGACCAGATGGGGCGTAGAACGCTGGGGTTGCTGTGAGACAGCCGTCTCCTCCCCTTCCTGGCTCGCCTCATTACCCATGGCTCGATTAAATAAATTGGTGATACCTCGCGTTTACACCCCTTTATGCCTTGCAGGCTTTGCACGAGGAATCGTGAACATGACGTTTGACGAACAGTTCAGCCTCGAGTCAGTCGTGGACGGTTCAATCCATCGATCGCAAAGAGAAACAAATTCTACGTTTTAACTTTTCTTCCTTACTATCACGAACCGACCGGAAGAGAAATTTGAACTGTTTCACTATCGGGTTGTATTCCACGATTTCTTTATTCCTATAGGGACAGTCAGGGATTGAGCTCTTCAAGCTGTCACACTCCCTGCAGTCTGCACTTGCACAGACACCTCAGTGGCGTTTTGTCAGCAGGGGATTGTTATAGTCAACCGACCCTCAGGAGCAGAGCAATCGGCGGCAGCTGTGATGATGGCCGGCGAAGCTGTGACGTAGTGGCTTGGAGTGCGGTGCCGCTGCGATGCATTATCGATGGGTGCCGCGGACCGGCTGACTCCGGAGCTTGGGGGGTTCGAAGGAGAGATGGGCTTTCTCTCTTTCTTTTCTCTCTCTCTCTCCTTTCTCTCACGCACAGCGAATATCACGCAAGTGATTTACCATTAGTCGCCTTTCTTTTATAACAACCATCATCGTTGGTACACATGAGAATGTAAACAAAATTCCCGAGTTTCTTTGGCAAGTGTTGAAACTTTAACTGTGGAGTAAAAATTATCCATGGCGTTGCACAATCTGAAACGTAACTCATTCAGAATATTTCAGGCACTTATTGTAATGAAATGCAAACGCTTTTGTTTCCTTATAAAGGACTCCCATTTACTACAGCAACTTACTGACAGATGAACAGTGGCAAGAGAGAAAAATGACGCTTCATAAGTTACTTCGGTCGCTGTGCATAAACGCTGGGAGGAAGACTGGCATTTTGAAGGTTGCGCCGATGGTAATAAATATCGCCTTGTTTTCTAGGATTACATGTTATCGTATTTCTTTATATAGCCCTTCAATGAGCAGAAGGATCACTTCTTTTCTCCTTTCTTTTCTGTCTTTTACAACTTTTTTAACGCTTGCTAAAAATAAATAATTTTAATATTTTTCTTAATTTAATATTTTTCCTTTTTTAACTCAAGATCTATACTACTATTAAATACTTTTGAATGCGATTAAATTTAATAAACAATATTAAAAATAAATGTTAATTATAAGAATTTTTTCCTCATCTGCTTAAGCTATATTTGACTGTGCTTACAAAAAATACCCTACAACACACTTACGTTCAAGCAATTTTGCAACGTTAATAAACATTTTGATTTTACACCAAAATATTATTAGTTGCTTCATTACACAAAAAAAATGTATGAGAATATAATTAAGATATATTTTGGTTACATACAATTATATGCAATGAATAATATTTTGGTCTTAATAAATATTTAGCTGCATACAATTATATACAGTGAATAAATGTTTTGGTTTTTCATCGAAATGTTTATCAAGTATTTCATTATTCAGAAGAATACTTGGGAATAGAATCAAGCTGAAAATAATATGTAATCATACCTTTTTAGAGATATATATACTAAATCATAACTTTTTTTCGATAAATATTCGCCTCATAAAGATATGAAATATCAATAAAATGGCATAGTTTTAGATAAAATTATTTGGAGTAACATGATGATACTATGATATATATTTTATGTACGCAGAATATGTTTACAACACTTTTTGAGGTTTAACTTTCGTTGCGTTTTTATGACATTAGCTCTGTTATTTAGCAATTATCCAATGGTTCAAACTTTTTTCTGTAAATTCTGATTGAAGCTGTTGAAATAAAATTCTGCCTCACAGCGGAGTGAAATTTCGTAAAAAATTTTTAACTTTAATCGAAACACATGCTCTGAATCTTGACGGTTTTACTTAAGTTCGCCAGACTAGGCAACTTAAGAAATAAAATATAATAAGTATAAATGTGAATACTTAAGGAATATTACTTCGACTGATTTCAAAATAATAAAAAAAACATAGACATACGAAACCTGCGTATATTTTTAGGTATTAATAAGATTTTAATTCTTCTTATTGCATTACTGCGTGCATACAGGCTCGTAATACATTCAATGGACACAGAATTGATGACAGCTTTGTAATATTTATTTCACCAAAAGAAACACTTCCCAGTATCGTAGAATACAATCAGTAGTTACACTTCAAACTACTAAGAGCGTTAAACACAACGCAATGCAAAGGGCATATAAAGAGCGAAGCTAACCCGAATGAACTCACGCTGAACTAACAACTGAGAGCAGAAACTCTCTCCGATATAATATAGTTTTCATACGGCCGTGGAGAAATGTCTAGTACTTTTTGAAATTACTGGAAGACATCCACGCCAGAACCGGGACCTTCGTCCTGGGGAAGCCTTTCGAAGTTTGTATAATCCAGGTCCTGGAGGACCCCTCAATGACGGCGCAGTCCCTACGGTCCCTGCCCGGCTTTATACGTCGCGATTAGCGACAAGGACGAGAAACATAGATACTAGATCAAAGATTAAAACGCTGGACACCTTTGCCTCGGGGCACCACTCCCTCGGCATCAGAAGCAAGCTTGGTGCCTTGCCTCACTTCGTCAGTCCCCGTCACTGGGACCGAGAGGGCCAAACCCCCACCGAGAAAGCCCATTATCTACGTACTATATAGCTCCACCACAGCAAGAGGAACAGACACGACAGTACCAGTACGGTCCCTGCCAAGCCTGAACCAACCTGAGAATAAACTCGGGCTCTAGTCCTGTGAAGACAACTTATTTGCCCCCGTGGTTGAGACTGTCTAAGTACAGATCCTAGCCAGTATTTCCCAGGAATTCTCCTGAGTCAACCCCCGGGGGGCATTACTAGAAGACAGCTGAGGTCCGGATATGGTTACAATTGCATATGAAATCAATTACAGTTATTCATTTAGAATAACTATTACGGTGATACAGGAGCCGGACCCAAATTTTGTCAATAGTCGCCGTCAATAGTTTTGGCGATGCCAAAACCATCACCAGCTTGGCGATATCTCTCCAATTGAAGGAGATAGCCATTTACTCAATGTTACATATACTTGCCTCTGTATTCGTAATTTTCCAGCAGAGTATCGACTCTTTATTCACTAAAATTATCTATCGATGTATGAAATTCGTAACAGTATGTTAATATGTGAATTATGAGCGCTTAATCGTGTAAAATAGTGTGTGCGTTTCGTTTGAAAACGTAAATTTAACCTGAAAGTGATCTAAATGATTGGTCTCTAAACTTTGTCAACTCAAGAAACTTATATTTTTTATTTTCGTCGAGTTCCTACTGCCTTCGGAAAAGTAAATGTTAAGAAGAGCATTGAAAATGACATCAGCGTCACATAGTCATTATGCTGAAAACGGAACGAAAATCAATATTTCATTACAATTTTTATCGAAAAATTCGAACTCCATTCTCGTGAGTATATTAGTCTCGATATTAATTCATTAATTAAATAATAATAAGTTATCAACGTAAAAGTAATTTTAAGATGTTGAATATTACATACTCGTATTTACGTAAACAAGCTGAAAAATTTTAGCAAACTTTCTGTAAGAGAAGTTTACGGGTCGACTTGTAAATAAGTTCAAATTTCTTACAAATAATTCAATCACAGAGACTAATATTTTTGTTAAACGTATTTTTACTATGTTTAATATATGAATCAATTTTTCGGTATCATTATCCTACTCGGTACTTTCTGGCAGTTCTAGATGTTTATCACTACTACAGACAAATCGAGCTGAATGGCTGTGTCCTACTTTTCATCTTAAATGTTGTCGTTATCGGTTTCGTAGATAATATAATCTTCATTTCTGCCCGTAGAACTAGTGATCCGACATTTGTTTTAATTATCTGATTATTTTTCGAACAGATAAGAACTTGCTTCTCATAAGTCCAGCTAAATTCGAAAGCCAATTATTCGAAGTTTCGAACGTAGCACATAGAGTTAAACTTATATGACGTTTTAAATTCGGCTTATATAAGTATTTTTATATTTGGCTAAATTTTTGCAGTAAAGGCTTAGTTTTAGACTTATGCACGAATAGGTTTATATTCAGAAATATACTCTGATTATGTTAAACATTTAGTTTTGTGATCAACGTAAAATTTTAAAATTCTTTCTAACTTTGATTTTAACTTGCAAAACTCATAGAGAAATTTCATGGAACCTCAGACTTCCTAGGAACACAACTTGAAGACTATTACATCATATAACTTTTCAGTTTTTTTTATCAAATACCATGCAGTCATTGAAATGAATTAATTTTACACTAAACTACAATACAATATACTTCATTTAAAAAGATTTATTTGACATAGTATTCCAAAATTTTTTAAATTGTAAATTTGCAGAAAGAAATGTAATTCAAATTAGATTTATAGCATTAAAATTATTTGTAGTATCAGAGAGGGAATTGTGTTTTTAACTTTAGTATAATGTTTATTCAAATTCCAAAATAAATCATTTTTAATGCATATAACTTCTGACAACAATACGGTAATGTTTTAGAAATGTTTTCTTATGATACCTACTTTCTGAACAACAGCCTACCATATTATCATATTGAAATTTCTAGACAGTATTCGCAATCTGTCTAGAAAGGTTTATAGCTTTATCTTATGGCTTTACATGTACCTAAATGCTGTTTATTTAAAAGAAATAACATACCTTATGGAAACAATCCAAGTTAAACTAACAGTCCAAGTTATTCTACAATGAATGAATGAAACAATCCATGTTGTATTGTATTGTATTGCATTAACAGGTGCAGCCTCCTCCCAGTCCACCTAGCCGGTATAATCCAGCCATATGACTAAAAGGAGGATCGGCCAATACAACCAAAAAGAGGCAGTCAGCAGCCCGGCTACGCTCCCTCAAAAAAAAAAATCTACAAACCTAAACTAGCCCCAGAGAGATGAGTCTAAAATATTGAAATATAATAGAATTGTTAAAATTAAATAAAACTCGTCAGAGACCTCAAACTTGTACATAGCTCATTCCAAATAAAACAAAAATGAAAGTAGACCTAGTTCTCAATTCCAATAGCCTTCTTGTTCATATTGATAATATTCATTATTTCCCTAGCATATCTTCTTGCCTTTCCATTTTTCTTATTAAAAGCTTGCATATTGAATGATCCATATTTTGTCCTCAAACTTCCTTTTAATACAAAGTCCTCGACAAAGTGAATTGCATCTCCGTAAGAATTGCATATTTTGCATAAGCAGTTCTCCTGGAGGTGGAATCTATTTAGACAGGCGAGAAAACCACCTTGATTGGTAATTATTTGGTTAACGTCCATATCATTCATAACAGGTCATTTTTTTCTTGATACGTATATGTCTTAAATAATTAATATTTTTCTCGGATGCCTCCCACTTCTCCTTCCATTGTTTCAACAAATGATCTTTCATAATGGTAATAGTCTTTTTCCATGATTCTTGAATATCAAATTCCCTAAACAAAGGGCTCCATCCCTCAGGGCAGGCTCTTTGGCCAGTGTATCGCCCCTCTTATTACCACACGCTCCAGAGTGCTCCAGTGCAGGTATAATCTGTGTTTTCTATATAAATATTTGATTTCATTCATAAACTCATTGTTAGGAATCGGGCGGGAGAATGCAAGCAGAGCAGATAAAGCGTCTCAATATATATTAATTGAATATGGTTCTTGTAAATGTGAGTCAATCTACAGGAAGGCTTCTTTTATAGAATAAATTTCTGCCTGGTATACAGAATTAATAGTTTTCATATTCACTTTTTTAGAATCAATCTCTTCACAAGTACCACTAAGGCACCGCCGTCACCCCCCTTATATCTCGACCCATCAAACTTCTGCATCAATTCGAATATCTCTATAAAATGGAATTTCGAATACATGTTCATGGTGAATACCATTATTTTGTATCTTTTCAAAAGCGATAGTATGAAGATCTGTATTCATGTCTAAATAGAAATTTATTATAATAAACTTTGTAACTTAGTGAGAGAGGCGGTGCACCATCCAAAACGCAGATCAGCTCAGTCGAGACTGTACGGAAACATCTGGGTAATAGCAATTAACCGGGCCCTCTGCAAAGAATCATGTTTTGATCTAAGCCTGACCAGCTCTCCTGCCTGGCAACCCCAAATGCCTATCCCATAAAGGATGTTTGGCAAAATAATATTTTCATATATATCCCTCAGGGTGAAACACTTAAATACAAGAGTATCTGAAGTAAAATTCCTTTTGTAAAATTTAATACTTTCCGATATTTCTTTGTACATATTTAAAGTGTGTTATAAAATTCAGTTTCTCACCGATGAAAATACCATCATATTTTAAATTATCAACAAATTTGTTGCTTTTTGATTGAATTTCAAACTGGGTTATCATACCTTTTTTCCTCACCGAGGAAAAAATAGACTGTTAGTTTTTTCTACATTAAAAGAAATCTGTTCTTCCTAACTCCATTTCTGAAAGACAGATTCGAGTTTATGAAAAGAATTTTCTATTTTCGAAAGGGAATCACTCATAATACCTGCCAAAATATCATCTCCATAAGGAACAATTTCTATGTTCACAATGTTGATATGCTACAATTTGTTAACTATTGGCCAGAACAAACGAGCTCCGGTGGCTCCAGAACAAACGAGAACTACACGGACCTTGGAGACATCCACGATTAATTTTATATTTCGAATTTATTTCTTCACAGTTACCATTAAAGATAATAATTCTGTTCTCCAAATAATTTTAATAATGTCAAACAATTGTTTGTTAATACGAATTTCTTTTAGGATGGAGAATAAAGAAGATCAGCGTATGGAATCGAAAGCACCCTGGATATCAAACGAGACCAAGGCTACATGTTGTTTATCCTTTTTATCCCTGACCAGCTGGACAACTTTAAGTAACGTCAATTCGGATGATTTATTTTTTTGGAAGCCACATTCATTCTCATAAATAAAATTTTTATTTGCTAAAATAAAGTTTATCCGGTTAGTCAAAAGTTTATCCAAGATTTTTGCATGAGTACTTAATAAGCTAATTGGCCCTAACCCTCCAGAATGCTTAGGGATCAAAATCAATTTTCATTTTTTCCAGCGATCAGGGAAAACACTTAGTTGTAAGCATTTATGAAATAAGAGTATATAAAAAGATGCATAATCTTTAAACAAGTTCTTAACCAGTTCCCGAACCCATCCGCTCAGGCCGTATGAGCCCTAAGATTAATAATATCGTTAAAAATTCCTTCCTAACTGAAAGTTTCCTCTTCTTCTTTCATATTGATAATCGCAGCTATGATAGCAATTATCTAATTTGAGTGTGTCTTTAATTAAGCGATCAAGTTATGAACAATCCAAGAAAAAACAATGAGAAATCCAAGTTATTCTACAGGGTCTTCAAAGAATGAATAACAAGACTTAACGAGGTTTTTGTGATATATATATTATGAGAAGTAGATCGAAAATGCTTTTATATAATTAACCTGTAGAGACATTGAGTTATTTCGAAGCAGGTGACATGAAAAAACGAGCAACGCCTTCGCTGGGAATCGAATCACGGACCTCTCGGTAACGCGTCGAGCATGCAGACCACTACACCACGAAGGCATGCGAGGAAGACAGGAGAAATACCTTACAAACCACTTAAAACGATTATAAGCATTCGCATTGCTTGCGTATGAACTTGACCATGTTGAGAAAAGGCTTCATTCCATGCAGACGCTTGTGGGCTATCTTTGGAAATCCTCATCTGACTCGTGAACACATTCGAGAATTTTTGTAAAGTGTAGTACAATAAAACATTTTTGCTCTATTTTCTTTTATTATATTAATATCAACTTCAGGTATACTTGGACATGCTGCGAACCATTGTATTCCCTAAAATCGAGCAAATGGATGAAGAAAATGTTCAGTTACAGATCGTCTTTCAAAAAGAGGTAAACTGCGTTTTTGCATTTCCCCACTTCGCGAATCATGGGCTAGATGAGCTGAATCAAAATCTGAATCGGCAGAAGCAGGTTTACGTATACCATGGCCCATAATCAATCCTCTTCTTACTTCATTAGACTTCTACCTCTGGGGCTTTGTCAAAAATGAGAATTACAATGAAAGACTTAATAATAGTGAATGAAAGAATCCTACAAGCAACTTTAAACATTACACCAGACATTTTAACGGTAGCAGTTGTGTGCCTAAATGTGAACCTAAACTGAATAGGGTTGTTAATGGTGCTTGCGTTGATATTTTTTGTGATGTTTTTGAATAACTAATAATAATATAAGGCATTTCAACATAAAAGGCATTTCAACCCATTTCATAAAATATGTACTTCATACAGACCTCTTGAATTTTACTTAATCTTCTTTCATGCATTCCCGCAGATTTTAGTCCCATCAAATACAGCTCAATGATACAGTGCATTTTTCTGAAATAGCGCTTGGAATAACGTGAAAAATCTAAGATACTAACTATATTAAGATATCTAACACAATTTGTTAGTCTTTTTATGATTAACATTTTTCTTTTTGACTTTATTTATTTAACAACACTTTCTTCGTTCTTACACCACATAAAAATTCAACAACCAAATCTCAAAATATTTAAGAATACTATATCTTTAAAACTCCCGATAGAATGCTATAGTAAGTGCTTCAATACACTTTTTTATACTGGCTATATTATTTCTTTGAAAATAATCTATGGCAATAGCATTTGGTAACAACATCCTTTTATTTGAAATGTGATACAGACTAAAGAGTAAAGATAGAGGTTAATAGCACATTTGGCGCTAAAAATAATAACAACTGAAAAGGTCACAAATATGTAGTTTATTTGTGCTTTCTATTCTGTTTCTGCTCATTGTGTTGTCTAGGAATTTCCACTCAGTAGCACTTTATGTGTATGTAACACAATAAGACTTATGTAACACAATACAATCTATTCTTGTTATAACGATTCTGTGAAGACTAATGCAAAAATAAGCTACATCAAATGATCATTACATTGGATAGATAATCGTATGGGAGCTTTCATTATGGATCGTTACAATAGGCCAAGAAAAGAAATTTTCGGAATTTTCCCATTTTTTTGTTCCCAGATTTCATTTCAAAATTTAATACTTTGTTTTTTCAAAGTATAGTTCGGCTTTTAAGAATTCATTTTGTGTTTTTTGGATCCACTTTACTGCTAAACATTCGCTGTAATCATTTTTCAAGTAGTCACGCCAGATCTTTTTTCGCGAGTTGGAACCGTCGTTGATTCACAACATCAATCCCTTTTTCCAGTTTTAATGTGTATATATATATATGAAATAATAAAAACTGGAATTTTGGTGTCGTAGAATGCTGAGATGCCGATCCACACTGAATAAGAAATCGACTGTCGAGGCAGATTAAATCTTCATTTTGTTTTCAGTAAACAGATTGCGGCCACAAACAACTTGGCACATTATCTGTGCCTATTTCAAGAAGTTTACATTTTTGATAACTTTGCGTCAAGAAGAAAGCAGCACACAGCCGTCCAACTAGAAGAGTAGCGAGCAAGTGCATTACGTTCAGGATGAAATCTTAATTCAAAGTGAGTTAGGTTTCGTTCTCAATGCATTTTGATTGGATAGTTAAACACTTCTGTAAAATTATTATTGGTTGCTTGAGTTTTAGTTCCATTTACATCATCAGAATTATGTAAGAGTCAAATGACATTGATAAATCTAGAAATGACGCAGTGCATAGAGAGGTTACTATTTTTAAAATTGAGAAGAGAAATTTATGTTGCTAATTTAATCTTTTACATATTCTTTATTTTTCTTACATATTACCCCCCAAGGGCTATCGAAATTCTAAAGATATGCTGTTTTTAAATATTTTGTGATTTTGCTGTTCAGTTGAATTTTATGTGGCGTAAGTGCGGAGAACTTTATATTTAATAAATAAAGCAAAACCGTTCAATAATAAAAAGACACTTAACACTATATTGGAAATTCTAAATGCATGTTGCTAAGCAACTTTTAAAACTTCGTCATTTTGTTGTTGAAATCTGTGTGGCATAAGTGCGAAGAAACGATGCCTAATAATAAAGCTAAAAAAGAGAGGAGGAATGAATGCGCGAGCAGACTGGTGGATCCGTCAGAGATCAGTGAGAGATCAGTGAGCAGACTGGTGGATCAGTGGCGTATAAAAGCGTATAAAAGCGTTAACAAATCCTTTCGGGCGACTGTTAAAATCTGAAATCTCTCAGTTTTTTCCTCGGTGAATCTGTTAAAATATTGATATTTACCTATTTATTTATCTGAAATTATGATAAAATTACATTAGGATCCTTTGTAACGAATAAAAGTTAAGATGATTGCAAAATTGTGCTTTTTAATTCAAAAGCAGATTTACATCATTTAAAAATAATAACTAATCTTAAAAACAAAGTATAAAAAATGCGATTTTAAAGGAAAAAAACTGACACACATATTGATCATTTATATTACACTCACGTCCATAAATTAAGGATAGTTCGGAGTCACGCGGAAATCGAACTCTAAAATAAATATATCAGCTGTAAAATCACTACACACATCTTCAAGAATCATATGCAAATTTAAGGAAGTAACCAGATGACACCGATGGTACGTCACAATGACGAGAGTGTAAGAGAGTGATATATAAAGAATACAGGCAAAGAAGTAAAATTGTTCGCAGGCGCTTTATAAGCATTTCAGTGCAATAACTGAATAGTTATGACACAAAGGACGCATTTGGATGATTTTTTACGTGGTAGAATTATCGGCCGTCTGGAATGTGGGCGTACCCAACTGGAAGTATCAGACGAACTAGGAATTGCCCAGAGTGTCATCTCCAGGCGACGATTCCAAGATGACGGTAATGTGAGTAGACGTTACAGCACAGGTCGCCCCAGAGTTACAACGCCGAATGAGGACCGGTATTTGGCAGTTACTGCCAAAAGAAACAGGCGGAGCACAGCCTCAGACCTGTCTCGTCAGTTCTCTTCAGCCACTGGTACGACAATTTCAAGGCAGACCGTGTACGGACGCTTAGGGCAGATTGGTCTATATGCTCGTAGACCTGTCAGATACGTTCCACTTACTGCAACTCACTGTCAACTACGGTTAGCCTGGATTAGAGAGCTTTTTCTGAAATGACATGCCATTTTTTTTTTAGCCCAAAGGGATTTAGTCCCGAAGGACTATTACTTTCGTTTTGCGATTTTGCGTCGATTCACTCTGAATGCCCGTTTCACTTTTCAAATTGATGCCACTAAATGTTATCGCTCTGCATTAAATTTTAAAAAATGAAAAATCTGCATAAATGTATGCATGTTTCTCGCATTGTGATAAAACCTAGAGCCATCGAATTTTGAATGACGTAATCCTACTGCGAATATGGGCATCTGGAAGCCCTAATTTTGAATTTGAAATTTGCTTTATTATCGATTTTATGTTTTGTAACATTTCAACGAATTTCTGATTAACAAACTAAATGATTTCAAAGCGAGCAATGGCAACACTATACGGAAAAAGAAAAACATTTTTATCTCCAGCGCACGAGACTTACGGAAATTCTAAAGATATGTTCATTTTAAAATAATTTTGCGATATTGATTTTGAACTGAATTTTATGGTTTGAGTACGTAGTACATGATATTTAATAAACAAAAGGTAGCACACGAAACGTTAAAAAAACGCGCCTTTGGACGTAATTTAAAATCTGAAATCTTTCAGATTTTTTTTTATATTTATTTATTTATTTTTACTTTTTCTTTTTTTTTTTCAATTAAAGGACTCAAATTATGCCAAACGGTCAAGTTTTGTAAAAATCGCACGAGTAGTTTTCAAAACACTCAAAAATTTTAGCTCCTCGATGTTAATTGAATTTCATATATATTGTTTCGGATTTTGTATTTATTTAGCTATTTATTTAGAATTGAAATTAAAATTGTTTTGTTTTCCGTGCAACGCAGCGCGTGACGAATTGTAAGAGAAAGCTGAGCCGGAAAAGTAAAAATACAAGAGCTCATACATTTAATATTTAATAAATAGATATCCCGCAATTGCTGTTGCTATCCAGAAAAACCGAGAAATACGAGACTGTTCTCGACCATGATTAGAAAGCTTATAAAAAGCTGAATTAAAACATCTCATCTCAGTTGTTTAAGCGAACCGCTGTTGTTTTCTTAGCGCTGTTATTGATTTCAGCGAATTCCCTTATGAGGTCGAATTAGTTTCTCTGTATTTTGAATTCGACTTTATTTAACGCTGTAGTAGTTTACAATATAACTACTGTGAGATATTGCGATATTGTACGAATATCTCTGAAGAAATATTTCAGCATTTTGTTTTATTTCTCGTGAAAAGAATAAATTTTATTAATTTTTTATCAAGTTGTGTATTCAATCCACTAC
This sequence comes from Stegodyphus mimosarum, assembly GCA_000611955.2. Lineage (NCBI taxonomy): Eukaryota > Metazoa > Arthropoda > Arachnida > Araneae > Eresidae > Stegodyphus > Stegodyphus mimosarum. The sequence continues at coordinate 380,053 of KK119310.1, read as the reverse complement.
GAACCCGTACTCGCGCAACAATATTTATTAATATCTCTTCTTTTATTAAACTTAGTTGATTCCTTCTTTCAGAATAGGCTTAATCCAAATATAATTCGCACATTTTTCATGATTTATTTTTCAAATTTGTACTTGTAAATATTTTTTTTAAATTTTTGGAAAAAAATTTTATATTATAACCTATAAAATTTTTAACATCATCTTAAAATAGATGCATTTGTAAGCACACCTGCGGCGTTTTTTATTCAAAATTTTCCAAGATATATTTGAATTTACTTATTGGCGCGTTTTAAAATTTGAGATGTTATAAGCGATAATAACGCCAAATGTGGTTTGCGCACTTTGTTAAAATTAGTTGAAAGTATGAAAGATGACTTTTTTTTCCGCTCGTGTACAATAAAAAAAGGGAAAAGAAAATAGGTTGGTATAAATTAAGAAGTTCGCCAAGTGAATTATGCTTAGCGCAAAGTAAAAATATGCGCTAAGATAAATTTTTACATTTCTCACCAAAAATTACAAAATTTAATATCTAGGCATAATTTGAGTCGTAGAATCGAAATATGAAAAAAATTGGCATGTCATTTCAGAAAAAGTCCGACTTTGTGTCAAAATACCTACATTAGAATGATGCTATTTATAAATCTAATATATATCCTAAGTCGGGCTTTCGAGACAGGAAAAACGCAATTTGAATTTTGTCAATCGGCCCAGTAGAACGAGAAATATAGAACTGTGCCTTTCCCTTCTTTTTTTTCCCGCAGTGTGCTTTTGAATTACATCACGAAAGCACGCAGTAAGAAGCGTTTTTCTTGGAAGAAACATCTTGACGAGAACGGAATTATATGACGGCTCATTGTCGTACAGTAAAAACCATGAATTAAAAGAAAAAAATCTTTTCTTTCTTCAAGATCTTCTTGACAATTTCAGACACTAGTTTTACTGATGTTGATCTTACCAGCTTTCATTAAAAAGGATAGTTTGAGATTTTCTGCATCTATTGTCTATATTTTTCAATGTTCTCATCTGTTAGAGACTGCGGATGTTGTCCATTTCTGGGTTCAACTTAATACTTTCGTGTCCATCACGAAACCGTCCAAACCAGTTAAAGATTGACCTCCATATGCTTTACATGCCATTTCAAATGTTGCCGTTGCTTTTTTTCTCGTTTTACTCTAAAACTTTATTGCTGTTCTTTGCTCAGTTTCCAAATCCACGACAAAGATATTCATTGGAACAAAGCGCAAAAGTAAACAGATAGAAAATTCTGGCAAACTGCTTGCGTAAGCAGGCATTTATTATTTAATATATCTGCAATTTTTATTTTGGAAAAAGCGAGTTAGGATATCATATTAATAAAAGTTGTCAATTGTAGTTTGGCAGCTGTTCTGAAACCTTTATAAATTAATCCTATTACATTGTAGACGCACACATTGTAGAATCAAGCGTGAGCTAAAATTTGCATAATGTATTCAATTAGTGTTTTTGTCCGCTGAAAATGAATTTCAGAAGTTGTTGTCAGTCGATGAGGTTGAAAACTTTTCATTTCATAGGAGCACAGAAGAAGTACCCTGATCCCTAGAGTATCCATTAGTATGCAGCTTCATCACGTACATTTGTAAAGAATATTTCCTGCTTTTTTTTTTTTTCAGGAGACGGGAAATGTAAAAAATCTAAAGCATCCGCACCAGTATTCGAAGTAATGATTACATAATTTTTACCTGGATGGACTAAATACTTATAGCATCAAAGCATATATCGGGAAATACAGTAGTTCCTAAAAGGAACTCCTCCGCCTCCTAAAAGGAGAATGGGAAGAGACATGAAATTGCTTGAAGTTACAACTCAGGAGAATAATAATATTTTTCCCAATGGCGGGCCATCGGCCGACTTCGGCTTGGCTACTAAGGCCAGAATTGGTAGTCACTTTATTACGGAGTCATCTAATAGCTGGGCCAGCTTTGCCTCCTACGAAGGGACGGACGATTACATCCATGCCTTCTCCAGGATTCGAACTCAAGCCCTTTTGGTATCGTAGCCGGCTCCCCTAACCACTGTACCGTCTGGGCGGCAGAATAATAATATTAATAAATAATAATAAATTAACATAAAAACTTAACTTCCGTTATTTATAGCCTGATATAATAGCAGCTCGATTAGTGACAAATCGTAATACTGAAGGCTAAGAAATTGGCTTCTCTGCTAACGCCCTTTCTTACTTAAACATAAGCAAAATTTTAGCTCCCTTAAGAAATAGACAAAACAGTTGAAGAGTAAAAAGATTTAACATAAGAAATAACGTGTTAGTTAAAATAAACCTTAAGCCTCAAACGTAAATAAATCTTAAAACATACGTTGCCACGGTAAAATATTAACTCATATGTGCTGAAAATCAAAACATATTTCACCTAAGATTTTTAATTCAACAATAAATAATATATTTCATGGCGGTTCAACCTCTTTTGACTTCTGTTACAGGAAGGTTAAATATTTCTCATTTCCACAATATAAAAGAATTTTCCTCAAAACGTAGTGCCATGTTCTGTGGATCATTGGATTTTATTTTTGTATGATATAACGAGTTAAACAACGTGCTTTCTGTTCAGCCCCAAGGGAGAAATGTTTCTGGAAGATAACGAAAACCGCATACAACAAAAATGATACTTAAAAAGTTGAATTTCTTTTGCTGCGAAATCTCCCTTCAAATTCCCTATTCCCAAGATATTCTATATTTTATTTAACAGCTTCTCTTTCTTTGGGTAATCTCACAAGACATCAATGATTTCAAAAATTTCGAAATATCAAGCATGAAAATATGGCGCCTGGTAAGATAAAAATTGCAAGCTTAGGTTTATGTTGTATTTCCAATGGCACAAATTTCACGGAAAGATTTAAAATTTATTAATTGGCAGGTACTTCGAAAGCTTGATGTACTATTTGATCAAACTAGTTATCTAATTATTATTTAATTATTTAATCGAAGCTTTAGGTATTTAAAGAAAATACTCTGAAAGTTTCTTTATACTAAAAAAAGTTTAGAATTCATTGCTTTATCTGAATTGTATACAGCGGCTCATATTACTATGAGCCACTGTATAATAGTATTTGTAATATATTACGCTGTATAGTATAAATTTAAAATCGCTGTATTATTCGCGTATGTTATAAATTTAAAAACCACAAATGTTTTCGAACACCTGTGATTTTTAAATTTATTTCCAAATATCATCTGCCTTGTTATTAAAGGATTCATGTCTAATTTTCTTACTCATATCATTGCTTACCATTTTCAAAATCTTCTTGTTGCAAAGACTTGTATTCACAACTTTTCTACAAATAAAATAATTAATACATAACAAACAATCAGTACATAACAGGTACAAAAAAGTGTTCGAAGTGAGTTAATATCAGTGTTCAGATACATGGAATACATAGTTATTAAGAACAGCATGCTAAATATATGCAAATACCATAAACTTCAATATTTTATTGAATGTGCTTTAACTAATATTGCACTTTTACGCAGTTTGGCATGGATTCGATTAACTTAACTTTCGGAGTACCCGTTATCGCTCCATTCTTCCATCAAAATTACTTTCAGTTGGACCTTTTTTAAAAATTTCATGTTCCCTTAATCCTCCACTTCAGTTTTAACAAAGACAGCAGATGTTTTTGGATTAACTGGGTTTTGTTGTGTGGAAATACGTTTTATTAATTTTTTTCGCTTACAGATATTACATTATGTAAATATGATAAATCTTTGCTTGCCATGGATATTGCAGGTGTCATGCATAAATTTCTACTCTTCTTATTCAAGAAAACTTTTTTCTTGCTATTCGGCCATTGCATTCGTATTCGTGTACCCTGATAACTCGGCTCACAGTTTCAGGATTAATTTTCGACGCCATCTGTTTTCTAATTCAACAAAAAGTTTTACAGCACTAAGCTTTGAGTTTTGTTTCATTTTCTGCAGAATAGATCTCCGATTTATGAGTATAGTCTTTGAAATGTGATCCTGACTTCAAGGTCGTTTAAAATATTCCACACAATATCCATCGTTTCAAATTATGGAAGACAGTTGAATTATTTAAATAAGGAGTTTTTGCGATACTTTCAATACCCTTGCTCCCTTGTACACTTTCCTTGTTAAAATATCATGTAATTAAACTTTTTTCAGTTATTTTGCGCCGTCTTTAGTATTTACTTTTAATTTGAAATTACTAAAATATTTTCTGAAAAACTAATCGTTTCACACTACAGACAATAACTTGAGTGATATCTTTCATTTATAATTTTAAAAAATATCTCCAAAGTCTGCAAAATATCTCAACAAAAACTTTGAGTATCGCCTCACTGATCAATGTAGTGTTTAGTGATGCGAGCTGCTGTATCTTTGTACCAGGGTTCGAATCGCAGAGAAAATTGGAGTGTTTATAAGAGTAATGGCTGTACGGCATGGGGTTATTGAAATACTGGCGAAATGAAAGTTTCTCTGTGATTCTTGGTAAGGGAATGGGATCCGCCCCCTGCACTTCGGGAGGGAGCGGATCCCAGAGTCTCCAAGTTTTAGAAGTCCAGAATGGAATAGCTGAAATTTTTACTCCATTGGGAGAAAACACAAAACCTCGCATCATTTATTTCAAACTATCTGACAACACCTAACCTGAACAGATAATGAAAGAACTAAGACTAATCACGGCACTTTGTATCAGCGTCTCTCTTGGAGTTTCTTTATACACTGCACAATGTTGAAATCATAACATCAAGACAGAAAGGTAGCGAGATTAACTGACTGGGAGCATTGTAGACATAGCTAAGACAAGCAAATAATCATTTTTCTAAGCGCCTAGCTCCAATCAACAATATGTGGAAGAAAGTTAAACGGTATAAATATCTATTCCAATTCATTCCTTTTGTCATCTGAGACCAGAAATCGGATAAATTTTAGAAGTTTGATTGTGTGATACCTCGAGTTTATCGATGTATCATTTATTATTAATAAAAAAATATCATACGAATAAGCAAATAAAAACACAACTCCAAATCTTCTCACTCATGAATCTTGCTTTTATAAGGGAAGAATTATTGACTGAAGGTTCGTTTGAAAATTATACGGCCAAATGCTATCAATAAGAGATTATCATACCCGGCCTCCTCATATTTCTGTGACCTCATACTACCTCATTCTACAGTGGAAAAAATTGTTTTGTTGTTGTTTCTCTATCTGTAGATTAGCTATACGAACGGGAGCCATGAACATCTACGATTAGATATATTCGTTGAAATCGCAGATTATTTCGAGCATATTTTTGACACTCATGTTCTTAGTGGTGTCTTGATTGTACCATTATTGGCATTTGGAGCCCCACTGATGTAACTGCAAGTAATTTCCAATCCAGATTTTGAATAGGAATTACTCCCAGTTTGATCAAATTACGTACAGATTTCATCCAGCTTTTAATGTAGTTACTTCCAGATTCCTTACTAAGTTTTTTTGAGAAATTACTCGCTTCTGCTGTCATCTTGAGAAGACTTCAGGGTTTTAATTGCTGTTAATTATTGACTAAGAAAGTATAATCATAAATGTCCATGGCTTTTGGCCTTTGGTGTGGTCCGTAACAATTCGAAACCCTGTTTGTGTCATAAAAGCAACCTCCACTGATCACCATATTCAGCTGTGCCATTTCCTTACACTGTTCCTCATTAAAGGCTAACTGGAAAGAGGCACGAAAGCCAGTCGATCAAATCCAAATGATCACAGATCCACACATTTTCATTCGGGCGTCACTAGAGAAAACATTAAGAATTTTCAGAGAGAGAAATGTCAAAAATCAACTGTCTTCTACCTTGGATTCGACGCAATTTATCTTTTAGTTGCTAGCTGAATGAGGAACGAATAGCACTTACCCTACGAAAGCACGTATGGGAGAACATAATTCCTTACGGAAGAAGCTCAAAATTATTGTGCTAGCAATTGATAAACGCGGGTTAAATTAACTACGCAGTCTTAGAATAAAATATTTGCTTTCTTTGAAGACACAACAAAATGCATTATTCCTTGCAGAAACTTCTCCTTCATTGGACTACAAGAAAAGACTCGCATCAACGATGATCCAATTTATTCTGAGTTGAGAAGACATCAAACACAAATATTATTAGAACGACAGAAAAAAATTTTTTTTAATTCCACAACATTGTTAAATACCAAGCAATCGAAAGCATCTGGGGAACTTGAAAAACCTACTAATCGATGAAAAACCATTAAGGGATGCAATTGAAATTTCCTTTTATATTAGATTATTTTTCTTTTCCCCCTTTTTTTTTTTTGGAGATTCTTTTGTCATCTATTTTCTCGTCTGCAATATTTGAATATCCTCATTTTTCTAGGATCTTCCTGTTTTAGTTGAGTACTCATTTTCGTTTTCCTACATTCATAAAAGCTGTTTTCCTCGTTTACAGTTTTCCTTTACCGTCTGGACTTTTATTTCTATTTCTGAATAAATATGATGTATGGATTCAGCATCGGATCCGAAGGAGAGTGAATTTATGGAGCTGCAAATTCTTCCTGTCTGCTTGTTAATGTCCCCACCAAGATTTTCCTGTCTTGCAGGTGTAATATATATTTTATTTTACGCCGCTTTTGAATCTTTCTTTTTTTTAAGGGAAGCAGGGCAATGCCTGCTCTAGTTCTCAAAAGGCATCGTGCCTTATATGAAAGAATTACGCTTAAAAATTAGGGGCGAGGGAGGTTTCGATCAAGAAAAGACGTCACACTTCAGCACATAAGTTGGTATTTCCTTAAATTGCAAAGCACATTTCGGTAAAAGAAAAATTTAATTTTTCAGTGCAAATTTCATACGCATGCAAATTTCAATTTTACTGATGAACACGATTTAAATATTTTCTAACCCCCTCCCATAAATTCTAGCCTACTTTCACCTTAAAAAAATCATACGTCTTCAGCTTCTAAAAGTTGTATTCTTTGGTCTGAATTAATATAACAAAGTTACTACAAAAGAAATATAGAGTTACAGTTAAATAGTATCAGTTATATTTCAATAAAAGGCTTTTATTAAGTTATACAGAAGGTTGTTACAGGGATTTTAAAATGCTCTACGAGTGCACTTTCAGTCACACGGCGTACATCTATCCAATAGTTCAATTATTTCCAAGCTCGGTTTAATAAATTTAAGGGAAAAAACAAAAGCTGTGATCCTTCGTTTCGTTTTATATAAACTATGCAGAAGAGGAGGGATAAACAGTTTGAATTTCACATACCACCACAGAAAAATTCACAAAAGGTCATGTCAAGGTCATAAGAGTGGTCACGATGTGAATGACATTTTACGCCATTTTATTATTTTTATTACTTTAAAACAAAAATTTAACAATATATATTTAACATATTTTTACTGGAAAATACATGCACGGAACAGCTTAGAAACATGTACGTTTCACTTCCGCAATGCAACGTTTTAAAGTTACAAACATGGACGCCGCTTGTTAGGTAGGGTTTCATTCCCGGATAGTGGAAGAAACTGCGAACCCCTCTCCTTCTATTCTAACATCCTTGATTTTGATGGAGAGCATCCCGGGGGACCGGATCCGAAAGTCTCCAACCCCGTTCCCTTTCCACCAACCTCTCGAGAGGACTTTCGCCACGCTGCTTATTTAGAGTGCCCCCATACCGCACGGACACTATACATTTACAAACATCCATGCCTTCTAGGAGATTCAAACCTGGGTCCTTCGGCACAGCAGTCAGCGACGCTAACCACTATACCGGTAGGCGGCCTAATCAATGTTTCCCTACTGAACTCTATTATGAATAATGAGTGTTATGAATAATGAGAGTTAATAATGTGTGCGGTGACAATATTGCCGATTACAAAGTGACAGAAATTGCCGACGATAAACTTATTCCTTCTTTTTCTCGAACTGTCTACGACTTTTATTTTCCAATATTTAAAAAAAAAAAGATGGCAAAAGCTGCAGCAAAACAGCAGAGACATGAATTTCTTTTCACTCAACGCGCTATGAGCTCAAATGTTTTCAATACTTTCAGAAACATTGAGAAATCATGTAGTTTAAAATTTTAACTTTCATTTAAATATTGTGCCTCTGCTATTTTTAGATATCCTTATCAAATATAAACATGGGTGTCTAGCTTTTAATTTTTATTGACAAATAAGAAGTGCATGACTCAGTAATCCTTTAGATTCAAAGCAAATACTGGATATCAATTGATTTTTTCGGTATTAAATAGCATATATGTAGATTAATAACGAGAATAAAATTGATGAAATTCCCTGAATAATTTTTCTTTGAGCAGATATGAAAACAAATATCTTATATAGGTTTTTCCAGAAAACATTTAACGAAGTTTTTAACTGATATTTGTTACAGATATGCCAGCATATTCTTGTGTAATCACAGTTTTTATGCTTACGAATCTTCTTAATATCATAATTAATTTTGCTAGCCGACATTGAATTGATTATATTTTTATGATGAAAATGGAAACTTAACCTGGTTTCTTTAGAAAATATTAAATTAAATTTTTGATTGATATTTGTTTCTTGTATGTTTATGATTGCTCATGCAATCATTGTTTCTTTTATCACTAATCTTGAAATTATAACTAAGAATTCCGCCACTCAAAACACTGAATTGATTTTTATTTCATGTAAAAAAGAGAAAAAGGTTTTTATTTACTTTAATTATCACAGAGCATTCAAGAGCCATCTGCCTAAGAGGAGGAATGTTTTCATGGAAGGCTTTCTAAAGGAAACTGGTTCGTATACTCGTTACACACAAGTTCGTTACCAGTATTCAGCGACTTTACCGCTCGGCGGTTGGTAGGCCGAAGCGAAAGGGAGTTACACTTGTATTTCATTACTTTTGTTGGTGTTTCATCTGAGCAGAATACCTTAAGGAAAGCATTACTTCATTATTAAAATAATTATGTTTTAAAAATTGCTTGTGAAAACGAACTAATTTATAAAAAATAAAATCCTGACTTTATTGATCATTTAATAAAATTTAAAAAGGCCAAAAATGTTTATTACACCATTATAGTTTGAAATATTGGATTTAGCGTATAATTTGGTTTTAAAATTAATTAACCGTTGACTTCAAATCTTAATTTTTTAATTCACCATTTATAAAAATTTACAAAAAATCGATATTTTCAAAACATTTTTCTGCCAAAATAATAAAATCATAGAATGTTACAGGCTATTCTTAAGCTATACTGTGAAAAGATTTTTTTTTAGATGAAAGATTATTTTCAGTAATTAGTAAGATAACAGCTACTAATAAAGCAATGTATAAATGATAAATAAATAAATTCTGATTTCCTCAGAGTTCTTAATATACAATAAAGCTTCTTGCTCTTGAATTTGAATTACACTAAGCAACTTAGAAAATTTTGACCTTATGATCAGCTCTCGAATTACGATTCGCACAATCTGTGCAGTTTCGAAAAGACTGTATGTTTACATATTTCTTGAATGGTTAGTCGTAAAAACATAGTCCATATTTAAGAAATGAATTCAAATATGGTACGCTTTTCCCTTCTTAGGTACTTTACTGTACTTTTCTAAATCTGTACCAGGGGAACCTCGGATCTGGAGGAAGCATTCTCGAACCGGGTTAACATACCTCCAATCGGACACTCGATGCACTTCCTATGTTCGATTATTTGCTTCTATTCTCCCAATCTTCGAGAGCTCAGCAGGTCCGCCTCAACGTTATCGCTAGAGGTCGGAAAGGCTTCGGACCATAGTTTTAATTTAGTCCCTTAAATGAGGCTCACTTGTTAAACTCCTTCTTCTCGCCTATTAATAAATTGAAGCATATGATACGACTCTATATCTTTCTTCATTGAGAGGAATTTGGGCACATAGTCGGACAGAAGCGAACATTTTTGAGTAAAAATATATAACAATTTTAATTTTTATATGGACCCTATAAGAAAACAATTCACTCACAGGTTTACTCTTTCTCCAATTAAAAAAATTTTAGAGAAATATATTGGTCCATAATATGAAAAGTTGATACTGAAAAAGGAAAATAATTATTAAAATGGCAGGACTTAAACCACACTGGATAAAAAAAGAGGTAAAATAAAACTGAATTTAATTAAAAGTAAAATTTAGAATTATAATATTCTTACAGATGATAACTGAAATTAGTGTTTCTGAGCCACTCGTTGTTTTAGCATAAACCTTTCTTTCTGAAATCTGCATTAGAAAGATTAACATGCATAGCTCTCTTTGGTTCGTCAAAATTTTTAACAATCTTCAAAAATTTTAATCATCATGTGGATGATTTTTTGGCTATAAAAATTTCTGGTCAAATTAACATTTCTTTCCTAAGAGAATTAATCAAATTTAATCTTCGCATATTTTAAAAATATGTAATTTAGCGAATAGTCCTAGCTTGCAGCCTGTCTTATTTCATCAATTAATTTTTTAAATAGGAACAATCAGTCTACTGCCAACAATTTAAGACACTGAATAGCTCAGTTTCGAAAAAACATCGTATACAAGGAAGTAATGTTAATGCAATTAGAAAAAGTAGTACCTCTCTAACTAGATATATTTTCCTTTGAACTACCGGACTGATACTCTGTTCTTTGCAAAGCTTCTTCCTATTTGATTAGCTCAACTATTAAGACAATTATGTCGTGAGTTACAAGTACATTTCTTTGGTGTTACAAAAAGCTGTATATCGTCTTGAATAACTTCCTTGTCAATATAAGGGTTATCCTTTTTATCAAGCATTTTTACAGACCTCGGCAACTTAGAATCACGTTTTTCATTTGCGAATTTCATCCATAGTTTGTCTTGCTTTACCAAACCGCGTTTCCCATAAGTTCGCAAAGATAATAACGCATGGTTATCAAATCTTTGACTAACTTCAATCGGACATTTTTCTGTTTCAATTATTGGTGATACTTTTTCAAAAAGACATCCTAAGTTTTTGGGTTCGATTTCAGGGCTATCAAGTGGAGTGGAAGTAGATGGGTAATATATAGTTTTATCAAGAAAGCTTTTCTTACTCTGTTCTTTCTGTTTTGATAATTTAACATATGCATTTCTACTGATCATTTTTCTTCCGTTTTTCAATCGAATTTTTACAGCTGCAGCAGGTTTCTTGAAAATTTCTGGAGCATCTTCTATTAAAACTTGACTTTTTTCTTTATTTATCTTACTTGCAGATTTCGCTTCATCGCTGTTTGTTGGAGTACTAATAGGCTTTCTATTACTGTTATCAACTTTAGAATTCTTTAAATTGGCTCCATTACCTGTCGTTGCCATTTTCTTTTCATTACCATTTTGAATATTAATTGCATCGCATTCCACATTACACAGTAAAGAACAATTTAATTTACAACATTTCTGGGAAATTAATTGATCAGAGGCATTCATTTTCGATGAACTTCTAACAGATCGTGCGTCATCTTCTTTGCTAGAATTCTTTGTGTTTTTTGAATTCATGTTGACGTTTTTTTGTTTCTGTATTATGAAGAAATAATCATCTCTCAGACCCATGTCTGAATGGCAAGCACTTGGTTTATTTATGTTTTCCTTTTTTTCTTTTACATCATCTTCGTTTAAATACTTGAGATGTTTTTCTTTGCCCATAAACTTGATATTTGCTGTCTCGTTTACGATAAAGCTCAGTATTTTATTGTGATCACGAGTTTTGTCATTTGGGCTTTTTGGCTTATTGGTAACATAAGAATCCTTTTTTGTAGACCTAACTTCGAAGCTTTTTGATAGAAATCGTCTCGTAACAAATGACAGTTTTGAAGTATTTTTCAGAAAAATGGAGGTGAAACTAGCACTTTTAGCAGAAATAGTATTATAAAAATTTTTACCTTCTGCTTTATGCATAAATTGATTTTCGAATGTTGTTTTTGAAACTATCTTAGTAAAAGCGTTTTCGCCTTTAATTAAGTATGTATTAAATTCTTTCCGATGGACATTCAAACTCCTTTCATGCGAGATTCTTCTTGTTTCTGCCTGAAACTCTAGGTTTTTTACATTATTACTACTGCAACTAAATGTTCCATCATTATTTTCTACGTCATTTACAATTTTCTCATTGTCACAGCAATGGGGTGAAATATCCTGTGAAACAATGCATTTTGCTTTTGCATAATGAGAACTGGTAACTACAGGCTCATTATCTGAACCACTTGTATTATTTCCATTACTTTGCTGTGTGTCTAATAACTTGCGGCACGCATGCTTTGGCAAAGCCTTAAAATGTTCAGAAACTTGATATATCGGACTTACAGAGCTTGAAAATTGTAAACATGAAGAACTTTTACTTTTGCACTTACGTATCCGTGAAATATTATTACAAGATGAAAATAAATCGGGATGTTTGTCTACTACTTTTTTATTCTGTACTACATTGCGATTGAGAAATTTTAATAATATTTTGTTCCTCCTATTCCTTGCTTTGTAACGCTCTTGAAAACGGCTGCTTGAGTTACTAAAATTATAAACTGAGTCTTTGTCTGTATTTGATACTTCTGGTAACACAACGCTTAAATTCTGGAAAGACAGACGTAATCGATGTCCAGATACTGGAGTACTAGTGTTTCGCACCTGAGATTTTTTTGCTTGGTGTTGTCTTCTTCTGTGAGTCTTCATTGTTCTGAAGCTAATAAAACGTGAAAGGAAATTGAGAAATGCAATATTTTGAACTGAGAAGGATAATGGTACATACACAGTTTTAAAATAAAATTGGTCTTAACATACGGGAAAACGCGTGGGGTGTATCATACCCCAAGTCTACAAAAAAGTGGAATATTCCTAACTTGTGAAACTGAAATTATGTACTACATTCAGAAGCTGAGTTTCTATTAGTGAGGGACTTTCAGAACAGCTTTTTCGTTGCCTGTGTGTTTCAGAAAAAGATTTATTGCATCTGGGGTGTGACACAATCCACAAGCCTGTCCACGTAAGTGCTTTTCTGACTGAATATTTATTTTAAAAATTTATTTCTAGAGTGTAACAGTAAATATTTCTACTCGCAAGATATTTTAAAGTACATGAAATTAAATTTTAAAAGATTTCTAAGCGCATTATGGCAAAAAGAATGACTCCCTATGAATAGGAAATACAGCGGCTGTGAGACTGATTAGAAATATTTGAAAGTGAAGAAGTAAAATTCGGAAACTGAAGGTGAAAATAGGAATATTTTCTACACTGTTTGGTTTTGAAGAAGATAAAGCATTAATTTCTTATGTTCCTAAAAAAAGGAAAAACTGTTTTTATGCATTTAACATTACATAACGATGACGCTTCCGATGACACTATTGTAGAAAAGAAAACACCAAAAATTATATATTTTCACAATACGACTAAGGAAGCTATGGATATTGTGGATGAAATGGCAGCAAGTTATTCAATTGCCAGAATAGCAAGGAAGTGGCCAATGATAATTTTCCTTTCTGCACTGAATGTCGCTGCAATAAATGCTCGAATTATATTACTTTGAACTGCTAATCCACCAACCAGTTACAGAAGCAGATGTCTGTTTCTGAAGGACTTAGCATTACAATTAATAAAAAAATATATATTAAACAACGATCAGAAATTGATACTGTTACGTGCGTACGAGTTCGTTATATATTGAATGCACAAGTCGTAAAAAGTTAACAAAAATTTATTCTTTCCACAAGAAATAAATTAAAATGCTGAAATATTTCTTCACAAATCTTCGCACAATATCACAATATCTCTAACGTTTAGCAACAACTCAGTTCAAAACAGATAAAATAGTTCTATCTCACAGCGAAATCGCTACAATCAATACAGCATTAAGTAAACAAACAGCAGATCGCTTTTTACAGCTACACGTATAACAGCAACAACAACAACTACAACAACTGAGATGAGCTGTTTCACCTCGGCTTTTATAAGCTTTTTAATTATCCGTAGAACAAACACGATTTTTCTAGATTTTTCTGGATGGCAACAGTAATTACGAGATATTTATTTATTAAGCATTAAATGCACGCGCTCTTTTATTTTTATTGTTATTTTTTATTCGACGTAGTTTTCTCTTAAAAAATCGTCTGCGTTGCTAAGGCAACATGAAGTAAATCTAATTGCAATTCTAAATAAATAGCCAAATAAGTGTGAAATTCGTAACATTGGCCCCTTCCCAAGGACTGCACGTCCCAGGCAGTACAATACCTGGACAGGAAGCCAAACTTACAACTAAAGCATCAGTGCTATAATAAACATTACTTTACAATAACAAAATAAACAATAATTAAAATAAGTGACGTTCAGCAAATTAAATTCTATCCAACGCGAAATACAATTCAAATACTAAGTACAAATACTATCAAATACAAATGCTATTAAACACAAATACTTATCAAATACTACTACTTAACAAATACAAATCAAATACTAAATACAAATAGGACCATGGTCTTATACTAT
>KK119310.1:319575-361742 GCA_000611955.2 Stegodyphus mimosarum | reverse complement strand
TTCAAATTAGCGCTCTTTTTATTTTAATAGTGAAATACATTAAATAGTACATAACTTTCTCTGAATATTTCTGAAAGGGAATAAAAAAAAAGATTTTTTAAAATATTATTTAAAACTTGTACCTCCTTTATTATAAAATATAGGGGAATAATTCTTTTAATTATCAGATTTTTTTACCTTTAATTTCAACAATGCATATCCTAAAACTCGTCTTTATTACTTCCTTAAATCTCTTCTTTATTACTTCATTAAGTACGCATCATCTCAAGGAAACATGTAGAAATGTATTCCATCAGATTTCGACGAAATCCTACTCTTGCAATCCTTTATCCGCAGTATCGATTCGCCATTTGAGAAAATTTTTTTTAAAAACTGGTTCTGAAAAGAGCCTTTTGTAATTAAAAAATACAAAATTAATAAGTTATAACACAACCAAAGCACGTTAGAAGCTAACAATATTTCGGTAGAATCAAACAAACAACCAAATCAAAACAACGAATGACTGAAAAGAAAAGGAGCATGCGCAGTTTTACTGATTGTGTTTCCACATCGCCACCGCTACGAGCGCTGCCGTCGTTACGAAGCGCAATTTCTCCCATTGAAGTGCCGACGCTTTACTTACATACAGCTTTGGGTGGGACAGCCTTTAAACATCCGTGGCGAGCTCCTGAAGTGTTTCCGTAGGCTTCTGTTGACGGGATTTTAACTGCAGCCTGCTGTAATCTTTTAAACACTTCTCTCCAAAACGCAGCTCTAAAGCACCGGACAGAGCTTCGAAATCTAGCCTTTTGTTTTCGGGAAGAGTTTGAAGGATGTCCGCTGCGTCTGCTCTCAGAGAAGCCGCAAGGTGACAGGCCTTAGCTTGGGAATCCCATCCATTTGCTTCCGCAACTATAGAAAATTGTGTCTTATACACTTGCCAGGAGGTCTTCCCATCATATGTCGATAGCTTCAGAGTGTAAAAACTACGTCTGGTTTAAGAATTTAAATTAAAAAAAGTGTTAAACTGTTGTGTCCATCTTAAAACCCTTGGCTATGAATTCCCGTGTAATTATCCACGAATCATTTATATATAAATACATAAATGAAATTCGAAAAGAAGTAGGAAATGTTATATTGACTTTTTAATTTGCTTCGGAAACATCTTGTTTCGATGCATAAAATAAATTCATGATTTTATAAACTTTAAGAATAAGATACCTTTACTGAGTGGAAAATCTTCCATTGAATTTAGCTGAAGTAAATTAAGAGATAATAATATGGAGACTACTGCCGCAATGGCATACTAAGAGATCGTAATCAAAACCTTTGAATTCCGCATAACTAAGCATTTCCATGAAAAGCGGATGATTTGAACCCAAGTTTTACTATTGCATGTAAACGTGCAACGCAATTCGAATCAGATCGCATGAGCAGTGATTACTAAATTAAAATGCTGAAATATTTCTTCACAAATCTTCACACAATATCACAATATCTCAAACGTTTAGCAACAACTCAGTTCAAAACAGATAAAATATTTCTATCTCACAGCGAAATCGCTACAATCAATACAGCATTAAGTAAACAAACAGCAGATCGCTTTTTACAGCTACACGTATAACAGCAACAACAACAACTACAACAACTGAGATGAGCTGTTTCACCTCGGCTTTTATAAGCTTTTTAATTATCCGTAGAAATAACACGATTTTTCTAGATTTTTCTGGATGGCAACAGTAATTACGAGATATTTATTTATTAAGCATTAAATGCACGCGCTCTTTTATTTTTATTGTTATTTTTTTTTCGACGTAGCTTTCTCTTCAAAAATCATCTGCGTTGCTAAGGCAACATGAAGCAAATCTAATTACAATTCTAAATAAATAGCCAAATAAATGTGAAATTCGTAACAATACTTTACCGAGAAACTGACGTACTGCATGCAAAAGAAGAGCAGAAGTTGCGATGTGTAACTCAAATGAATATACGAAATTCGAAGCAATTAAGTACACTCAATTCCAAAATTTAAGCACGGAGAGGAAAATGCTAATTTCCGGAAGCCAATCAGAATTGAAGAGGATGCAATTCGCTGCAGAGGTAGATGGAAGTATGCAAATATGTTAGGTAACGGCCAATTGCGCTCCTATGTCAAGAAATATGCAAAAAAGGCAGTCTTATAAGAAGCCAGCTTTATGAAGGGTTACAGAAGTTGATTGTAAGTGCTGATAGAAGGTGTTTAAAACTTTCGTACAATTTGTTTTCAAGACATACGTGTTTCTGATACGTGTGACATATGTGGAAGATTCTGAGCGCTGGCGTGCTGTGGGGCGCATTGAAGCAGGACAGTCGATCACAGATGTTGTTCTTTTCATCGGCGTTCATCATTCTATAATTTCACGTTTATCGAAACAATTCCAAACCACACAGGCAGTTGTCCGAAGGCCCGTAGCCGGTCGCCCAAGGGTTACAACCCCCGAAGATCGATATATCGCTATTGTAGCCAAGCGGATTCGCAGAACGACCTCCACACGTGTGACATCCATGGTTACAGCGTCCATTGGTAGAGCGATATCTGCAGCTACTGTACGCCGAAGATTACATATGAGTGGACTGTACGCCCGGGTACCTCAAGTTTGTGTTTCTCTATCCGTCCATTCAAAAGGAGCACGATTACAGTGGTGCCGGGAACATGTCAATTGGAATGTGTCTGACTGAGGCAATGGCATGTTTGCTGATGAGTCAATATTTGCTCTGGAGCCAGATCACAAGAGTATAAGGATATGGCGGGAACAACGAAGCCGCAATGAGTCCCAAAACATCACCGAACATCACTCATTCCGAGGCGGAAGCATTATGGTGTGGGCAAGGACTTCATTAGCATACCGCACCGAACTACCCATTTTTAAACAGGGCTCTTTGACGGCTGTCCGGTATCGAGATGAAGTCCTAGAACCCATTGTGAGATTGTACGCTGCAGCAGTTGGCTCTACTTTTGTTTTAATGGACGATAACGCACGGCCCCATAGAGTTGACATAGTCGATGACTACCTGAAGAGTGAAGGGCTTACGCGTATGGCGTGGCCAGCATGTTTGCCCGATCTTATCCCATTCAAAATCTTTGGGATGCTCTCGGTCGTGCTGTATCTTCACGTTTTCCACCTCCAGCCACTCTTATTGAGCTAGAAACTGCTTTACAAGAAAAATGGCGATTGCTTAATTCTGCGGTGGTTGACCACTTAATTGAAAGCATGGTCACAAGGTGTAAACTTTGTATACAGATGAGGGGGGATCACATACCCTATTAATGTCCTTTTTTTTTATGCTGTTTATTTTCGTTTTATACATAACATTGTTTTTAAGTCTCCAGTATGTCATTATCTGATAACTTACAAAAATTTAACATTGTTTTCATTTCTGTATATAATTATGGATTTTGTTTTATGCATAAATATACATGCTACTTTCTTGCCAAATTTTGACATTGTTTTCATTTCTGTATATAATTATGGATTTTGTTTTATGCATAAATATACATGCTACTTTCTTGCCAAATTTTGTGTCAATCAAAGCGGTATTTGTTGATTTTTTTGCATTTTACATTTTCGTGCTTAACTTTTGGAATAGAGTGTATAAAAGTTGTGATGAATGCCCTGGAGCCAAGGACAGAAGACCGCGAATGCTATATTTAAAATGCGAAAACCTTCTGTGCTAAGAACACGCGAATGAATTTCGTTCAAATTATAAACAAATAAAATAAGTTGCGCTGTGTATTAGAGATGCAATAAAACTTAGAGGTATGACGTTTATTTTGTTGTTATTTTCATTTATCTTAATTTTAACTCTCTATAAGCTTATTTTGGAAATTAATTTTTTGTAACCCAAGTCTTATTCGCGTATTATAAATGAAAAACATCTTTAAAAACAAAACTGTTTTTACAGTATTTTAAACATTGGGGTATGTGATACCACATGCGCCCAATCTAGTAACTTTTCTTCATGCGCCTTTCGCCGGGTTAAAAGATCTTTACTATTATAGAAATAAATGTGAAGTAGTGAAACAGAGTACTAATTGAAATTAAAAAAAAAAAAAAAGAATACAAGTTAAATTTTGTATGGCAAAAGTTCACGAGGAGATGGAGTTATTGCTTTAACTGTAACTCTTAGTATATTACTTTTAATATGTGTTCCTTAACAGATCTCCGCTGAAAGTTGCTTTGTAAATGTCCGCCCGAACTAGAATCAGTTACACAATCACAGATGAAAATTCAACAAAACTTATTTGGCCACTCCTAGTAACGCTAAAGGGTGAATTTACAGTCAGTTTAGCGTTTAGTTTAATTACTAAACAATTGATTATTTATCGAAAATATTTGGCAAAAGACAGTTTGCGCTGAATTGTATAACAAAACCAAAATCAAAGTTTTTGAAACAAAATGGCTATTTTATCTTTAGCTAATTACTCTAAGGCACTCGTAACCTCGGACAGAAACTGAAATCGATGCAGCCTCGGAGCAATTCTAAACTATTTCTAAACAGACTGGCACTAGCAAATACAAACAGAAAGTAGCTCTTTACTCAACAAGGCATGAGTTGCAGATAATCTCCGTTAAACATTAATCTATTTTGCACCTGCCTTAATTTGCATAACTTTCTAGTCTGAGCGAATATATGTGACGGGAATCAAAGAGATCACAGAACATTGCTTAAATTAAGCGTACCTCTTATTAAAATTTCAAATAATTGCCACAACTATACTTTTAATAAATTTTAACTTAGGATCCTACAACAGTACAAAGAAATTTTGATAAATTAAATTCCCGTGAAGAGGTTCTCGGTAATGTTTTTGGTTTCTTACAGAATGTTTCTGCAAGCGTTTTTCACAGACTAAGAAGATGGGCAATCGCAATGAGAGTATTAAACTTGAAAATGTTGCTGTTGTTACTAATGCCCACTTGTCTGACCTATAAACAGCCCAAGCCGAAGAAATTCCCTGTGGCAAGGAGCGCAAGTTTACGCCTGTCATTGGCAACAGCCTTGAGCACTGCACAGGTGACAGAGCGATTTAGCTCAGTTCCGTCCCCAATTCTGAAGGAGAGCCTTCCGAGAGGACGGGTCCAAAAATCTTCCACCCCTCTTCCTCTAACATCAACCTCTCTAGAGGACTTTCGGCTCGACGCATATTTAGAAGTGCCGCCATGCCGCGCGGACGCTATACATTTACAGACATCTAGGCCTTCTCCGGAATTCGAATCGCGGTCCTTCGGCTCGGTAGTCAGCGACGCTAACCTCTATGCCGGTTGAGCGGCATATTAAGATTTATAAGAGTGAATTAAAATGTTTAGCAAAGTTAAATTTAGCCCAATCTAAGAGCTAACAATCTGTATAATATGAAAAAATACAAATTTCAGACCAATAACAGATTCGAGAAAAGTGGCAAATGTATATAGACTTCATTAAATAATTTTTACTAAAAGACACATCGATACTTCTTTGTTAAAGTGGTAACTCCATAAGACTTTGACGATATTTAAAATTTGCCTTTTTTCGGTTTCACGCTTAAACTGGCCAATTTTGGCGGCTAAGTACGCCTGAAAGTAGCTCAAATTTAGACATCAAGTATAAATAGCAAACGGAAATATTAAAAGTATACAACATCCATTTGATGTCTTAAAAGCTATACATTGAACATATTTATATTAAAAAACTACATAAAATTAACTACAAGAAATTCGCATAACTTTTTAAAACACATATAACGTACTGTAAATGCATTTGCACTTACCAGTAAAATATGAAGGAAAGATAATATAATTCAAACGTCAAACAGCATAGCATAAAGCTTAAATTAGTTATAATTCGTATTAAATATTTAGCACGAGAATATTATTTCGCATTGTATTTGTGATCCTCAAAATGCAGGTGCGAAACATTATTTTCTTCTCTCGCGGAGAGTTAAAAAACAAATCTCTGATATCGGCTGCGAAAATAAATGCCGTTATTAAACGACGATTTTTATTAAAATATAATTAATCTAACCTTCACGTAAATCTCTTTTTAATTTAGCTCTTTCGTTCGTAATTGCTAGAGAGATTTCGAAATTTCGGTGACAATTAATTTTAGAGTTAATGTGGGTGTATATAAGCAGAACATATACAATATTCGCATTACACCCACATTAACTCAGGAATTATTTTTCATGCACTTAAAACGAAATTCTGACGCACAGGAATTCATGTATGCATGTATATGTGTAGTATATATATATATATATATATAATTAATAAGAGTATATGGATAGATAGATGGATATATATTTATTCAATTTTCTACTTTTATTGCTTCTTTCTCATATTAAGTTATGAATTCTTTTTTATTTTAAATTCAAACTAGCATCAGAAGCATTTTTCATGCTTGAATATAAAATTAGGCACTAAGTTTCTTATTTTTTCTACAATTTTCATGCAAATTTTTCAATTAGTTCATACCTGAGGCATCAATAACACAAAAAAGGTCTAAAGAGATTTTCATAAGGTCAAATATATTTCAGTATTTCATTTTTTCCTAAACGACGAACGATATAAAATATAAATAGGTGTAGAAAAACATGTGGTCATGAAATTGATTTTGAAGTGTTCATGAAATTAATCAAGTAATCAATCAAACAATCATCAATTAATCAAGCAATCAGTAAAGGCCATGAATAAAGTTCCAGCAAAGAGACTTTTTAATGCCAGGATTTATATTATATTATACGATACTTTCCCGGTTTTGAATTATTAAGCACTGGTGGTATCTCTTGCATTCTATTTTTTTCTTCATTCAAAATTATAAATGGATGGTTAATTGTGTTGTTCCCCATCTTTCAGCAATAGGACTTCATGTATGATTCCTATAGTGAAACAAATCAAGTAAGCATACTTAACAAAATTTAACAAGTAAAAAATCTTTGTATTTACCATAGGTTTCTGTTCTTATAATTTATTATGCAGCTGAACAACACTAACGTAAAGATCAAAACGTAGGCAGTGATAAACTAATATCTTGCATAAGAGTTTACTTACCTATTGTAAATGCTGTTGATGAGAAACATAGCATCAGCAATTCAATCTAATAGCAGTCTAAGAAAATCATGGAGCAAGACTTAATGGAGCTTATCATGGAGCAAGACTTTTCAGAATGCTTCCTCCTCTTCTTTTACATGTATCTTGCTATTATTGCATCGGTATTTGCAATAAAATGTAAAATATTCATCCTCGAAAATTTATAGTTTAAGTTTTAAAAATTATTAACAGTAGTTATTTCAGTATTATTATTTTTTATGTAAAGTTATGAAACTTGAAAAAGTACGGTAACAATTCGTATGAAATTTTAAAACATTACAATCATAGACGAAAATATTTTTTTTATTTCACTGAACTCTTCACGAAAATTTACATTACTTTTTTATTGTCCTTAGATTTCCTTCGGTTTAATATTTAAATGAATTCAGATAATAATTTAAGAAATGGTTTGTTAGAATTAACAACTCTGACTTTATATCAGTACCTTAGGACTTTCAATTGTAATTAATACTGAAATAAATAAAGCTGTAATATACTAAATCTTCCTCAATAAAAGACCCGATTTCGAAATCATATGCCTGAATACAAAAACAAAAGATAAAATTCGCATTACTTTATTTTTAGAATTTTTTAATAACGTGTTTTAATTAATTATCTTAGTTTTAATTTAAGTTAATTCTTTTATTAGAATATATAAAACTGATTACATATTCGATCAATTTGCTTTCAACTTTGTAAATAAAACTGCCATTTCGTCTGAAGACTTTTTTAAATGGTAGTAAGCCAAAGTTCAGAGTTTAAAATTAAGCAGAGAAGCAACATTTAACTGCTGTATGTTTTAACTGCTGTTGATTTTGAGGCGGATAGATACAAAAATATTTTGTTCCTATAAGAAGGAAGCCATCTATCTGATCGCCTTCCCTATAGACAGTGTAGCGGAAGTAATCTTAAATTTAAATTAATAAACGTAAGAATACATCTTTGCGAGTGGACTGTAGTTTAATCCTTTAATTTCAGCGATTTCAGCTTTAGAACACAACATAGCAAACAACAGCGAGAGAGTTACAATTAGCGTTTGCAAAAATGCAAGAACAAAATGCGAGCTGCACATACGATCTGCGCATTGCGCAATAATATCTCACAGACAGGCAGACGACTCTAGTAGCCCAAACATTCCGCCCGGCATTGAAACATCGTTTCAAACTAAATAGATTTTACAAAATGAAATTATCATAACAATATTAAATTATGCAAAAATTATCATTAAAATATTCACAAAACAGATGCACAGAAGCCTTGATACAATTCAGGAACTCAATTATAGTTAAAGCAAAGTACAATGTTATAATGCTTTAGAAAAAAAGAACTTAATCATTGATAGGCAAAACACTAAGTTTGTGAATTGGCCTCTTGAAAACTCCGTTAGCAGTTTTGATCTTCACGATACGCACAACATTATCTGAGCTAGGAAAAACTTCTAGCACTCTTCCTAATTTCCATCGTAGCGGGGGTAAATTGTCTTCCTTTATGATAACTAAATCATTAACCTTTAAATTAGGTTGCACTTTCAACCATTTTGAACGTCGTTGCAAATTGGAAATGTATTCATTGGACCATCTTTTCCAAAAGCTTTGAAACATTTTCTCAACAAGTTTCCAACGTTGCAATATAGGAATTTTTTGATCATGTAAACTTTCTTCTGGTAAGGCAGTTAGCGGGGTACCGATCAAAAAATGACCTGGTGTAAGTGCAGAAAATTCTGATGGATCTTCAGACAGTGGGCACAAAGGTCGCGAATTTAAACAAGCTTCAATTTGAGCTAGCAATGTCGTAAATTCTTCTTGCGTTAGAAGTTGTTCCCCTATAGTTCGCTTGAGATGTAACTTTGTAGATTTGACTGCAGCTTCCCATAATCCTCCAAAATGTGGCGCTGCGGGAGGATTAAATATCCACTTAATACCTTCAGTAGAGCAATATTTATTAACCAATTCATTTTCATTCAAGGAGTTTATTACTCTTTTCAATTCCTTATCTGCAGCAATAAAATTTGTGCCACGATCGCTATGCACTTCTATTGGTTTTCCTCTTCTAGATACAAAGCGCTTCAAAGCGGCAATAAATGACTCTGATGTAAGATTACCTACTAATTCAATATGTATAGCTCTTGTAGTAAAGCACACGAATACACAAATGTAGCATTTCATTGGTCTTACTCCTCGACCTTGCCTGGGCTTCACTTGAAATGGCCCGGCGTAGTCAATTCCAACTTTGGAGAAAACCTTTGACGGAACGACTCTAGACGATGGTAAATCAGACATTATCTGGGTAGATGTTTTAGCTCGTACACGATGACATTTCACACATTTCCAAATCTGTTGTCTTACAACTGACCTAGCGTGGATTATCCAATATTCTCTTCTAATTACTGATAGCAATAACAGGGGGCCAGCATGAAGATGGGATATATGAAAATGATTCACTATAATCTGTGTTATGTGATGTTTCTTGGGCAACAAAATAGGATATTTTCTGTCCTGCGCGATGTTGGATTGTCTTAATCTTCCTCCAACGCGTATAAGTCCATTCTTATCGATAAACGGGTTCAAAGAAAGGATCTTACTATTTGAGTTTAACGGTTGATTCTTTTTCAGAAGATTATATTCATTAAAAAACTCATCCATTTGAACTACTCTAACAATTGCATTTCTAACGTATTGCAATTCTTCGGTTTTAAGGTAACCCTTAATCCTTTTTGTGGTAGATTTAGCTGAATTATTCGCAAACCGAAAACACCATGCAATGATTCTTTTAAGTTTCAAAAATGATGAAACTTCATTAAGGATTGGAATTTGCGAAGCGACTGTTCCAATTGAACAAGAAATATTTTTCCGTTGTTCCCTTAGAGACTCTTCTGAAAATGGTAAGTTGATAGAGAACGGAATATTATTTGAATTAAGCCACTGAGGACCTGTCCACCACAAGTCATGAGTAGAAAGTTCTGAAGGCAAAAGACCTCTTGATGCGCAATCAGCTGGATTCTCTTTTCCTTTTATGTGATTCCAATGCGATGAAGGTAAGACTGATTGAATTTCTGAAACGCGGTTGGCTACGAAGGTTTGCCAGCGTGTTGGTTCTGATTGTATCCAGGACAAAACTATCATTGAATCACTCCATGCGTAAATATCGTCAACATGAATTTGCAATGAATTCTGCACAGCTTGAACCAAATGCACTAATAGAACTGCAGAGCAGAGTTCTAAACGGGGAATAGAGATTACTTTCAGGGGAGCTACTCGAGTTTTTGATGTTAGTAGCTGCACCGAAACTGAAGAATGATTTGAAGACTTTAAATAAATCACTGCGGCGTAAGCTTTCTCTGATGCGTCACAGAAACAATGAAGTTCTACATTTGTAGATTTGGGCAATAATACTCTCCTAGGAATACGAATGCATTCAAGATTTGCGATATCTTCACAATAGATTTTCCATCTTTGATTGATTTCCTCTGGCAAGGGATCATCCCACGAGATTTGTAATTTCCAAATATCTTGAAGCAAGATTTTTGCTGCAACTATAAAGGGTGCTAACCAACCAAGTGGATCAAAGATTTTCGAAATAGAAGATAAAATTATTCTTTTAGTAGAACACTCTCTGTTTTCGAAGTTTCCAAAGTGACAAGTAAACTCGTCTTGCGTTGGATACCACTCTAAACCCAATAATTTTATTGATTTAGTATCAACTACTGTACATGAAGAATTTGAGTTCCGAGCACTCAAAGCAGTTTCCAAAATCGAGCGATCATTTGTACACCATTTATGCAATTGAAAGCCACCTTTTTGTAAAAGTTCACTTAGTTGTGAAATTAACTCTACTGCGTCCTCTACTGTGTCTGAACCAAATAGGACATCATCAATATAACAATTGTGTAATATTATTTCAGCTGCCTTTGGGAATTTAGTTCCTTCGTCAATTGTTAGTTGTTTGAGTACGCGAGTAGCCAGGTATGAAGCGGAAGTAGTGCCGTACGTAACTGTGCACAACCTGTAAGTTTTAATCGGCTTCGATGGATCATCTCTCCAAAATATTTTTTGGTAATCTCGATCTTCATCATGAATTTGAACTTGTCGATACATTTTCAATAAGTCGCTAGTAATGGCTATGGGATAGCATCTAAACCTCAAAAGAATAGTAAATAAGTCGTCTTGCACCTTGGGACCATTCATTAGCGTGTCATTAAGCGATATCCCTGATGTAGTTTTGGCACTAGCATTGAAAACGACGCGTAGTTTTGTGGTAAGACTGGATTCTTTTAGCACGTGATGATGAGGTATATAATAATGAAAATTTACTTTATCTAAATTATCATCGGATAATTCTTCCATGTGTCCAAGTGATAAATATTCGGACATGAAGTCTTTATATTGTTGATATATTTCAGGAGTTTTTATTAGTTTTTGTTCTAGACTAAGAAAGTTGCGAAGGGCTGATGGTCTGGAATTACCCAATTCATTTCTTTTAGGCTTGAATGGCAATTTTACTGAGTAACGACCATTTTCACTCCGGACGTGATTTTCCACGAAATGATTTTCACACAATCTTTCCTCTTTAGTTAAAGGTTTCGATGTGGGAATTTGTTCCAAATCCCAAAATGATTTAACTAATTCCTCCGTGTTTATGTTTAGCGTATTGACTGAAACCTGCTTACGGTTTGGGAATTCGAAATGTGTAGTTCCAGCAATTACCCATCCTAACTTAGAACAACATGCAAATGGAAGATTTTTTCCCCTTTTAATTACCTCGCCATTGATTAAAGTAAGGAATACATTAACTCCAAGCAAAATATCAATTTCTCCCGATTCATGAAATGTAGGATCTGCTAAAGTTAAATCTTCGAAACTTTCATATAAATTCAAAGGTAATGTTACACTTGGAATGTTTCCTGTAATTTTGTCTATTATGTAAGCGGACGTTGAAATTTTGTAATTAGTATTAAAATGAGGTGTAAACAACAAGTCAACTTCTCCAGAAGTAGTTGTATTGAAAGTACCTAAGCACGACACTAATATCTTCGAATCCTTTATGCTCAATCCTAAATTGATAGCTGTTTTCCGACGAATGAAGGATTTTTCACTACCTGAATCTAGTAAACATCTACAATTTATGAATTCATTTTTTGAGTTTTGAACCTTAATTAAAGCAGTACACAAAAGTACATGACTACGTTTACCATTAGCATGAGCTCCAAAATGTTGATTTTCATAGTTGTTTGCACAAACAGTTGGAGAACCCTCACTCAAGTTGTTTTCTGATTTAATTTGCGATTTCGGAACAAACACTTGTGCTTCCGGTGAAGGGAATCTAGATGCATTTTTTGGTTTGAAATTATTTTCTAAATGCAAAATGCTATGATGATGCTTAAAACAATGCTTGCAGGTATTTACACTCTTACACATTTTAACTTTATGGACATTAGACAAGCAATTAAAACAAAGTTTATTAGTCTTAACAAACTCTATTCGTTTTTGCACTGGTAGATTTAAAAAATTAGAACACCTGTATAAAAAATGATCTTCTTTACAAAATAAGCAGGTAGAATTAGTAATCAGAGAAGTAACCCTATTATACACTGGTTTATCTGATTTATGCGTTTTACTAATTAAAGGTTTACTGTTCTGTAATGTTCTAGCGAAATTCTTCAAAAATTCTATCAAGTCATTCAACTTTGGTATTTCGTCTTTTTTTAATTGACGCTCCCACCACAACCTTGTCGAAACATCAAGTTTTCGCAAAATAATATACAACAACAAAGTTTCACTAAAATTATCTATCCTTTGATCTAATGTTTCCAATGAGCGAGTTATTTCGTTTACGTTATCTACTAAACTTAATATCGATGATGCAGATTCTGTTTGTATTTGTGAAATGTTAAGAATTCTTTTAATAAAAGCAAATATCTGTTCTCTCTTATTAGAAAATCTCTCTTCTAGTAAATTCCAAGCAATACTGAAATTTTGATCAGCTATGGGAATTGACTGAATAATGCGATAAGCATCATTTTTCAAAGAACTCTTTAAATATTGTAATTTTTGAGCTCCAGATAGATTTGGATTATTGCGAACACTAGCGTTAAATAAATCTTTAAATGTTATCCATTCAGTTAAATTTCCGCTAAATGTGGGTAAAGATAGTTTCGGTAACTTTAAACTTTCAGAGATTGATTCAGGTATGACAGGTTTGTCGCCATTTGCATTTACGACCTTGTAAATCTTTAACTTACGAATAATTTTTAAGTGAACTTCCTCAATTTTCTCTAAAATCGACTGTTCTTCGTCAACGAAAGTGTCTATTTTTTCATCATCAGAATTTATATAAATTTCTCCAAATAGAGATTTAAAATCTTCCTTAAAGATTTTACATTTTTCTAAGATTAATTCAGCTTCAGCATTATCTAAGTTATCATAATCTATTTTCTCTATAAATTTCGTTAACTGCGTTTTCAAAATTTTCTTTCGTTTTTTCTCTATATCTAACATTTTGAAAATATTCTAAATTCTCGATTTTACTAATACTTTAATCACAAAAATAGTAGCAATAACAAAATGTCAAATGCAATTAAAATGCGTTAACTATTTCACTCACCTCGTACACTGTATCCAATGCGAAAGTCTTGAGAATTCTAAACCGAAATTGCATCATGAACTCCATTACGGACACGTAGAATTCTTATTCACAAGCGCGGGTTTTTCTCGTAGCTCCGGAGTAGGACGACCAAATAGACAGTGTTTTATTAAAGTCAATCTATATTTTCTTTTCTTTCTCTCTCTCTCTCTCTCTCTGTTTGTTTTTGTTTTTATTTTTTTTTATTTTGCTCTGACGTGTTTCTCTTCCAATTACAAATACGAGATTTCTCAAAAAAGAAGGTACGCATGTTATTGCTTGCAAAACTACTGTTATATAAAATTGCTATACAAAAATTGTCATAAGGAACATGATAGAAGGTTTCCGTATTGAGTTGTTGTCAGCATATTATTCGAACATAACAGCTTCTCATGGCTGAAAAAAAAATTATTATTTGCTGTTTATATAGGAACGAGGAAAAAATTATTATCACAAGCCATCACTATAGAACAAGACTGTCTACAGAAAATACAAGATGGTGGAAGGTGTAGTCACAGATAATATTTGTGACTCATATTGTCAACAACAATACGCAATTTAAATGCATGTAATTTGGAATACGTTAACACCGTACAACAGGGAAAAATGTTCTAACAGACAAATTTTAAACGAATTTGAAGCCAGTGACATTGTTCACGCTCTGTCATAAATTTATTACGAATTTTGTTTAGTGCGACATGAACAGCCTCACGAAGTGCGAAGCTTTGCAGGAAAATTAAAATTAGAGGAGTGAGTCGTTTTAACAGTGAGATAACTGTATCGCTAATTTGTCAAGGTATAGCCAAGTTGGTGATGGTTTGGGGTACTAATTTTTTGGCCAAAACGTGTGGACCATTTGTCGACTTTTTGGTTCTGCCCCTGTATGACTAACTGTGTTTAATCTAAATGCCTAATATAACTGTAACTGTATCCGGCCCTTATATGTCACTATAACCGAATATGCCTTCCAGTAATTTCTAGAAATGGAAGATACTGGAAATTTCTTGGCAGGTGGGGGAAAACTATGTAAGACTGGAGAGAGCATCAGTTCTGAGTTTCTAGTTCAGAGCCGACTTCGGAGTATTAACAGATCTCCATGCGAGCTTTGTTCTTTACACGCGTTTTGCATTACGTCGCGTTTGATGTTCTTAGTAGTTTGAAATGGTATCTACTG
Organism: Stegodyphus mimosarum; assembly: GCA_000611955.2. Classification (NCBI taxonomy): domain Eukaryota; kingdom Metazoa; phylum Arthropoda; class Arachnida; order Araneae; family Eresidae; genus Stegodyphus; species Stegodyphus mimosarum. Next base: position 346,868 of record KK119310.1, on the reverse strand, counting down.
ATTGTTCTCTATCTTAGTAAGAAGAGCTGTACGAGTATACTTTTATGAAAAGTTAAAGAACTCAAGAACTGTAAAGTGTTTATCTTAGGAAAACAAATTTTATGAAGCTATCCTCGGTTCCGTGTACATTCAATCCATTACTAACCCATAAGCAAGCAACAACATTTGGTGTAAGAAGTGGGATTGAATTTTGGTGACAAGAGCGATTGCGAGTCACTAAGACATCTGGTGACAACGTTTGTTGCTCGCCAAGAAAAGATGGAAGCGGTCGTCCACTCCGTTAAAGAAGAGACGAAAGCGAACCAAGGAAAGATGAAGGCAGCCTTAAAATCAGTTCAAGGAAAGATGGAAGCAAGACAAGAAGACATAAAAGCAGGATATGAAAAGATGGAAGAAGCTGTCAAGTCAGTTAAAGAAAAGACTGAAGTAGGCCAAGGGGAAAAAAGAGAAATTATTTCATAATAGAAAACAGATTAGAGGTTATGGAAGGCAGAAAAGACACGTTTGAAATGAAATTGGAGAAACTGAAGAAAGGGTTTCTGCTGCCGGAAAACAAATTTCACAAAACGTTTCTGCTGTTGAACAACAAATTGATGACAAGGAAGTCGACAGCTTAAAGAAGTCTTCTTAAAGAAAACAATTCTGATTAAATTTCTACCCCTAACTAAAATTATCCGCTTATGATGTAAAGACTTACAAGACTGGGATTCCGTATTGGGAAAAGATTCAGTTCCCTATAGTGGCAAATGCACATGAATAAGCTTCCGAAGCTACAGCCTGCCTGCTGCTTCACTGAGTGAAGACGCAGAGAATTGTCCGGCGCTTTGGAGCTGTGCTTCGGCGAGAAGTGTTTAAAACAGGCTTCACTTGAAATCTCGCCAACATAAGCCCCGCAGAAACATTCCAGGAGCTCGCCACGGATGCTGAAAGGCTGTCCGATCTCGCCTTTTCGAATCCCCGACAGAAAAAAGAAAAATCATGTACCTACAGTTCTTTATTAATGGCATCCGGTATCCTCACTTAAAGAAAGCCTTGCGAATGGCACATGTAAGGGACCTAAAAAGCGCTTAATATACGCTGTAACGTTTCCGAGCTTTTATGGAAAAATAGCAAGACAGGATTGTCCTTTTAAAATTTATTTAAAACTCAACAACAAATTCATTCGTGATTAAATAATGGATGAATAGCGTAAACCGTTACATTGCTATATCTTACAGAAGGGAAAAAGCGAGTTTCCCACAGAGTTCTCTGACTACATGTCCATTCAGCTCCACTGCTTCGTCTCTTCTCACAAAAAAGCAGCGAACAGCCGTGAACAAGTCGGCATCATAAAAGCATTAGGGGATAAAGACCCATTAGCCTTCAGGACATTCTTCCTGGCCGAATCGCTTACACCCTGGCTCTAAAAATGAGTTTCTTTAAGTTAGTCCGAAACAGGAAGTCTCTAATAATATCCAGCTGGTTATTTTCCTAATGATTCATTTGCTGTTACAGTTTGTCACAACGCCATGAAATCCGAGGCAGCACATCAGGCAATCTGGCAGCCAATCAGAGTTGCTCATATCCAGGAGATCATATCCAAGAGGATCGAGTCACTGCTCGCCTAGATGATATAACCAGGCAAGTCAATGCCCTGAAACGGAACACGAGCGAAAAAATCGACCCTAAAATGATGGAAATGCGGTGGTGTAGGCCTAGTACGAAGGAACCTCAGAACAATCCAAGGCACAGAAGCTAAGATCGCTCCCCAGCTAGGAAGCAGGCAGCAAATTAGTGGCCATTTCCCAGGCCGGAATTTGCCAGATATTGAGAAGTCCTATTTTAAAGTGCTTCGAATTTCTGCAGTTAGTATCGGCAGTAATGACCTCTTTCATAATGGTACATATCGGTGAAACTCCTTGTAATATGACCATCGATACAGGAGCCAAAGTTACCATCATTCGAAAATATCTCGCTCAATGACTTGAACGTAACTCAGATGGACTCCGCCCTACATTACCGTCCAGTTGATTCTTCCAAGATCTCAGACGCCCTTAAAGAACAATAAAGCAGTCCGGAGGCCACTTCGGAATAATGAAGACTTTGCATGCAGCATTATATTTCCAAGTTTGAGTGAATCTTCAATTACATGCAAGAAAGGAATTTTATCTCGGCTGTAATTAAAGATTTCTGTAAACTACTCGGCATAGACAAAACCCACATGACGCCTTTACATCCCCAATTAGACGGCGTGGTAGTGAGGTTTAATTGAACATCCTTAATAACCTTTCTCTGATCTTTCCAGAAACCAACAAGACTGAGACAAGAAGTTACCTCTCTTCTGACTGGCCTACCACAGTGTTTGTTGTCAACGAGGTTACCGGTTATTCTCCATTCCAGATGCTCTTCAGTTGTGACCTTCGTCTGTCTTGCCATCTGTTGTTTGGTTGTCCTCCGGATGCGCTTTCATTGCCTGAGGAGCACATTCAAAATCTCCAGTCACGATTTGAAGCGATACAAGGATTTTGCTCGAGAGCTTTGGCGACGGATAATATGAAGACCCGGTATGACACGAGACCCACAGGACAAAATCAACGAAGGTGATAAAGTATAGTTGTGGAATCCGATTCGAAGGAAAGTACTTTCTCCTAAACTACAGTCAAACTAGAACGGTCCTTACACAATCCTAAACAAGGGGAACGGTGTCGTAATTCCGTTCTTAAGTCATCAAATTCTGATCTTAAAGTAGTTCATTACGACAGGCTAGCCATTTGCTATGACCTTAGTACCTAATCTCCACTGTGTATAAAATGTAAATAATATACTAAGACCATGGTCCTAATTGTCTCTAAATTCAAATTCATGAGTTTATGTATTGATTTAGTTATTGCAATGATTTTTCTTAGTTGTAAGTTTTTCTTTCTTTTCAAGTTGTAAGTTTTTCTTGTATTGCACGGAATGTAGAGTCCTTGGAAAGGGAGCAAGGTTACGAATTTGGTATAATGTAATATGAACGGGCTTAAAAATTCGAAGTTTTGCAGTAAAAATAAGATTATAGGAGCGAGTCTGTTTAACACTGAGGTAAATGGCAATCTCGCTAAATTGGTGAGATAGTGTCAAGCTAGCGATGGTTTTGACAACTAATTTTTGTTGTCAAATTTGGCGAGAAATCGAAAAAGGTTGCTAGGCGATATTTCGGTCCGGTTCCTGTATAACAGTAAGTGGCCTAAATGCCTATGTAACTGTAATTGTACCCGGCCCTTATATGTAACTGTAACCGTAAATGCTTTCCAGTAATCTTCAGGCAGATAGCTCTAGTGTGCTTTGCCGTAACCAATCCAGTAATCTACAGAAGTGGAAGGTACTGGAAATTTTTCGGCAGCCGGGGAAAAACTTTATAAGACTGGAGAAAGCATCGCTTGAGTAATGAGAGGTATCCGTGCGAGATTCGCTCTTTAGATGCACTTTGTATTGCCATTTGTTTAACGTTTAAAGTGTAACTACTGTTTGTGCACTGTCTTATTAAGAAAAGCTGCACGAGTACTTTTGTGAAAACTTCCAGAACTGTAAAGCATTTCTTTGGCGAAAAAACATTTTATCAAGCTATCGTCGGTTCTATGTGCATGCAATTCACTACTACCCCGTCCGCATACAGCAATATTATTCTTAATAAGCTTTATGATTTATTTTCTCTATTTCTAATGATGTTTGTTGTTCCATTATTTACAGCGCCTTCTTTAGTTTCGAATGCTAATTTAATTTATGTAATAAAATAAGCTTATTTCTGCAGATTAAACTGCTTACAAATACAGGTAAATTATTAATACTATTTTTCTGTAATTTATAAGATGGGCTATTCCTCTTTCTTATGTTTTTAACTGTCTTCTGATTAACCTTGATGTGGGAATCAAACGTGGATTTGAATAATAACTTAATAATTGATGTTACCCAAGACTTTATTGAATAATACTATGTCAAGATCTTAATAACAATGATACTAGGTGATTTCTGTACAAGAAAAGATGAAAGCCGTAATCATCGCAGATGATTCTTCTCATCAGAATAAAATGTTATTAGAAATATAAAGATACCCCTAAAACTCCCAACGAGCATTGTTTTACAATGCAAGAAATTATAGAAATTAGAAAACGACTATCCAGAAGCAAAGTTTCAGACCCTGATGGCATTAGGAGTATTCTTACTAAAATAATTCATAATTCAAACAAGAAAATCTTCACCGACTTTTATAACAAATACGTGCAGTTGAACATTTTTCCTAATAACTTCAAAACAGGACAAGTCATTTTATTTAGAACACAAATTCAAGATTCGGAGAACCTGATATCTTATCTACCGATATCCCTACTCTCGGGAATAAGAAAATGTCTTGGAAAGGGCCCACTGTGAGCCGCCTGCGCCACCATATAGCTATCAATAACATTATCAATGAAAACCAATATAGATTTACACCTAACAAAATCAACTACTAATACCTTGCAATAAGCGAAATTCAATGTAATAAAACACAAGAACTTCATTCAGCTTTAATATGAGTAGATTTAAGGGAAACCTTTTACTCGCTCTGGTAACCTCAGAGAATCAAAATCGAAATCCATCAGGTATCAGAGAACCAAAATGCCCAAGGAATATATTTCTACGCCTAGAACACTTTTTATTAAATAGAAAAAGCATAATATTTTTACAACAACCGTATCATTGAGCATCATCAGGAGATAGGTCACCCGCAAGACTCATGTTTTCCATCCACTTAAAAGATGAGACGGAATTAAATGGAACTTACAATTCAGTTCCATTACATCTTTTAAGTGGTCTGAATTCTCTAAAGGAATGGCCTTCGCAGATAATGGAGCTTTCGTCATAGCAGGAAAAACTAGAAATCATTTAGAAAGAAACGCAATTGAAATCCTAGACTCATTCAACTTACAGTGTACGAGACTAAAACTAATAATAAACCAAGAAAAATCTAACGACGTTTCCAAAATCATGACAAAACATATCAAGACTTCATAAGTTTGCAGAAGGTCGAAATAATCAAAATTATAGACAAAGTTATGTTTTTTGGATTAACAGTCTATAAAAAAGTTCATTAGATTGAATATTTTAAATTCATAAGATCAAAAAATTTCAGAAACTGTCAACAATATATGAAGAATTCATGGCATCAATTGGGGACATAATCTATATATTCAGAAATGCCTGTTCAACTCAGTAATAAAAAAAATTATGCTATATGGGGTAGAAATATGGGCACAACCTATCACCAAAATAAAAGAAAAGCAACTAAAAGCAATTCAATGCTTATTTCTTCTTCGAATAACAAGATGCTACAGGACTACAATCAACTGAGCAATTTGAGTACTGGCGGGAAAACTCCCTTGCACATCATATCGCAAATTGAATATGCAAAAGAAGCTTTATTAAAACTCAGAAAAATTATAAAAGAAGAAAATATAGAACATCCAAAATATGAAACCTTTATCAAAGACGACAGGTACAAAATCTACAGTACGATCCTAGACACAAAGGATTACATACGTGTTTTTATATAGATGGTTCTAAAATGGAAGATAGCGTAGGATTCGCTTGTATTATTCTAAAAGCTCTTCAAAATAAAGTAATTCTAAAAGGTCACTTATAAAATGTAAATAATATAGTTCAAGATGAATGCTCTGCAGTCAAGATCGCCTTTATACGCTGTACTGAAAATAGTCTTAAAAATATTCAAATATACGCAGACTGTCAATCTGCAATACTAACATTAAAATATTTAAAATAAGAGTCGTCATTAATACAACAGATTTTTGATATTACAGCATCTCACCCCAATACTGGGCTCAAAATATCTTGGTTAAAAGCGCATGTAGAAATATCAGGAATGAATATGATGGAAGAAGCAGCAAAATCGTCATTAACCTGCCATGAAGAAAAAATTTTAGCTTTCCTTTGGCCTAAATCTTATCTCAATTGGAGACTTAAATATCTACAAAAACAACTACGGGGAGAAAAATGGCATTGCGGAGAAACTGGAAGGTGTCTTCTTCATTCCCTTTTTCAAATTTATGTATAAAGAACTTATGTTAACCGCCATATAAACTGGTGCCTAACAGGCCATAACCCCTTCCCTTACATACTTCCAGGAAAGAAATATTGTATCCTTAGATACACACGTATGTGGGAAAGAGGTGATCCAGATCACTTCCTCATCAGTTGTTCACTAACAAATAAATATCGCATAAAGTTTCCAGAAACCAATAGCTACGAATGTATTAACTATGCAATAAAAACCAAACCATTAAGAAAAAAATAGAGGCGATTAATCACTATCACTCAGGTAGAGAAGAGAAAATATGCGCACCAATCTAGACACACACCTATATCCTATACTCACAAGAAACGTCAACTAATGATTCTGTATCATTAAACATTGTGTGATATAATAAGAAATTCAGAACCCGTACAAAAGAACTTTACATAAAGAAACTTTGAATAAAGTAATGTTGCACAGTATAACTTTACATTGTATGAACGAACTTCGCATAAATCAAATTTTAACAAAAGAATTTCTATACAGATAAAGGAAATGCAAAAACGAACTATAGATATCAAAGAATTTTATATAGCACAAAAATAACTTTGTATTAAGAAATTTTACTTAAAAGAATTTTCTATTTAATAATTCTTGCATAAAGGAACTAGGATAACAAATAAGTATTTTGTTTAAATTATATGGGAATTTTCAGAGATTTTAAGTGTAAATGATCATTACGTTTGATGTTTTAAATTTTTGTATATGCGAAAAGCCCCCAACTGTTCTAAATGTTTGCAAGTGCGAAAAGCATTAAACTGAAGAACATTTTTCAAGATACTCGGCAGGTCGCTGCAAATAGTCTAATAGTCTGCGGTCCAAATAGTTAATGCAGTTGGACTATACCCTCATTGCCTGTAGTTAAACACTGGGTGTCGACTGTCGTGGTTACCTGGCCTGGCGTGGTTAATCCGGAGTGAAAAAATGACGCTGAAATTTCCCTCGGATTTTTTAGTCGTCAGATTTCATTTCTTTGTGATATTTTCCTAGTTTTTATCAAGAAAAAAAAATGGCGTATGACAAATGACTGTTGCAGCAGCAGAGAATTGTTGCTTGAGAAAACATTTGGTGCAACAAGGCAATCAGGAGCTGTGTGAAATTAAATTCACTACAATTAATCTCTCATGGCAGACATCTCCGTCAGTGTATTTTTGAGATTATGAATAAACATCGATCTTGGCAGTTTATAATACTCTTTTCCTAGAGTTCAAATTCCTAGCTAGACCGAGATCGAAACTTAAATATTCGTAATAATAATATTACTTAAAAATATTAATTGGAGACTGTTAGCAATATATTGCTGTAATTTTTTGTAAATGTTTATATTTATTTATAACTTGGTTTTTACATACTGTTGTGTACTGTTTCTACTTTTTTATTTTTTTTTCTGAATCTCATATGATGCTTTTTTATTTGTTTATTATATATTTTACGTAATTTTGAATATGTGGCCACTAAATACGTTTGTATATATATATATTCTTTTTTGCATTACATTGTAGATCTCTCGATCTTTTTTATTCTGAGCTGAACGAATTGTAAGGTTAGCTCAAGTAGAACAGACATATCGATAAAAATCTTACTTTTGATTTTAGACACTTTTTAAGACCAAGCTGGCGGTATTTACAGATTTCTCGCCAACTTGAGTGCAATTTCTAAGTGCTTTTTCGAAGGAAAGTTTTTCTCGAAGTTTCTCGAAGTGCTTTCCCTTGAGCAACCCTACAAAGACGAAGCTGTGGGCGTCGCCAGTTAGTTACGCCAGAGTCTTGAGATTATTTGCAACTTAGCCTTTCGCTCAGTGATTATTTCTTTAGACCTTGCTGTGCGAGCAATTTTAAGTGAAATGCTCTATTCCTTGTGTATTAAGGGCACTTTGCTCTTGTTTTCTTCTTGTTGGACTTCTGAGAGCTATTTATTTTGCTTGAAAAAGCTGCTGTTCTTTTCATTAAAGCTTCAGCTTTTCCTGATCAGTTGACCCAGTTTCCTGATTATTATTACTCATAATAGTAATAACAAATAAAAAAAAATCTGAAAGATTTCAGATTTTAAATTACGTCCAAAGGCGCGTTTTTTTAACGTTTCGTGTGCTACCTTTTTTTTTATTAAATATCATGTACTACGTCCTCAAACCATAAAATTCAGTTCAAAATCAATATCGCAAAATCATTTTAAAATGAACATATCTTTAGAATTTCCGTAAGTCTCGTGCGCTGGAGATAAAAATGTTTTTTTTTTTCCGTACAGTGTTGCCATTGCTCGCTTTGAAATCATTTAGTTTGTTAATCAGAAATTCGTTGAAATGTTACAAAACATAAAATCGATAATAAAGCAAATTTCAAATTCAAAATTAGGGCTTCCAGATGCCCATATTCGCAGTAGGATTACGTCATTCAAAATTCGATGGCTCTAGGTTTTATCACAATGCGAGAAACATGCATACATTTATGCAGATTTTTCATTTTTTAAAATTTAATGCAGAGCGATAACATTTAGTGGCAACAATTTGAAAAGTGAAACGGGCATTCAGAGTGATTCAACGCAAAATTGCAAAACGAAAGTAATAGTCCTTCGGGACTAAATCCCTTTGGACTAATAATTCAAAATTCACATCACTGTATATATTTTTACCATATTTGCAGTTTTTTTTTATTAGTATTGTCGCAAAATCATAGGTATTAAGTTTGTCATGAACCGAAAAGGACCAGAAATCACTGCCATAAATGACAAATGCATTATAAGAAGATGTATGCTTCAGCATCAAGGATATTAAATTTGAGAACTCGTTTCTGAAACATGTGTATAATATCTGTTGAAATATGACACAACTTACTCATTACCTTTGATTTATTACATGTGGAACGATGTCCTTAAAACCTACAGGCCATTACAATTTCAAATACTAAGCCATCTTGTGGTTATTTCGCTAGTTTCTGACAGCATTATTTCACACCCACGGTAAAATATTAACTGCTTACACACTCCGCTTGTGACACTGCGAGGTAATCTGCATTTAACTTCGTAGAACAAACTCTGTGACATGATGGTGTTCATAAGTATTTTACAGATATTGCAAGAGTAATCTTGAACGGAAATTAAATTTTACCTAGGAAAAAAAGAACAAATTTTTTGTACTTTAAATGTAAAGTATTAATGAGGTTGGAATTGATCCATACATACATAAAAACGCAAAGTACAAATTTCAGCAGAAATCTCATATCACAGAGAAGAATTCGGTTGGTTTATGGGTCAAATAAGGCAAAGCGGAAGCTGTCTGCGTAAGGGAAAAGATGCATTCGTGAACGATTTCCTCAGTAAAACTAGATTATATTTATGTTAGACATGGGGAAAGCCATGGAAATACCGTGCAGTTAATCCATCAACCGGAAATTAAATCATATTGACATACAGTGACCTACTCCACTTGGCTACTAGTCGGTGAGATTATCTAATATAAGAAAACCACACTAGAAATATCTACCTATAAGCTATATCTTAATTTTGCCTTAAAAACCCTTGTAGCATGGAATCTGAAAGTCTCTGATCCTTCTTTTGCCACCAACCTCTTGAAATACTGAAGGCATATACAACATATTGTTAAGTTTTGTTCAGTAAAACTTATGAAAGTTCAAACCTATAAAGCACAAAATCTTTCAAAAATGATAAAGTCAAATATTTTGTAATAAAACTATTACTTCGTCGTAGTAAATTGTTTCTGTATGCTGGAATTGTGCAGACGAAACACATTTTTAAAAATTATAAATAAATAACGAAATAAATGAAAATCTTTGAAGTAAAAATTCAGAAAACTACAAATATGTCAACCAGAATTACAACTAATATATATTCTCTCACGCCTCAGTCGTCCATTTTCATCGTCGGTATCATGAGTAGGACTTTAGATGATTTTATTGTTTTAATGCTTCAACTATATATAATGTTCTGAAAGCACATTTTCTAGTATTTCATCCCATTTTTCACGTCATTTTCCATACTCTACAACATCAAAGGAACTCGCAACATTTCCTGAAAAGGTACTGCTACAGAACTTGTCAAAATGATAAAAATCCCTCATGCAACATTTTAAAAGGATGTTGCAACTATTGTGATATCCCAAGTGCTGACACAGTCAGGAGGAAGGGAAAAAATGATCGGAACCCCCTTCGCCAATGTGTGTGATAGCGGCTTCTTATTTCGTTTCCAATCCTGATGGCTCGCAATTACAGTATCAATACTCTGTGGCAGTGTATATCAGAAGGGAATTCTCCGGAATTTCATAGTTTCAGGCAGGGAATGTTGTTAATCTTTTACTTAGCAGTTAAGTATTTGGTTTTAGTTTATGAATATAAAAAACTACTTTTATTCAAGTTTTGATATTCATCAATTTTAGTGATTAGGGGAGCCGACTGCGTTACCAAAGGGCCTGGGTTCGAGAATCCCGGAGAAGGCGTGGTTTTATTTGTCCGTCCCCTCATAGACGGCAAAGGTGGCCCACCTATTAGGTGCTTCCATGATAAAGTGACCACCGCTTCTGTCCTTGGTAGTGGCCAACGTCTGCGGACGGTTTGGGCCCGCCATTGGAAAAAAAACAAATATTCATCAACATTTTCCGTACTTTTTGTTGTTTAATTTATAAAACAAGTTAAAAATAATCTAAATCTATATAAATACATATATATATATTTGTAAAGTGAAAAGTGCATACAATCAACATTGCGCTGTGCCGGTATGACGTAAAATCGACATCGTAGTACGTCACTGTTTAGGATATACGATCGAACCGATAAAAAGCGAATTTTCATAATGACATGATAATCCATCTGCACAGAATCATCACCAACAGATCATAAAAATAAACCTAGGAACGATACAGCTTAGTATCGACATCGGCGTAAGATTAACATTGCGTACAATAAATATTTGCACAACATACACCAGGCTTTCTGCCTAGGATAAGGAAAACTTTCGTGGAGGTTTTTTTAAGGTTTCGTAGTCACGTTACATATGGGCATAACCAGAAAAATCTCGTACAGCCGGCCCGTTCGCCAGTACTGGAATCCGAGTCGAATTAGCAACTCTCAACGATTTTACCGTTCGGCCGCTGATGGAAAGCCATAATCAAAAGGGAAAATTTTCGTCAAATAACTGCGGGAACATAACTGGCACGACAACATAAAAACCAGTTCGATGTCACGACAGAATCCAATGTTTGCCAGTGCCGACTTTATGTATGTATTTTAAAATCGAAAATATTCCCCCACTGTTGTTATTGTTATCCAGATTATTCCGATAATAATAAGTTATGACTACATTATGCTCATGCCGGTCTTATACCTACGCCGTGTCATGTTAATGCCCGAGTCGAGCGTAGCGTAGATAAATCCTAAATTTTCTGATCTGATATACTTGTAAAAGAAATAGAGAAAATTTCAATAGTTTTGATACTTTTTCAGTATAATTTCCTTATAGTTCCTGCGCCGGGATTCACACTCCGGACCTCTCAAATATGCGTCGAGCGTGCTTCCAGTTACACCCCGAAGACATGCGGAAAGGGGAGAGAAAATAAATGATGTACTATCCCTTTTAAAGGAAGACTGAGGATGAGTGATCCAGTCCTGGTGTTGACGAATTATTGTCCGCCGCCTTTGAGTTTCAGCGCCACTGTAGAGTCATTCAGAATTTTTCGATATCAGGAAGCTGAAGAAATCCGTAATGCCCTCGTCGGGATTCGAACTCCGGAACTCCCACATACCCCTCGAGTGTGCTTTCAGTTGCACCACGAAAGCACGCGGAAAGGAGGTAGAAAATAGTAGCTTATAGAAGGATAGGGGTATTCAAGTTCCTTAGACTGCGTTCACACGGGAGCACAAAGGGCATAAGTGGTTTAAGCCGAGCTGCGTTGCCAAGGCAACCAGTCTGTGCTACGTCAAAAAATCTGGTTTAGGGCTCTTGGGGTAAGGTTCTAACTTTTTACCTTTATGCAGACTTGGGATAAGCGTCGACCAATCAGAGTGAAGCTAAAACGAAGCGGCAACAAGCAGAGCAAACGCGGGAAATCAATCGAGCGGGAAAGCTGTAGACACATCCAGGCATGCGCAAATTTAGCTTCTCTCATTGGCCACAGCTTAGACCCCCGTCTCGCAGGTGTGAACGGAACTCCCGTATTTTATGCCCTTATGACTATGCCCCGCCTGAACGCAGCCTTAAACCCACATTTCTTTACTACTACTTTACAACGACAGCCGAATGCACATGAGCATTATCATGGAGATGACGAAACTATGATATTATGAATTATGATAGATGTGACCAAAATGATTTGGTAACTTCAGCATAAACGTTTGGTCTTGATTGACTGGTATTAAAGAGTTTCTTAGCTACAGGACAGATTGTTTGTAGCTTTAATATTCGTGAATATGATGGATGGTTTGCATGACAGTTTACACATTTTGGATCAGCAATGCAATCCTGACTTTCATGACTTGTCACAGAACAAGCGCATGCAAGCTTTCCAGAACATGCAGCCTTTGCATGGCCGAACCGCTGACACTGAAAACAGCGCAGCAGGTTCTGCACATAAGAAGCTGCCGAGCGATAAAGTCGCTGGATACTAGTAGTTCGGTCCGAGGTTCGAATCCCGCGAACGGGCTGGCTCCATGAGCGTTTTCGTGGTTTTTCCCATGTGTAACGTGTATACGAGACAATTTCCCTTAGATGGTCCTCCCTCCCTTCAGGAAGATAGCCCTTGGGTGCTTTGCTGTAATCGAATAAAGAAAACGAAACCTATCGGCACGTAAGGTTTGTTGGGGCAATTCAGATAACCCGCCTTAATGGACTTCAGTAGCTCTAGAGATGAGAACATCAGGATAACATGTTTTGTGTTAACAGGTTGACCACCCCAACGGATTTTAATTCGGCAAGTCCATCATACGTTCTTCCTCAGAGACTGATATCAGGTCTATTGCTGAAAGTCTCTTTGGATGGATTTCAAGAATTACGTAGACCAGGGATGACCAACCCGCGGCAATGGTGCCATAGTGTGGCAGGGTGGGGCTTTAACAGTGCCAAGCGAATACTTATTGAATTAAAAAATTTGAAAAAATAATAATGTCTGTATCTACTCCGTGGACAGAGACACACATAAACACATTAGAATCAATATAATAATTCAGTTTCTGTGCAAGATGTTAATTGTTACCCAGATGAAACCAAATCGAAATTATTGATCTACAGCAGCATACTACACTGAAAACCAAATGTAAGGAACTTATTTCAACTGTAAGCGATGAAAATTATACTGAATTTTGGAAGTTTGTACCAACAAACAATTTTCCAAATTTACACGATTCGGCTGGGAGATATTGTTGCAGGTCTAGAACAACATATATCTTCTATTATGAACATAAAAAAATTAAAATATCGTTCAAGATTAACTGATATGCTCCTAAAAAAACTAACTTTGTTAGCATCGTCAAGAACTCCTCCTAACATAGATGACGTTGTAAAAAAAAATATTAAGTACTGATTGTTTAATAGTTATTTATAGTTAAATATTCCAAATTATTCATTTTTATTTTATACATAAAATGACCGAACCTTTAAAATTGTTTAATAATAATAAAACCCTAGTTTGCACGTTTGTTCTATTTAAATGCATTATACTTTTTATTATGTTTTTTAAATGTCCATTATTCAGCATTATTTACGTAAAAATCCCATAATCAGCCTATAAATAACTTTTTTTTCATCTTTTTGTATTTTCTAGATTCTGATGTAGACACACAGTAATAGAATGCTAGCCCATATTTTTCCGTAAGAGACTGATATCAGGTCTGTTTTTGAAATTATCCCTCTGGACGTGTGCGAAGAATTATGTAGAGATACGCTAATAAAACGCTCGCCCATATTTGTCATTTTTAGGAGAGGAGGACTGTGCATCATATATCGTTTCGATGAGCAGATCCTAAACGAAGCTTCATGTTTTTTGGCTCGCCAGCTGAGGCCACAATAGGACAAGAAATGGTGACAAATTTTCTAGTTGACCAGTGATGACTATGAACTTACAGCATTGATGCTCTCACTAATCATAGCAGTTTATATTCTCTTACCAGTTAGAATTTTTCGTTTCCATGTGAACGGGTATAGAATTTTAAGTTGCCACATTGTAAACAGAAAAGATTCGAGCTCCACCGTCCATCCACCAATAAGCCCATTAACAGAACACAGATCCCTTTGTTAGGACTAGCCAGGCCTATAGGCGGACTTAAAGGCCACAGTCAGCTTTCCCGAAAACTTATCCGCAAGTGACTGACATGAAGGACAAATAACCAACCCATCATTAGTACCGGAGACAGCTAAGTGCTTCCTGTTTGGGCTGAAGCAGAGGCCAGAGTAGTTTGGGGCTACCAAGATCCTCATTTCCCAGCCATACGAGTCACCATGCATGGCAAACGCGTAAGCAGTTTTCTCAACATGGTGAACACAAACGAAAGAGTAATAACTGCACTTCACAGTAAGCCCCACAATCCACAAGAGAAAAAGAAAAGAAAAAGTCAAAGACAAAAGAGGAGAATAAAAGGAAAAGAAAAAAGGTCACCGGGATGTCCACGAATGTGACACCCCATAACTACGCAGGTAATCCTCTGAATGGTCTTCACCTGCTGCTTTAGTTGGGTATATTGCAATGTCCTTCAAGCCTAGAATAGTCCTAGCAGAAGATAGGTTCCCGACTTGCCCAATTCAACCAGTTAATACCCCCCCCCCGCTATACTAAGCCAGCATAGGACTTGTGAAGCGGCCATTGTTTTCCAGACACATAACGAGAGATCACAAATGAAATTTTGCATTAGACAGAGTTTATAAGCATACTTTTGCATTTTTAATAAAAACGCTGTGAAAGTATTCATTGTCTTATATTTACAAATAAATTAGTTAAATTTCCTTGGTATTTTGAAGCATTTCTTCTCATCTTCTAACTTATCCAAATAGTTGTGGACCTAACATGATCACATTAAGCAATACCTGCTGTCCTTTTAATTATGATAAAATTAGTAATTGTGCACATTATACCTTATAGATAAACTTTGCAAAGTACTACATATTCATACAAAATGAAATTAAATACAAACTGATATAAAATTGCTTGAATTGTCATAAAAAAATTCTACAATGCCTGCAACACATTTAGACAATTCAGATTCAAAAAAAAACTGGGCTAAAATCACTAACGATGTGAAATGGAATTTTCATTTATTGCTACGAAACATTTTCCTTGTAAACAGTAAAAATTAAAAACCAGAAGATTTGATCAACCTGAAGATGGGAAAGAAAACTAGAAGAACTGGCAACTATGATATTAATCAAATTCTTCCACTTCATATTAAAAATATATATTTAAAACTTTAGATATAACTTAAGTATAATTAAAAATACATACGTTTAAGTTCATAGATGATCCTGTAAATATGAATAATGAAGACCTATATTAGAAGTTACAATTGAATCCAATATAATGACCTAACAAGCAGACAGCTTGCAAAGGATAAAAATAGATTAATTCCAGTGATTACCTACAAGTAAACATATTTCAAAATCTTGACTATCTAAGTAAATGCTAGATTAAAATTTAGTTAACAAAATTCAGCATAATCAGCTTATTTCAAACCATCCTTTCAGCCAATTTCCCCACATTTATTTCAGAACAGAAATGAGAAGCCTACGAAATATCCCTTTATAAGTGAAACATCGTTACTATTGTACCTTTCAGTACTCCATTTATACGTAACAATATTGTTCTAAACTATACCACAGTGTGGGAATTTTTATTTCCCATAAAAATTTTGCAGATTAACCAAAATGAATACTCAGTATAAATCAGCTACTTAAGAAAAATACATCTGCTTTTTAAAGACATAAGCATCTAATCATCTCAAGTAATATTTCCCATATATTTTTGATTAAAATCTGTCCTGGTCCCTAGTTTGAACACCATTGTTTAAAAAATTAAAAACCAAATTACCAATTTTAGTCGCTCTTCTCAAAAACCTCTATCAGACTCCCTACTTAGAAGTAAAAGAACTCTTATCGGACCACTTCTCAGTAAATTTTGCTTTTACCCTTCTTCTCCCAAGATTCTGACTAAAGTAAATTGGAATAGGTTCGCTGACAAGCTACAAACCATTCCCTGCAGCACTGTGGAGATATTGAATATGTGACCTACACCCTCACTAATAGAATAAAAGAAGCTATTACTGCCTCATCTTACCTCAGTAAAATACCTAGCAGACCGAAGAATCCCGATGGAATTAAAAATACTATCAAAAACAGAAATACACTCAGGAAAGGATATAACATCACTCAAGACCCTTCCTTAAAAAGGCAAATTAACTATCAAACTAGAAAAATTTCAGAAGATATTAGCGAATTTCACTAGGAAAGTTGCGACTCCCTTCTAGAAAATCTTAAGAGATGACACCGAGACTTTGGAACATCACAAAAGCCACTAAGAAAGCAGGCTCCACCTACTACTCGAGATAGCAAACATCTTAGCAAAAAACCTAGAAGAGACCTTCAAACCAAACCTGCCGAGTGATTTACAACACAAGGAAGAGATCAACAACACAGTAAATGTTATAAAAACGAGAGAAAATTCAAACTACACCACCCCTGTCTCCCCAAAAGAAGTTCAACTAATTATTAAGAAACTAAATGCAAAGAAGGCCCAAGACTACAATCGATTAAAAGCATTAAAAGCTGCTCACTAACATCTTTAATGCATGCATAAGAAATGGCTACTTTCTGCAGCAGTGGAAACAATTATAATTACCATACTGAAGCCTGGGAAAATCTGTCAGAACCTTCAATTTATAGGCCAATTAGTCTGCTGCCAGCCATAAGGAAAGCTTTTGAGCGTGCACTACATTCCAGGATTACCCAACACTTAAAACGCCTCAATCTGCTAGATACAGCACAATTTGGATTTCGAAAAAAACATAATACTACGCACCAAGTGCTGAACTTAGTTGAATACGTCTCGGAAGCCTTCTATCACAAAGCTGAGTAGCTGCATGTTTTCTGGACTTCGAAAAAGCCTTCAATACTATATGGAATGAGGACTTAATATACAAGTTAAATAATTTCATGTTTCCAGTCAGTTTCATCAAGCTGATGCTCTCCTTCCTCAAAAGAAGGACCTTTCAAGTTCGTGTTGGAGATTCTCTATCCCAAAAAGAAATTAATGGTCAGCAGGGCTGTTATCTCACCAAAATTAATTAATATATACATCAATAACCTCCCAAATCCTCTAACTGAAAAATCCTTAAAATATGTGGAAGATACAGTCATTTTGTCGAAGTCCAAAAACCCTCAGCTCGCACTTGATAAACTTCACATTAACATTGTCACCACCAGGTGTCAACTCTGGAAAATAAAAATTAATACCACAAAATACAATATAGTGCAATTTCAAAGATACAAAAATTGTAAATGAAAGCATCCCAGCATCCAGCTCTGCAAATAGATGATAGTCTCTCATTCAAAGGACATGTCACCTATCAAACAAAGCATACATAGCAGTTTATAATGGGAAGATGATCGAAGCTAAAAATAAAAACTAAAAGAATGCTTTTTATCTGACCTTAATTCTACTCTATGCAGCCCTGGCTTGGGCCACAGCTTTTCAAATCAGAAAGAAAAGTCCTTTTTTTCCAAAACAAAATTCTCAGCCATAACGAACACGCCATAGTATGCCCAAAATAGCATTACACACTATGATCTCAAAATTAAAGCAATTCCAGAGCAAATCCTTATGAAAGACCATAACTTCTTTGAAAAGATGCAAAATTCATTTGTTTATGCCATAAGAGAAATAGCAAACTACAATCCCACAGCGGGAAGTGTGATAAAAATACCAAGATCCATTCACCATAATTCAAACTGATAATTGCACCCATGTATATAGCTGTAAATATTCACGTATTTAATCAAGTCATATTCAACAATTCTTAGTGT
Organism: Stegodyphus mimosarum; assembly: GCA_000611955.2. NCBI lineage: Eukaryota > Metazoa > Arthropoda > Arachnida > Araneae > Eresidae > Stegodyphus > Stegodyphus mimosarum. Next base: position 328,777 of record KK119310.1, on the reverse strand, counting down.
TTTTACCGGCAAAGCGAAATGGACCTTGTGCCTGATAGAGCAGACACTCTATTCTTACTATTTTACTTAATTCAAAATAATTATATGTTAAATTAGGATCTTGCCACATCTACATCTGTGACTACACATTACACGACCTCTCTCTCTCTCAGTAACTGTTAATGTTTGCATAAATCAAGATTGAAATGTGTAGCTAATAACTTGTGAATTCTTAATGAACTTATTCACTTGGAATCTCATAAACTGTGTGATTTAAGGCTTTGAACTTTGTGACCATGGCTTTCCTTGACTACCACCTTTGATCACCTGACCACCCAGACTGTACATCTTCGCCTTTGAGTAGCTGCTCCGTACCATCTAATTCAAAAATATCGTGAAAGGCCTCTTGGCATAATTTGATTGAACTGGTTAGAACTCAAAGTAGTTGGCACCAGAAGTGAAAGTGAATGCTTACCACTTTTAGGTAATAAAGTTTCATTAACTAGCAATTTTTTCCCTAAATTGATAAGAAACCATTCTTAACGCAAAGGAACTGTTGGTATTTTATAACAGTTTTACAATTAAAAATATTTTATAAAAATAGTCAAAATTTTTGTAGCTAAATCGATTAACTTGCTTATTTTCACCTTTTGCAAATATTCTTGATTACTTAATGTGATAAGAGAATTCAAAATTCAATTTTAATCATCTAAAATCACAAATGTTAACTCAAACATTCAGAAAATTTAGTTTATATCCGTTCAAAAATGATTCTTTAAAAAATGCAATTAGAATTTTAGTAGGCTTGAATCACCAGTATCACATGGCTTTACTGGCAGCCACACTCTGAATTTTTTGAAAAGAATTGTTTACTTTGTTTAAAAGATTGAAAATCTAAATTTTTAAGTTCTCTCAAACTTTTTATCAGAAGTATTCTTTAGTTTTAATGATTATTAATAATTATAGTTTATGATAGAACAATTATTTTAGTTCTAATTATCATTTATTATATATTCCGTCTAACTTTTTAATACACATTTAAAAACTTTTTTTTTATTCTTAAAAGGATTTAAGACATCTCATCACCACCATAAATATAATCTAATATTGTCCAACTACACTAGCAAGAGCAGTTTGGCTGACGGCCAAGATGGGTCAGTTTAACTGAAGGAGTGTGGGTGAAAAGCATTGTTATTTTATGCTCTCGGAGGTCAAAGGGGAACCTTTTCCTAAACTACCAAGCTATTGCACTCACCCCTACATCACTGATAGATATGCCCACTTCCAGCCTAAATCGAATGTTTATATAAATCTGGAATACGTGGTCCGACACTAAACAGAGTGAGCACAAACACAGTCCCTGATTTCAAGATACTTAACTGGAATATTATGATGAAATCTTGTTCAAAGCACAGTCGACTCAAAATATTTCTACAGAACTGCTAGCTCTCTGACTTAAGCAGCAACATTGAAAATGACATTTACTTGGCAGCAAAGAAGCTTCTGTATGTTAACAAGCGATGTTACAATCCTTGCCAAATGAATGGATAAGACGAGCTGGACCCAATGATCACCAGACTTAACTGCAAATGACTTACTTCCGATAGTTTGTAAACAGCATAGTGTATGGATCTCTACTTCCCATAAATCTGAATGATGACATCATATATGCTTCAAGATATATTATTATAGCTAAATTACCATCTCTATGCTTGCATGTTGGAGGTATGCACATCAATAATAATTCCAATCGATACCACGTAAAAATTTAAGCAAGGTTAACTTTTTTACACTAAACTTATAGTCTGTGTTCACCCTATACTTCACAACAAAGACTTTATAAATGACAACATGACACTGCTTAACAGCAATATATCACCAATAATAAAACTTGAATATCATGCGAGTTACTCTCACCAGTAAATCTCGCTGCAGGCTGTCAAAAAAGTAACGAACCTCGAATATTTGAAGTAGGAATAAATGAGGTGTTTTTGCTGTTTAAATTGTTTTTACTTAATGCCTCCCAAAGTAAAAATAAAAAGATATAACAAGTACCTTATTTAAAGCAAACAAATAAAATAATCTATTGGCAATTCATCATAATATGCAACAAAATTTAAATGCATTTTTAAGACTCCCTATGAAATACAGTTCAAAACTGATTTCTATAGCAAATATAGCTGCAGATATTCTGAGTAGTGTTCTTGTGGTAGATAAAACTTTTTTAACAAGCCTGGAAACAAAAAATCAGAAGAAATATATCACTACAATGCCCGAAAACATTTTTTATTTGTTAAAGGAAGTAAAAGAAATCACGTTTGTTTTAAATCACAAAACAATTTAAACAATTTTCTTAAAAAATGTGCATACAACTGATAATTATGACAAAACAGTTATGGTTCTTGTTCAATCTTCGAAAAATAAAAAAATATTCATTACAAGATTCAAGACAAATTATATGCAAATTTCGAAACTGGAAAGCAAATGTCGAGTTTATGCAGTTTCACCAGCAACTTCCTCTTCCTCAAAGTCACCTTCATCATCAGCGGTGGCTTCTTGGTATTGTTGATATTCAGACACCAAATCATTCATGTTAGATTCGGCTTCTGTGAATTCCATTTCATCCATACCTTCTCCAGTATACCAATGCAAGAAAGCTTTACGACGGAACATGGCTAAAGAAGAAAAAGACTTCTGTAAAATAGTGGAACAAGCTTACTGAAAATTATTAAAAATATCAGTAACTTATTTGAGACTCCTAACAGTTCTCAATTACATGGACTGCTTTCTTTATTTGCCTACATCAGAATAAGACTGCAAAATCAAATTGAAACTAATTTGCAATGAGCCTCCTACTTCATTTGGTTATTTTCCATTCCATCTCAAAAGTAGTAACATGCTTGTATTACTCATTTTAAAATTAATTCCTACATTACACTCGCATATCAAGTCATCCCATAAATATTGCCTTTTCTTACACTTCATTTTTTAAGATCAAAATAAAGTTCTTTTATCTAAAAGATACTCTCCTTCCTCTGCTAGTTCTTGATAATTACAGTAAGATTTTGTCTCATCAGGATTTGCAGAACATCCCGACTGAGCTCTACAGACCTTCCAGGAAAAGGCTCATCAAAAAAGTAAAATTATGTTATTCTTAACCCAAAATTTGTTCAGTAGTGTAATCTATGCATTATATCTCAAATTCTCTATCCTGCTAACAAATCATTACTTCTTTTACTTGCTTTAAATTCATTACAAAATGTAAAAAATACACAAGCTATCATTAAAGATTAAGTACATGTCTTTTGCCAGTTCAGTTGCATAAGTCTGCTTAGGGAAGAAAATATTATACATCCTCTTTCAATTTTTTTCATTGGTTTAAATACTTTAACTATATAAAACATGAAGAATGCAGTTTGGAGCCTACGATTTTGGAAATATGCTAATTTAAGTTTTTAACAAGCAACAACACTATTTTTGCTTTAACATATAGCTAAATAATGATTTGCAGAAGTTAATAATTTTCTTACAATTTGAAGTCAGAAATTCAAGAAATTAATGTACTTTGAGCATAAAAAGTACTTTAACAAATTTCTTGACACTTCAAAATAAAATTTTATGAATGTTTAAAATTTACTCGATTAGAATAATTATAAAGTAAAATTTTACGTTTCTATTTAAGATACTTTTCTTTCAGCTAGACATTAGTATCAATGACAAGTATAAAAATTAGGTATGAAAAGGGTTTGTTACATTACAAATGTTTATTTTACGAGTATGCATTTTAACATGCAAATTTAAACTGTTAGTCATGAAAATTTGAGACTTATTTGCATCATGATGTAATACTCTTTAAATAAAAGTAACAATGTTGCCATATAAGCACTAAATAAAATTTATGAACATTTTTAAACCACAACAAATTTAATTACAAAAAAATTAAAAATCATTATCACCTGAAACTTAATCCTGTATGAGAAAAGTAAATTATAGTGCACAGAATTCACATTAAAAATTTTTTATTCAAAAAGAAGTGAGTTAATGGAAATAAGTTGTGAAAATAGTAAAGAAAATATAGTTATGAAAATAGTACTTTAAGAATGGTAACCTTAAACTGTATCTGGTAACATTTTGCAAATGGCTAATGGAAGAGTTCTACTTAAATTTACTTTAAATGCATTTTACAAATATAAACTAGAATACTCAAAAGGAGAGGAAAAATTTTGATATAAAATTTATTAAACAAAGAATATTTACCAGTGAATTGTTCTGAGATTCTCTTGAAGATTTCTTGGATGGCAGTGCTATTTCCAATGAAAGTTGCAGACATCTTAAGTCCACGGGGTGGAATGTCACATACAGCAGTCTTCACATTATTAGGGATCCATTCAACAAAGTAACTGCTGTTCTTGTTCTGGACATTCAACATCTGTTCATCAACCTCCTTCATACTCATGCGTCCTCTGAAGATAGTAGCAACAGTAAGGTAACGTCCATGTCTAGGATCACAAGCAGCCATCATGTTCTTGGCATCAAACATCTGTTGTGTTAGTTCAGGAACAGTCAAAGCTCTGTATTGCTGGCTTCCTCTAGATGTCAAAGGAGCAAAACCGGGCATGAAAAAGTGAAGTCGAGGGAATGGTACCATGTTGACAGCAAGTTTTCGGAGATCAGCATTCAGCTGACCTGGGAATCTAAGGCAGGTTGTTACTCCAGACATTGTAACAGAGACAAGATGATTGAGGTCCCCGTAAGTAGGAGTGGTAAGCTTCAATGTTCTGAAGCATATGTCGTACAATGCTTCATTATCAATACAGAATGTTTCATCTGTATTTTCAACTAACTGATGAACAGAAAGAGTAGCATTGTATGGTTCTACAACAGTGTCTGAAACCTATGTGGAAATAATTTCACCTTATTATAAACTAGAATATGCTTAATTTAAACTACATTATAATACAAAAGAATTTTAACATAGATCACATGCATAATTTTCTTTTTTCAGCATTTATTTTAATCATCATAGAGAATTAGACAAAAATTAAATCACCATCTATATGAATCTCAGTCTGTGCAATACTGAATAAGAATATAAAACTTACTGAGCTTTCCAGAAACTATGTTATTTCTCTTATTAAGAATTAGCAGAATATTTCATCATATTCTAATAATTATATTTATTACGAAATCAATGCATGCAACTCATAAGCAATAACAAAAACACATTACCCGAAAGTCGAATTTACATAATATAAAATTTTTATTTCATTTTAACTGAATGTACATAATTTTAGAGAAAGTTAAAACTAGAACAAAACACGAAAAGTAAAAAAATTACACATTTTAATCATTATACAGGTAAATTTAATATGAACCTCTGAAACTTGATTAGACATATGCTTAGAATTTAATTCTAAGATATATTACAGCAGTTAGCACAATTGATATACTACAAAAGCTGCACAATGTTCAATAAGGTAAGAATGATTTTTTAAGCATAATAAATTCATAAAAAAAATTTTTAAAGCTTTTTTACATATGGTATACTTCAAAACTCAGCATATTTTTACATCATAAACAAAGTACTTAAACGTAATAAATATTTTTAAAACATACAATAAAAGCAAAACAATTTTCACAGTATTAAAAAACAACGATAAACTCACAAATACAGCTTCTCCTGACAATATTGTTAAACACAAGGAATTCTTAAAATTATCTTGCAACTTAAAACAATAGAAAACGATGTTTAGGATATAAAATGAAGTTACATTGAAAATTTAAAGTTAACATAGGATAAAAGGGTGCCTTTTCTTCTAAAACCTTTTTACTGTCAAATATACTTCCCAAGTGAAGACAGAACTAATTCCATTCAGTTTTTAAGATATAGTTCTAGGTACCCATGAAGTTTAAATATTACTACTTAATATTTTCCTTAAGGAAAAATCAACTATATATAAATTTATTGATTCAGTATGGCAGACTGTACGGAATATATTATTACCATGTTTACCCAAACTCAAGACAATCCATAATTTTGTAAGATTCTAGGCAGATTTTATTTCCATTACATGACACCTCATTCATCGTCTTGATAATGTTAAATTCTCACACTTGAAGATATAACAATTCGATGAACATTTCTTTTAACAAAATCGTTGCATATGCTTGGTATTAAACTGAACTTCAAATATACCCAGACCTGAAGATCATGCCTGTGAATTCTTTCTATGTGCCTTTGGATACTGAACAAGGCACTGTCATTAATAAGAACGGATTCTGGTAGATTCTATTGCATTTGTGACGGCAGTAGCTAAGTAACAAATTATTATTCCACATACCATGTTACAACTTGCAGACAATTTTAGAGCTAACTTTTAGTTAATATGAGTTTATGGTCCGCGAAACTGTTCGATTATAAAACTAAGAGGAGATAAAACCTGCCTTACATCCAGTTAAGTTTGGAAATTTCAGCAACAAAATGTTTTTGCGAGTACAAATAATTTTCCATTTCAGAAAAACTAGTACCATCAGTAAGTTGTGTTTAAAACTGTAAACTGTCTGATGTAAAATGTCGTATCATAAGGTTGGATATCTGCTAACAGCATGACCTTGAAGTATCACATACATTGTTTTGTGCAAAAATATAGAGTTGAGCCAAATGAATGTCATTTGCAGGAATTTCAGATTTACTTCTTTAATTGGAAGAAATCTGCAGCTAGGGTGCATCGATTGCTTGCAGAAGCTTATGGTGAGGCTGCCTTAAGTAAAGAAGAACTTGTCTTGAGTGGTTTCAAAAGCTTAAGAACAATGAATTTGATGTCAAAGACAATGAACCTAGTGAAAGGATGAGAGTGTCTGAAGACGCAGAATTGAAAGCATTACTGGATGAAGATTCATGCCAAATGGAAGAACTTAACATTAGAAATGAATCAACAAGCTATTTCACATTATTTAAAATCGTGGGGGATGATTAAAAGGGAAAGGAAATTAGGTTCCTAAAAACTGGCAGAGACTTACTTCCGATAAAAGACAAGAACAGAAATTTCAGCCTGTCAAAAGATGCTAATAAAATATTCACGAAATCACTACTAATCATTTCACCAAAGTTTTAAGCTACAAAAGTGTGTCATTATAATTAAAAATCAGCTTGAAGCATACATTAATTTACAAAATGAAATATTTACCTTAGGAGAGGGCATAACACTAAATGTGTTCATTATCCTATCAGGATATTCTTCCCTAATCTTTGAAATAAGTAGAGTACCCATTCCAGATCCAGTTCCACCACCAAGGGAATGAGCTAGTTGAAATCCTTGTAGACAATCACAGCTTTCAGATTCTTTTCTCACAACATCTAAGACTGTGTCGACTAATTCGGCACCTTCTGTATAATGGCCCTTGGCCCAGTTATTACCAGCACCACTCTGACCTAGATTACAAAAATATGATAGTCACCCAATTTCAATATAAGCAAATATGAAAAAACACTGATTAATAATTTATATTCTGAATATTAATCACTTTAAAATTTTAACTATACACACAAAAATAAATTACATGAATGTTTTTTGTGTCTTAAGGCTTGCATGAAGAATATAGCAATTATGTAAACACATAATTATGACTAAATCTGTTTTGTTACTATGTTTCTTTCAAGCTTCAGTGATTTTTGCAAAGAACACATTCTTAACTAGTCCAAGCAATTTTACTTGAACAAAATAAGTTACTGTGAAAAAATTTTTGATAATTGTTTTAGATACTCTGGGATTATATAAGTCGACTATTTTTGGCAAACCCGATATCGCCAAAAGGCAGCTTCTGCGCCAATAACTGTGTAATCCTTGACTATGCGAGTTAGTTTTCTTTAGTGTATTGAAAAATTCCCAACTGAAATACAGTAACACTAATGGCTAAAATTCTGAACAACTTTGTAGAAGGAACTACAATTTTCTGTTTCATGAAGTTGCAAAACTGATGAATTGGAAAGCAGCGGGATTCAAACGCTTTAAAAGTGATATAATTTTGTAGATCCTGAAACTGATACACATACACAAAATATAGAATGATTGTGAGGTTTGGCAAACTAGAGAAACAAGAAAACACTGCGGAACTACTCAAAAACACTTGGATTCGTATTTAAACGAATTTATGCGGCAGAGTGCAAAAGGATAATGACTTGTTTGTTTGCACTTTGAAAACTATCAAGAATTTTTAGCTGCCAAAATGATTTATATATATATGGTTAGCTTCAAGAATAATTCACTATGTAATTATAAAAAAATACAGGTTTTTACTTTGGTTCGATTCCTTTTATTATGTATTATTACACTTACATTTTTTGTCATTATTTTATTAATTTGTTTAGAATCTTTATTTTGAAAACTGCCTTTTATGATGGCGAGCCAAAGGATTTGTGCATTTTCGCAAGGATTTACAGGTCGACGGGATAATCCCAAAGCACCTTATTTTATTACCATATTTTTAATATCCAGAATACCTGGGTAATAAAAGAACTGAAAGACACAGTTTATTTCGGTAATGTGCTTGAAAAGTGTGGCAAGAAGTTTCTATCTTTACAGGAATCCTATGTCAGTCATTTTCTAAACAGCTACAGTAGTACATTATTTTCTCGGTCGTTTAGCTCTTTTCATTTGCTACTTACATAAAAAAAAAAGCATTAAACTTCATAGAGTCTTTAATTGTTCATCTAGGGATCTAGTTAATCAGGAACATAATAAAAGTGACAAAGGCAGTAAAAAAAAAAAATTGCAAATGAAAAATGATATCACTGCCCTTAAAAACAAGACTGACCTGTTTCTAGTTCAAAGTGGGAAAATAAATGCTTTTTCCCATCAGGATTTCCCCCCCCCCCAAGAATTTTTAAAAAATCTTGAGGAGGAAAAACTGAGATAAAAAAAATTTGCTGTTACCAATCTCTACATATAATAAAACAAAGAGTCTGTGTGTGTGTGTGTGTCTTTTGTTCGTGTTGCGAGTAAGCTAATAGATCCAGGTCCACGAAATTTGGTACATAGGTGTATCTACACATGAGCCAGTGCACCTCGAAGCTATTTTTTCGAAATTCGAATTAGAATTTTTTTTATTTTATGTTTTGTGACCAAATCGCGTCATTTTGGGACATAATGGGCTACAGAAAAGCGAAATTTCACTCTATACATTTCATTTTTACATCGTCGTGAAGCGTAGACATTGGCTATTT
>KK119310.1:253006-301156 GCA_000611955.2 Stegodyphus mimosarum | reverse complement strand
ACCCTAGCTCTCCTGTCATATTTGAGAACATTAAGTTTATGCACCTTCTTTGTCAGCCACATATTCATAGCGCCATCGTTATGATAGCTTAAATTGTCTGAAAACACAGAATTTAATTTTGCAGAACTATTTTGATGACGGAAGACAGCGGGAAGAGAAGGTGAGTAATCTGGCGATTAAGGTGATTATCGCAGAACACTTTGATCAAAGAAACCCAGGTTCTTTGCTCAAAATGCGACACTGTGTCGAAAGATCGAAAGATGCTTTTATTCCATTTGCACTACAACACGAAATATAAGTTCCGTATGATGTCACTTCATATATATCTTCTATAGAAAGTACTCTAATGACCTCTGGCAGCTAAATCCAAGTATTTCAAGTTAACAAACATGACATGAAAATTCCGCGAACGTTTTGAACAGATAAACTATATATATATATATTTAAATTATTTTCAGGATGACTAAATTATGTACGTGCAACTAATACTAGTCATATAATAACTAGTTAAATGCAGTTAGAAGTAATTAACTCTAATTATAAATAGAAGTCATTTTGGTAGGAATCATAATACAAAATTAAGAATGCTATTTTGAAACATGAGGTTAATACTTTCTTTTTATATATAACTACTATGAAATTTTGGTAAGCAAATTCGTAGAAATTATTATTATAATGACATAATATTATCTTCACCAAATATTAAGTTAAAACAAAAGTTTATTTTCATTACAATTTATGACAACATTTCGCATATTTGAAAAAACAGTTTGAGCAAACGGACAGAAGATGAACTGTTCTTGAGCGTGGTCCCAAAGACTGATTTCCTAATTAAAATGTCCCTATATTCCCTTTATAACAAACATTAATTTTTCCAATACCTTTCACCAATATGTTCAATTTACTGCGAACAAATGATAAAGAACATGACAGGCAAATACCACGAGAGAATTCATAAAACCATATTCGAAACAACTTATCAATTAGAATGCTAATGGTCGATGCACAACAGTATATGCTTTCCTTTTAAAGCGATTTCTGATTTGCGTTAAGGCACTTTTAAGAATCACCAGAAAGTAATACGAGTCTTAATATCACATAAGTTTCATTAAAAGGTATAATCGAAGATAAAATAATAAATATGATGTTACAAGTTTTTTAGGCTTAACACCTATTTCGTATTGCTCACACGTATACCAGAGTGGATGAGGAACTTTCTTCATTTGCTCATTATTTTATCATGGATAAGCCGATTGGTAATCGCTGTATAGTGGATTCCGGGTACCTTCACCTAATTCCGTAGCAAAAGGCGTCTCGAGTGTTTTTGCATTTTTTTTCCCTCTGGCAGTGGTGCCTCCACTTGATGCATTATCAAGATCTTTAAACATGGTGAACACTGTTGATAATGAGTCTGCATATGAAAGTGGTTTATGTGGAAAGCCACCATATTTGTGGATTGCAAATAACTGAGGACCAAATATGCCCAGCAGTACAGACAGAGCAGTTGCCATCAAGGCCGAAGGATATGCAATATTTCTGCTTGTAGAGTCGGGCAGTAACCAGCAGGCAACATCCCATGACAAGAATATCACCAGGCAGCACAAAGACGTTGCGATGAGGCTTCTACTCTCGGGCTGGTTGTAAGGAATTCTGTAACAGAAAAACGATAATGAAGCGTTTAAAAATCTTTTCATTGATCAGTAACAAATAAATAAAAACTAGCAAATGAAATAGTTTTGTAATGTTAAATTAGAAAAAATCGGAGCCATTCTTATTTTTAGCCCAAAGAGGTGAAGGGCTATCAGTCTCGAAACGGCATTTTGCGTCCGTTCACAATAAACTTCCGTTTCACTTTTCAAATTGTTGCCAACAAATATTATCGTCCTGTATTATATTTAAAGAAATAGTGAAGAATCCGCAGGAACGTATGTGTGTTTCTCGAAGAATGATATGTGAAAAAATAACTCTCGATTTGTGAAAAAAGAAAGATATCTAGAGCCATCAAATTTTGAACAACGTTGCCCTGCACTTAAATGTGGGCAAGTGGAAACCCGAATTTGGAGTTTGTTGTATTGTCTGTTTCATATTTTGCAAAACATTTTTAAAGAATTTTTGATTAACAAACATTAATGATTTCAAAGCGAGCGGTGGCAACATTGTACTGAAAACATATTTTTATCTCCAGCGCGCGAGACTGCCTATCGGAAATCCTAAAGATATGCTGTTTTTAAATATTTTTAGCCCAAAGGGATATTAACTCAAATGTTCTTGAAACCGTATGTGTGTATAAATGAAAGAAACGCCACTTTGGTCCTAATATAAAATCTGAAAGCTTTCAGAATTTTTTTAATTAACATATTTTTTTTTCAAGAAAAAACTTTTTATTATTTAAATCAATCCGATTCAAAAGTAAGAAACGTATATTTTTAAGAACTGCATTTATTGGTTTCAGATAGCTAGTGTGTTTTTCCACAACAGACCGATTCAATTTGAAAGATAAGTAACTTATATTTTGCCTAATGACAACAGACTCGAATGAAAAGTGAAACGACGCATTTGTACCGCTATGACAAAAAATCCGATTTCGGGACTAATAGCCCCTTTGAGCTAATACAATTTTAGACTTAATTAATAAGTTATTATTAGGAAAGGGAGAATATTAGTTTAAAAATCAAATACAGGTAAAATTCAGCCTTAGACTGGCATTGCTTTCACTAGAAACACTTTATGAAGGATATTAGATAGTGAGTTTTGTGACTGTGTAAGGATGATTGAGTTTCTCGAAAAACAGGCAAAATCAGTTGTTCCCCGTCAGGATTTGAACCACGGTCTTCCAAAAGAAAGTGCTAACCACTTATAATAACACGAATAACTCCATAAATTCTTCCTCTCTCGGTAAAGGCACCAAACAGAAACAATAAAATCCACGAGATGACGAGTTTTCGTCCACCATATGTTTAATTGCATTATAAAACATTTTAAGCTTTACGAAAAAAAAGCATAAAAAGCATTTATGTCTTTACAACATTATATTTGTGCTTTTATTAAATCTTTCACAACGTTTTAATAAGCCGAAACAAGAAGTACTAGAAAACATTTTTCAAGAATGAAAAATTTGGCATAGCTTCCCTTTTGTGAAATTTAGCTAGGAATATGTAAAATTCTACGTAGATATATCTATAAATATATTTAATAAAATAGAATAGAATTTTTGCACAATTTAATAATTTAATCAATTTGGATTCAAAAGAAATATTAAAATATAATTAAAGTCAGAAAACTCTTCGTTGTAAATTTCGGAAAGGATACCTTTTGTGGGTAGCAAGTAGTATTACTTTTTTCCCCTTTCGGCAGCAAAAGTAAGATATGAAAATAATAATGGGAAAAAACATAATAAATATATTTTGAAGCTTTGGGCATATATCTGCTTCTGAAGCAAAATACATTAAATAAATTAAAACCTACAATAAAAGTATCTGAAATGTGTAATTGCTCAATTTTGCGCTACTGCAGATAAACTATAGGTTGTGTTTATAAAATAAGTTGCCATTTTCTTTAAATTAATACTTCAAATATTCATTAAAACGAAAGAAAACGAACTGAGGGAGGGGCTGATTAAAAATGAGTCTGAAAGCCATGGAAGTGCAGATCGTTTTTCATTTAAAGATTCTTCAAACAAGATTTGCGGTATGATCCTCTCGTACATGTAAAATTCGAAAATCAATCTTATGCCTTGCAATGTTTCTAAACTAAAGGCAAGTAAATATTGATTTTTTTTTTTGCCTAATATAAAATTTCAAACTAATTTGTGTCTCTTCTGTCTACGGTTGAATGGCAACATACTTCAGTTTACTGAAAAGGATAAATAACGTAACCCGTCAACTTCTAGTATTTTTAACCCCCTCGCCAGTGTATATACATAGTTAAGGGAGGTAATGTTTTCGGCTCAGAAATTCGATAGTGAATTTTCAGCGAATTAGCGCAAATTACGCACCTCACAACATAATGTTACAGTTTTTACAGTGATATCTGTGCATCTGTCTGTTTCTGCATAAGTACGTGCCGACTTTTTTTTTGTCCACAATAACTCCTATACATAACAACCAAGAATTTCCATTTTTGGTATTTAAGTTTTCTATATTCGTATAAAGAGCTGATTAGATTTTGAGTAAAATTGCACAACCAAAAGTGATGCTTTACTTGAAGCACATAACACTTTTTAATGGAAAACTATATTAAAATATTAATCCGAAACATCCCAGTTTTAGTATTTGAGACTTTTTATATCGATGAGAACAGCATAGACTTTGGCTTAAACTAATACTTTGTTTAAGCTCTAAACAGATTTTCGTGAAAAAATATATTATGGGATAAATAAAAAATTCTCGAATTCGGTACATAAAACACGTATGTGATTGAGAACAACATACTGCAATTAGAAGCATTTTTTTTTGTGCCAAATGAAATGAGAATGATCTTATTATGAAACACCTGAATGTACAGGGTGTTTATAAAGCCCGGACCCATTTTGATGTTTAATAATTCATAAAATAATAAAGATAGATTAAAATTAATAATATAAATGGTTAGATGGACTCAAAAAGTTTCATGACCCTTGTCAATGAACTTCCACGTGTGCTCCCTTCGTCGCACGGAGAATATCAAGTCGATATTCAATTTCACGCCAGGTATCGGCAACCATGTCGTCATCCACAGAGGTTATTGCGGTTGTAATTCTGGCTTTTAGGTCATCAATCACTCTCCTTCTGTAAATGTTGTCCTTTACAAATCCCCAAAGGAAAAAGTCCAGCGGCGTTATATCAGGTGATCTGGGTGGCCAAGGAATTGGATGGTCTCATCAGTCGTATACTTAAACATGTTGGAAAACTTCGTATTTCTACAACTAGAAGTGTTTCAGCCACATGTCTTTTTGCAACAAGATGGTGCACCACCTCATTGGGGTACCATCGTTCGTAGCTCTTTGAATGACCATTTTACAGGAAGAGATGGATTGGGCGAGGAGGTCCAATTCCTTAGCCACCCAGATCACCTGATATAACGCCGCTGGAATGTTTCCTTTGGGGGTTTGTAAAGGACGACGTTTACAGGAAGAGAGATTACGAACCTTGATGACCAGATACAGAGATACGAACAGAGATACTAGTACTGATGACCTAAAAGCCAGAATGACAACCGCAATAGCCTCTGTGGATGCCGACATGCTTGCCGGCACTTGGCGTGAAATTGAATATCGACTTGATATTCTCCGTGCGACGAAGGGGGCACACGTGGAAGCTCATTGACAAGGGTCATGAAACTTTTTGAGTCTATCTAACCATTTATGTTATTAATTTTAATCTATCTTTATTATTTTATGAGTTATTAAATATCAAAATGGGTCCGGAATTTATAAACACTTTGCATTAGCCTTGATTCTCAATTTTGTATCCGTTTCACGCATGTATGGAATCTCTTTTCGAGTAAAAGAATGCTGCAACCAAATGTGATCGCTATGCATTATTTTTAAAGAAATAATATAGCCGATATAAATAGTATAGCGAATATAAAAAAATATATGGCAACACGCTGTATTAGAAATTTTAAAGACTTTGTGATTTTGGTGTTAAATTTTATGTGGCGTAAATGCGAAGAACGTGATTTTAATAAAGGTAGTTAAGAGAACAAGAAAAAAGTTGTCACCTTATTAAGAAAACTGAATATTAATATCATGAAGTGAGAAAAGACTGGAAGAAATGAATGGCAACACTTGACACTCTATCGAGAATTCAAAAGCTATGCTGCATTTAAAATTTTTGTGATTGTTAAGTCACTGATTTGTGAAGCCAAAATATTATACGAGCAGAGAATGTAATATGATCGATGCGATGTTTTCAAATAAAAGCATGAAAAAGGATGTGTTGTAAAGACAGCGAATTCTGATGTTCATCATGCAGGTGAGCATTTAGGTTTAGATCTTGCAAGTGGTTTCAGAAAGAACCATGCGGTGAAAGTTCAGGATGCTTCTTCCAGCCACCACAAGATCAGACATTCAATTGTGGATATCGCATTGTGAGCGAGTATAAAAAGGCGAGTGCACCGAGAAAGGGAGATTCTTTTGAGCTTCTGTAGATAATTGCTCGCTTCGTAGAAACGAGTTCCTGACGAACTACTTTGAGAAGACGGATGTGCTAAAGATGACTTTTTAATGATTTTGATTGTTAATAGTTTTCGGTGTATCTTAATCCAGAGATAAAGGTTTCATGTCTGTAATTTCGCAGTGGTTTTCGTGATAATATGTGATTTACAGTGTACACAATCACATATAGTTATCATTTTCCATTACATGGGAGAATAGAATAGTATTTGTGTGAGTTTTTGGATATAGAATAGTATTTGCATGGGATTTGGGATTTGAGTGTAATTCCATTGTATGGGAGTAGTGTTTATAATAACAAGAGCCATAATATTTGTAAACATATTAGATTTTACTTACAAATGATCAACGAATTCCATACTTTAAACAAATTATCACTTGATACTTTCCTTAAAGCTCGTTAAAATATGAAAATGGCTTGAAGTCTTGTTCTAACTATACCAGATTTTTTAATTTAAAAAGAAGACTTCATATCAAATGTTATGGCACTAATTATGAACACATTTAATCTGCAGTTGGAGGTAAAATGCCATTGTGGATTACTGGCAAAAGGAAAAAGTTGCCAAAAGAAAATACACTAGTAAAACCAGCCTATTAATCTCTCGACTATAGGGGAAAAATATTGTCATTAATGAGAAATTTCATCAGCAACTATTGTCTATTAAATAGATCGCCAAAACTTACCAATCACATACTCACAACTGAAGTTTAACAAAATACATTTTAACTGTGGGAATCAACCAGTTCGACTTTCGAAATTTTTTACTTATCGGAGCCCTCAAAATTTTATGTATTAACATATACCTTGCTATCCCGTACCCTGTGATATATCGCCAACAATACCACAAACTTCTAAGGTTGCCGCAAAGCTCGGATATTGTTCGGAGAACAGCCTTGGTTGCGCCAATTTGGCTTCTTTAAGGGTATTGGCGACATTTCACCATACCAATGGAAGTAAATACTACAGATAATCAAATAACACAGAATAAATACTAGAATAATAAATACTACAGTAATAAATACTAATAATAAATACTACAGATAATAAGTAATACTACAGATAATCCCTTAGCAAGGAAAAAGTATTACGGCTGTTTGCCTAGAGGAAGTACGTCATCGAATGACAATCATTGCCTGCCATACCACAATAAGCTGTTTCTCTCTTTTTGGCGTCAAGGCTGTTCTCCGAACAATATCCGCCAAGCTCTAAGGAAACCACAGTCATAGGTGATATTGTTGACGGCGCATCCTTTAGATACGGATTCACATATAAATATAAATAAAATAATTATTAAATCTATTCCATAGAAGTCCACTAATGGTCAAACGAGTAAGACCGCTGAGTATTAGCAGTTAGTTTTGATTCGAAACCAAAGAACGAGTTGAACATATGGAAGCTTGCATTATTTTCCAAGTACAATATATACATTTATATCGCTCAGTTTTCCTCAGAAAGTCGCCTACAAACATATCCCTTCCTAGATAATCCATACTTGCTTTGCCATACTCAACAAAATAAAGTATAAAATCTCAGAAGCCTTACCTGCGTGTAGATACAGCCACTGCTGTTACTAGCAGCAATAAAAACGTAATGTATAGCTGGGACTGCAAAATTTCTATCTTTCCAGTGAGACATTCGAAAGTGTCTTCAGCCAAAGACGGAGGTCGAATCAACCACCACTGAGTTTCGAGAGCAATCTGAACACTCACAATGAACAGGAGGGTGAGCATCTGGTTACAACGGTTGACACTACCTCCAAGTCCCAAACTGCTCTGGGCTCTTAAATACATACCTAGAATAATGCAAAGATATGGTTCAAATTTATGAATTTATGCAATTAGAAATAAATGAGTGGAAATAGAATTATTTTATTCATGACAGCGGACTGAATTGTTTACTCAGAAGGGCTGGGGGATGGGAATTATAAGCACCGATGCAGCAGATCCGAGTTTATCCATGCTGTAGTCTGTTACCATATATTTCGGCAGATAAGACGATAACTGAACCATAAAAAAGAGTTCTCAAATCCAGGATGTCTTACAGGAGAGATGCAAAAAAAATTAGTCTTGTTGAGAAGTTAGTCATGTGGGTCTCATTCAGTATCTAGCGAGTCGATTTCCGCTTAGTCATCAGTATCTTTTAAGAAATCGTCCCCAGTGCCATTCACAGCATTACAAATCCCACATTTTTTGAAGCATTTCATCACTGTTTCCCCTTTCACTTTTTTCGCATGATTTGATCACGAAATGACACTCCCCATTTCGTATACGACACATCGTCACTGACTATCCAGTTATTCCATAGTTCGCGCATTTGACCTTTGAATAGTTTTTTTCAGAGATGTCTAAAGGTTGCAGCATCGAATTTAAACCACCTTGTGTAACAGTAATCTTAGTGTTGTTCCGTCTA
This sequence comes from Stegodyphus mimosarum, assembly GCA_000611955.2. NCBI lineage: Eukaryota > Metazoa > Arthropoda > Arachnida > Araneae > Eresidae > Stegodyphus > Stegodyphus mimosarum. The sequence continues at coordinate 292,592 of KK119310.1, read as the reverse complement.
AGCGATTTTTAGTGTTCTCAATTACGTGACGGTGAAATTTATCCCACACCAACAAACTATGTTGATTTTGTAGAGCACATTTCCTCCATCAACAACTTTACACCACTCTCGTCCATTCACCCCTTTTCATGCAAACGTACGAAAATGCCTGGTGGAAATTTTATTTTAGGTATAGTTATTCTCTTGAAAATGACCATGGATTTTAACTTTGTTCTATCTGCGACGCATGTTAATAGTAATATTAATTAATATAATGCAAACTTTATACTTCTGACTTGAACAGTTTTGTTTCCACATTGTTTATCGAATCGAAGTTCACTGGTGTTTCATCCATATTTCCAATATTAGGTAATGGAAAGTCGTATTTTTGCCTCCTACCAATAATAAGTTTGTGAAAACTCTTTACTTTATGTGAAGACCTTGTGATAATTTATGCGCAATTTTTGTTTCTGTTGTATTACCAGAACTTTTTCTGTTCATGAAACAATTGCACCAATCTACTGTTGTTTTAAATTCTCTGCCTTGTTCTAGATTGACCCGCACCCATTTCAGTGCATAAGCCCTTGTATTCCTTGTAACAGTATAACAATTCTGCCTCTGTTTCTTATATACATTCTGCAATACCATTTTCTAAGTTTGGCCAGCAAGCTACTCCTCTCCTTTATAGAATAATTTTTTCATTTGGTATTTTTGTAATAACATCTTCATTATTTTACCATCTCTGTTATATCAAAAGCCCTTACTGCAGCATATTTGCTCGAATCTTTAGCCCGTTTTTATGACTTTTACTTAAGTTTGCTTCATATATCCTTCTTTTTGTTGGTTCCATGATTAGGCCCTACAAACTTTACGCTAATTATATTTATAAAGCAAATTGTGTGAAGACATGGCCCAACCTATAACGAAACTTGTTAAAGGTACATGTGGGTTCCTGATTCGGTACGTGCTTCTGTAGGCAGTGCTGCCAGATGCAAGAAAGTAAAATTTGTTGCAGATGACGATCGCTGATCTAAGTTAAATTCGTACGTGATTGATAGCTTGGGGATCTTCTCATACGACAGATAAATCCTAAAACTACAAAACTTTCACGAGAATTTATACTTCATCTTATCTGAAGGTCGTCTTATCTGCACAAATATACGGTATTTAAAAATGGGCACTTTAAGACCTTTCCAACCCGCCACCATTTGTAATCGTAACATATGTTGTAGTCACCGTACTTTCTTCACCTCATTCGTGACTGCAGTTCAAGTCAGCTTTCGTTTATGTGCTTTTCACAAAGCGAAACACGCTAAGCAGAAATGAATTGAAAAAAAAAGCAATTAGGGGACTCGACTATCTATCGCAGTTGTCGCTACCATGATTACGAGGCCAGCCGGGTGGGGAAATGTCGCTGAAGTGCTTATTCTAAATTAACAGATTATGGTAAGGGACAAAACCATATCGGACAATCAATGAGATAAAAAAATAAAAAAAGTTTAAAGAAAAAAATCTAAAATGGTTAATTTTTCAACACGTTATCCTCGGCATTAAAATTATTTTTAAATGTATTTCGAACAAAATAAATTTAAAAAAATAACATTTTAATATTTTAATTTATATTTAAATCACATGATCAAAAAAATTGCGGCAGTATATCTGTAAAATATAAATTTTTATTGCATTTGTCGCTTCTGAAACAATTCAGCTATGGTTAAATATCGTAAAATGTAGGATTGGAATTGATACCACTGCAGCCCTATAACCACCACTATAGACTAAATTTACGATTATCACTAATTTATACGATAATACAACTTTTAGAAACATGTGCCTGAAGAAACGTTCTAAAATGATGATTGGAAACGTGCTTTGAAACAGTGAGTAAAATCTAAAACCTAAATAAAATATTATAAAAAAAAATTTTCAGCAGTTTAAAAAATAGTACTACACGGGTAACAGATACATTCGAAGCATTTCTGAGTAACTGAAATAAAACTTCAACTATTCATAAAAGTTATCAATTGCACCCTGTAAATGAAATACATTTTAATTTATATAAATGAAATGTATTATTAAAATTATAAAATAAAAATTTAATTAGTAAATAACACACTTATTGCTTTTAAATCCTTCACCTTGATAAGCAATTACACGCTGTTTAAATGTAAAAGATAAATTAAAGATTTCACATTTTGCAAACGGCAACACAATCAGAACTGATCACAAGCGGCACATAAAAGATAAATTGAAAACTTCAGTTTCGTTACCCGCAGCAGAATAGCTGGGGCTACGTCTTGGAACTTTAATATACCATATGGCTTTACTGTGCTACTTTATGTTCTGCACAGTGACAACACTTGCCAAGAAGAATAGAATACTGTAGGTTTTTGATTAGGTTACTGACGTTTTTGGTGACTTCATTAGCATAGAATTATCGCAGTCTCAATAAATACTCTCGCGGGAAAACGGGTAGCACGTTCAGCCAGCATGTGGGAGATCCGGAGTTCGAATGCCGGCGAAAGTACAGTTTTTCTTTTCGCATTTTTTCCCGTTTCTCTGTTTTTGTATGGTTAAAACAATCTGATTGCCTCTATATGTTTATGTTTATTAACTTTGGGAGAAATATTTCAATACTTGCAAATTTATAAAATGACAGAAAGTACTTAGAAGTCATTTGCTAGGCAAAGATTTAAAAGTCCACCTTTGTAATACCTAACGGTCGTAATATAAATAAAATATCGCAGCATAATTAAATTTTCATTCCATACGTTGCTGTGATGATGGCTGCTAAATGGTGCAATATTCTTTACCTGTAATACGTTTAATTAAATATTTTTCCCATCCAAATCAAGCCTACTTCTTTGCTGCACCTTTCCTTGAAAACAGTATACTGTTATACCCGTTTGTTTAATTTTCACTCATGAACTTCTATATTGCAGTATATTTAGTATTGGTTTAAAAGGATTTTTTTTAAATGACACAGTTCGCTGCAAGTAGAGCCTCTGAAGGACAGAGTCCCTAAGCACTTTAAAATTTTGCTGTTCTCGCATACTTTTACACCAATTTTTTGATTCGTTCCTTCTCTCTTTCGGTTTTGGTTTAGCTGCACCATACATACCATGGTGAAATGGAAAAATGTTTGGTGCCCCTTTCTTGAACACCTAAGGACTTTTTTTTTATCCAACTTGTTTTTTTAGGAAGTCTAAGGGACTTCGAAAATAAACGAAAGGGAGTTAAAAAACGAAAGAGAGTTTTTCCACTCCCTTTCGTTGATATCTTAAGCACGTGCTCATATTGCTTACTGGTTAATCCAGTTTTGACTACAATGAATTTCGTCATAATTATGACGAAAATTCGTGCACACAGTTTTATATTTTAAAGTCCCCAAAATACAGAAGTTTGCTCATTTTTATTACCTTTTAATAAGAGACATCCATAACAAAAAGAAAGACTGACATTTGGTATCAGTCTTTGAAGACCACAAAGAAGAGCAGACGGTTTCCACGTATACAGAGCAGCAGCAATGTAGAGACAAAGAAGCGCCACAAGCTGGGCCCCAGCCAAACAACAATTGGTTTTCTTCAGTGAGCCTTCGCAGGCTTTAACCATGAGGAAAACTAAAATATATAGCGTAGCCAGAATTAAGAATCCACAGACGCCAAGCACTGACAGTGCCCATGGTCTACCCAGCCATGCCGAAACGTGTCGACCGAGACCTGCTCGAACAACTTTCACGTCTTCTACAGATGAGGATGTTGCTGATTCTTGGGTAATAATCTTCTCCTCAGAATGGAGGGCAGATTCTGCAAGGGAAAATAATTATTAGTGGCAGGAAATTAATCTCAATATAAGTAAGATGTTTATAATTATCAGTACGTTTAGTTGGTGGAAAAACGATGAAAGACCTAACCTGCTCTGAAAGCATCGTTCATCCTAGGTTCTTGATGGCTGGTGAGCGAGATGGATCTCAGATTTGAAGCGGCAGACCTGGATTTGTGCTCATTAGCATAGGAAGGACCTAGAACAATTACATCATCGTCGCTACCGAACGATGAATTGCCATCCGACAGATGCTGCAGATTTCCATCGTCTTGAAGAGGAAACACCACATCTATGTCACTCTTAGTGCTACTGGTGGTATGAGTACCAGCCTGTATGAAAAATATGAATGCATAAATGCAGTAGGATATGAAATGCAATCTTGTCTTCGGACATAAGATTAGTACTTAACTGACGGCACTTTTTTGTTTTCTTTTATATTTTCAATAACAAAAAGAGATAAATGATGTTAACAAAGAAAAACATTTGCGTTGTATTACATTATAGCAAACAAATAAAAACCAATTTTAACAAATATTTTATTATAATTAATACAATAAAATAAATGAAAACATCTTTACCTGTTTAAGGGGTTCTTAATGAGCCGGTAATTAAAAATGCCGATCTGACTTTATGCCAAATTATTGGCACGAATTATAAAATTTCCAAATATATATTAATTTTTTTTCTCAAAGTTTAAAAGAATTCGTTATTCAATGCTAGGACAACCGATAACTAACATATACTTTTTTGTATATCAAAAAGAAAACAAGTCATTTTGATTTTAATTTATAATCCTAGTGTGAATTAATTATAACGTTAGGTGAAAGGTTTCACGTTATGTGAAAGGAAATCAGCACAGAAAACATCAGCATCTCATAAACAGAAAATTAGGAAATTGATTTTTAACATCATTATAACAGAAACGCAACTGCTATGAATAAAGAATTTTCTAAGTAATCTCCTATACATTAGATAAGTTAAATAAAAACATTAAACATCAGTAATTGCGTATGCAGCTTTAAAATAATTTTCTTCTTTCTTGTCATTTAGCACTTGTGGTTTGAAACTTTTATAATTTCGCTGATCGCTGAAAAAAGTATGTTAAAAGGGAAAATAAAATGCAGGAAATGTTACTTATGTTAAAGTGAAAAGTCTTCTCATCTTTTCGCATATTTTTTTAGCTGTATTAGGAACAACTTAGCCCCTTCGTATGAAGTAGCAGATTCGAGAACTGGTTTGGAAAGGCGAAGAGAGGGAAGTGACAGCTCGACGAGGAGTGGGGAAAAACAGAAAAGTGTGTAGCGAAAAAAAAAAAAAAAAAATAGGTAGATGGTGGTGACGAAGACATCTGTGAGTTTATTTTGTTATTTTGAGAAGTAAATAAATTTAAGTACTACGAGTTTATTATGAAAAATAAATAATTTAAAGAAATAAAAATTTTTCGATGACTCTTCGGAAAGAAACCAATGCGTGAGCTCTGAAACCCTTTCTCTGTAACATTAAGCTGTAAAGGGAATATGCTGAGCCTTAACTCTAAAACCGACTGATTTGATGAGCTTTTATTAAGCTCATTTATGGTGTCTCCCTGTGGCTGAAATTTTGTCATCGGTTTTTAATCTATTTTCTGATACGCAACCGAGTTCAAATTCTGATCGATGACAATGCAATGTGGTGAAGGGATTTTTTCAAAATTCGATTTAGATTTTTTTTATTTGATGTTTAAACGATTTTAAAATTATAGCTTGAAGTAACATGCTCATTGTAACACTGTTACTATATTTAATTTCCGAAACTGAATATTGAAAGCGATGTCTTTATTCATCAGCGTAATTAAGGACGTTCAATTATTTTTCTTTATTTCATAGTTTTCTTAGAATTTATTGTTTACTTTTTAACAATGACTAAAATTTCCTCTTTGATTGCGTGCAATTGAAACTAAAAACAAAAATAAAGATATAATTAAAAAATAATTACTTAAACTGAACTTGATAATTAATGCACTAAAAGGATAAAAATAATTTGCCATGTAGTTTAATGGGAATATTAGATTAAATAATTCTATTTACAGAATTCATCCACAATTTTATACTGCGAATAATAAAAGCGTGAGGTGACGGTAAATGACGAAATTTATTAATTTAATTACATTTTCAAATATGTAAGCCATTATCTTTTTTTAATTTATCATGGGCGCCTCCTCCCGCTTTTATTATTCGAAATATAAAATTGTAAAGGAATTCTGTAAGTTACTTAATCTATTGTTCCCATTAAATTATATGATAAATTATTTTTTTCTCTTTAATACATTAATTATCATATCCATTTGAAATAAAAGCTTCTTGTATTATTATTTTTCTATCCTTATTAATGTGAGGCTGAGCTAGCTTATGTCGAGAACCTGAGACTTCGAGAAATAAACTTTTAAGTGTGCAAGAGAAAATAATTAATACAACAATACCGATTGCAAAAATGTGTGTTACAATACCGGCCATGGAAATGTATTACAAAATTTACAAAATAACTAAGATGAGTTTTACAGAAGTTGCAAGGAATACAAGTAACGTAACTTTGTTTATTAACTTCGTATTATTTATTTGCTTTAAGAGTATTAGAGGTTTCTAGATAAGACTGAGAATTTTTTCTACTTTTAGACAGTAATAAACATCTATTTCAACTCCTGCGTCCGATGTACGTGGAAAAAAACACGAATAAGTCAAATTCAACCAGCCAGTTCACGAGGATTTGAAGTCCAATCGAAACTACTAGTATTCAGTGGTTTTATCTGCTCAGTGGAACTCTTAATTGGTGAGTTGCATTTTATTTTCGACTCGCCGTATTACTTTCCCTGAAAGAAATATTTGTTATGTTGTCTTCTGAATTTCAATTATACAGGGCGTATGAGTATAGCGATGACAAACTTTCATGAGAGATAGAGTACACCTAGACGATGGGAAATAATATAGCAATCCATGGTCGCAAACGCATTCCTAACGTGGTAGTGACGACACAAAATTTATTTTTTGTATTTGATTGTAATGTCATTCTCTTTCTTAATCGCTTTAACTTACTTTATGTGTAAAATTTTTAACTTCATGTATAATATCCTTCTTTCTCCTAACCACGTGCCTTCGCTGTGTAACTTGAAAGCATGTCCAGTAGCACTGGAAAATCCGGAATTCAAGTCCCGGCGAGAACACTTTACATTTTTCACATCTCCTGTTTTGACAAACCTAATGACTCTACAAATGTATTAACAAAATTTTCTTACACAACGCAAAAATAATAAGTAAGAAAATTGGTAACAAACCTCCTCATTTGCTATTGCTGATTCAACATCGTCTAGAATTTTCCACTCAACATAATCTTTCTCGTTCATTACAGGTGAAGAAGCTGTAGTTTCTTCTGTCTCGTTCACGTGAGTAAGTTTCTTGGTTAAAGGCAGGAGCTGGTCAAGGCTAAATGCGAGTTTCAGGTCTGATTTTGGAGTAGTATCGATCACTTCTGTATGTACAAGGGCATCGGAAGAAAATAAAATATCATGATCGACTCTTAATCCTTCTTCATCGCTGTAAAATCCCAGCTAAAAGAAAAATGATTCAAAAGATTAATAGTTACCACTTTTATACAATATGCAAAAAACACATAATATTTTTATAATTTAGAAAGAGTAGGGACAGGAATATCCCACTGCATGCTAGAATAATAGCAATAGTATCAAAGTATTATCATTCAATTGTAACGCATTGATCTCTGTTAAAATTCCAATAAAAGAACTTTCCAATTAAATATGGAAACCCGAAATGCAAATTAACTTACTGTAACGATTATTAAACTCAAACTTTCAAATGCTTTATTATAAATGATAGTGATCAATTGTTTCACAGGGAATGTTAAACAAGCATTGGCCAGAAAGCTCAAAAATCAATAAACAATAAGGGAGAAAATTCGAGCATAAATTTTGAATGAATTAAAAAATAATATCAGTTGGAATGAAATAGTTTCCATATTTGTTCTTAATTCATTAGCGTCATACTGACGCAAGTATACGAAAAGCTTATAAGATTTTATATTAAGTTCATGTAGAAACAATAATAAAATTTTGCCTGATTATTTATGATTTTGTGTTAGTAAAGCCGCATATTTAAAGTCTTAATAAGAAATTAAAAATGATTAAGAGATTTAATAGTAACTTAATATTTTATTTCAAAATGTATAGCGTTCATAAATTTCAATCTTTTTCTCTAAAAATTATATGTCATTTAAAGTACATTTCAGGTTTATTATTTTATTCAGAATTAACAGTAATCTGTATGAAAGCTATATAAATATAATATAAATGATCAATACGCGTGTCAGTTTTTTCCTTTAAAATTGTATTTTTTATACTTTGTTTTTAAAAATAGTTACTATTTTTAAAAACAAACTTTAAAAACTTTAAAACTTTAACTTTAAAAATAGTTACTATTTTTAAATTATGTAAATCTGCTTTTGAATTAAAAAGTATAATTTTGCAACCATCTTAACTTTTATTCGTTACAAAGGACGCTAATGTAATTTTATCATAAATTCAGATAAATAAATAGATAAATGTCATTTTTTTAACAGATGCACCGAGAAAAACTGAGAGGTTTCAGATTTTAACAGTCGCCCGAAAGGATTTGTTAACGTTTTTATACGCTCTCACTGAGCTCGCAATCCACCAGTCTGCTCGTGCATTCATGTCTCCTCTCTTTTTAGCTTTATTATTAGGCATCGTTTTCTTCGCACTTATGCCACACAGAGTTCAACAACAAAATCACGAAGTTTTAAACCTGCTTAGCCGCAGACATTTAGAATTTCCAATACAGTGTTAAGTGTCTTTTTATTATTGACCTTTTTTGCTTTATTTATTAAATATTATGTTCTTCACACTTACGCGCCATAAAATTCAACTGAACAGCAAAATCACAAAATATTTAAAAACAGCATATCTTTAGAATTTCGATAGTCACGCGCTATAAAGGTAAAAAAAGTTTTATTCCGTACAGTGGTGCCATAGCTCGCTTTCAAATCGTTGAGGTTGTTAATCAAAAATTCATAAAAATTTTACAAAATATGAAATAAATAACAAAACAAATTCGAAATTCAAAATTCGGGCTTCCAGGTGCCCATATTTGGGTAGAGAACTACGTTATTGAAAATTTGATGGCTCTAAGAGATACCGTTGTTTTTTTTTACAATGGAAGGAGCATATATACATATATGCGGATTCTCGACTATTTAATTCCTTTAAAAATAATGCGTAGCGAAAATATTTGGTGCACCTATTTCAAAAGCGATTCGCCGTTTATACTGAACCGACGCAGAATCCCATTTCGAAACTAATCTCTTTTGGGATAACAAGTGTGATTACTAAGTTACTATTCTCCCCAAAAGATGGCAGCACTGACGGAATTCTCAATGTTTCTCAGTTAAAGGATTAAAAACAGCAATGATCGTTTTAAAACTACCCGGAAATTTTTGAAAACAATTCGAAATGTTTATAGAAATTTAAAAAAATAAATATGTTTTACGATAAACAATTAAATGTTTGTTAAATCTTTCTTTCCATATTATTTTTAACTTTGTTTTTAAATAGATTTAGTAGAATTCGTGGCTTTAAGAATTTAATTACAGCATGTTAATAACAATGTCATTACAATCAATTTTATTTAAATACGTTAAAATACGCAGTCAAAAGCAAAATTTAACTCCATTTTTTTTATTAAGAAAATTAATTTTTGGTCATGATAATTATATAATCGCTAAATTGTGGGCAAAAATGCTAATTTAGATTCAAAACTAGCTCTCAAAGATGCAATACTTCTGTTATATACAAGAATTTTTTCTTATTAAAAGCTTAGAAAGTTTATTAAAAGTTACAAATTTTGAGTTACCTTTTTTTTTCAAGAGTGCACCTGTAGCGCCATCTATTTTTGCGCTTGTTAACCATCGACTATGACACTTTCGTTCAAGATTTATCTAAATTAGACTAAGATTTGCAAAAAGCATAAATTACAAAATATTCCTTTTAAAGTTAATTCAGTTTTTATTGCTTTATACGAAGTAAAGGAAGTATTGTAATCGCGATAAACTTTCATACTTCATATTTCGACGGAAATATCCATTTTGACCACTCCGGAATACATATTAATTATTATTATTATTATTATTATTATTATTATTGCTGACATCTGTACCACGCAAAGAATAAAGAACTCTTTTTTCCGAAACGTATTGTAAAATGGATTTTAAACGGATTCAAAAGGGATTTTTTTTTTCGTGACGTTGCTACGTGCATATCTCGCATAATTATCTCGCGTATGTATCTCGCATAATTCGAAAATGATTAGCCGTAGAACGTTAAAATTTTATACATGGGATTGCTATAACATCTAGTTGTGCTCCTCCCTTTTTTTCATTGAGGTCGGCAGTACTAATGCCCACCCCTTACACAGCCTTTATTTTCGAAATCGTTTATAGTAGTCATATACTTCCAACTACAGAAGTTTTTAAATGATGAAAATATCCATGTTTTGCCAATGTCAATTTTTTTAAAGCTAACTTTAGATGAATAACAAAATTTAAATTTTCATGCGGTCTCCCGCTTCCTATACCTGTATTCGGGAAAGTTTTATACCCGTTAAGAAAAAATAAAATTTTGATTCCCGTACTAAAATAATTGACCCGGATATTTAACTTCAAAATTTGTAACTTTTGATGCCATTTTTACCTTGCCTTGAGGGGTCTTTTATTCAGGTTAGAATAATTCGTGGAAATAAGTTTAAATGAAGTGAGCAAAAAATTAGTATAATTTAAATAGGTCGTACAAGGAAGTCATGTGATGTCCACATCAGATTTTTTTATTTTGAATTTTCGGAAATTAAATAAAATTCTAGTTCGTCTGCCATACCTGTTTAGCCTAAAATCGTTTCGGGTGTTAAAGTGGGATTTGAATAGACGATCAAACTAAATTTTTTTTTATTTTTTTATTGCTTAAAACGTGATAAACCACTCATTTTCTTCACTAACCATCGAAGCATATCAGACACATTTAATAAATGCTGCCTAGTATATTTTCGGCCACTATCTATGTCCCGTGTTCCGTAACAGTATTATCTACATCCTTCCTGCTCACTAGATATGATTTCGTGTTCTTTCTGAGAAATAATTTTATCCTCAGAGCGGTAGCGTAGCTTAGGAGGGGGTAGGAAGCCAGCCTCCGGGTGGAACATTCTATCACTGAATTAATATTAAGGAGACTAAAGGACATACAACTCAGCAAAAGTAGTGAAGCTGAAAACAATATTTCGCCCAACAGCTATCTACTGCGCAAAGTAGATCCCTGTGACAACTGTTTTCATTACCATTCATTCGATTTCTGTGCGAGCATTAAATACAGAGGTAAATGATAATTCTGCTTCGTATTTAACGTACATGAATTTAAGGTACAGTAACAAGCCGAACAAATGTTAATTTAGAAGTCAAACAAATAGCGTTATGTTTTCAAATCGGCGTTATATTTTCAAATTTTCACAGAACTAGTTTCGATGGTTTTACGGAACAACCACCCTCAGCTGCAAAAGCGCAAATGAACGAGATAAGGTAAAAGGATTAGATAAGATAAGATAAGAAAGCCTGGACAGGCTACTGGCGCCATCCCGTTGATGAATCCAGAATTAAAACATAATTTCTTTAAAGGCTGAAGGCAAAGATGGATTGGAATTAGAGTCGTTAACTAAAACAGAAAGATTTTTTTGAATGTGAAATGCCTCTAGAAAATCCAGTTCACCAACGGAAGATGTTTTTTGATAATTTTTGCAGCAGAAAAACTGAAAGTGTGATTTTCGGACCAACAATGTTTGGCAACAGAAGACTTCTGTGCTTAGTTTTTTCTAACATATGCCTCATGTTCCTTAACGCGAAATTTTAAGGCTCTCTTAGTTTGGCCAATGTAAATTAATCCACACTGGCAAGGAATCCTGTAAATACACCAAGAATTCATATCCGGAATGGGGTCCTTGAGTATGGAACTCGGAATTTTATTGATGGGAAAATAAACGACCCGAAAGTTAAATGACTTATTCTCCCATCAATAAAATTCTATCAGTTAAAAAGAAAAAATTTCTTTCCATCAATTAGCTATAAAGTTGCACGTATTTTACAGAAATTTAACTTTCGGGTCGTTTATTCTTCCATCAATAAAATTCCGAGTTCCATACTCAAGAACCCCATTCCGGATATGAATTCCTGGGGTATTTACGGGATTCCTTGCCAGTGTGGTTTAATTTTCCTTGGCCAAACTAAGAGAGCCTTAAAATTTCGCGTTAAGGAACATGAAGTATATGTTAGAAAAAAGGAAACACAGAAGTCTTCTGTTGCCCAACATTGTTGGTCCGAAAATCACACTTTCAATTTTTCTGCTGCAAAAATTATTTAAAAAACATCTTCCGTTGGTGAACTGGATTTTCTAGAGGCATTTCACATTCAAAAAAAATCTTTCTGTTTTAGTTAACGACCTTAATTCCAATCTATCTTTGCCTTCAGCCTTTAAAGAAATTATGTTTTAATTCTGGATTCATCAACAGATGGCGCCAGTAGCTTGTCCAGGCTTTCTTATCTTACCTTATCTAATCATTATATCTTATCTCGTTCATTTGCGCTTTTGCAGTTGAGGATGGTGGTTCGGTAAAACCATCGAAACTAGTCCTGTGAAAATTTGAAAATATAACGATGATTTTTGTTACTTTACTTCTAAATTAATACATGAATTTATTTACATATAATATAATGATTACAAGCATAATTATTAAGCACACGCCTTTCTGAATTGTTAGACTTAACACCTTCGTTCTTCCTAAACTGAAGTTAAGTTATTTAATAACTTCAGAGAGAGGATGCTCGGAGCACCACCTAACGGCAGAGCTATCGATTCATAATGATGCCCCACTACTCTCCATAAAGTCTTATCTTTTAACAACACGAGTGCTTGTGTATTTAAAAATATTTTAATTTTGCAGATTTCGTTCTTTATCGGTGTATGTGGCTTTTGGATGGCGGATCAACAAGTGTCAATTTTCCAGAGTGTAGACCAGAAGCTCAACTGAGATTTGGGAGGGACAGTACGGTAAGCCTTTTACTCAGCTGTTAAGTTTTAGTTTTAATTTATGAATATAAAAAAGCTACTTTTATATAGGTTTTGATATTTATCAATATTTTCTGCACTTTTTGCTGTTTGATTTAGGAAATACTTTAAAAAATCCTCTAAGTATAGATAAACATATATATTTAATTTTCGAGTTTTGAAAAGAAGGGAATGATCTTCTAACAATGGTGAAAGAAGTGCATGTGGCAAAAAAGCTTGAGAATCCCTAGTAGAGACAAATGTAAATACCCGGTTTACCTAAAGTAAGGAAATACATATACTGTGACTCAGTTGCAAGTATGTATTAGTACTAGTGTTTTATTTTTTAATATCTTAAATTAAAAAAATAGTTAAAATTAGTTACATGACAGCTGATCTGACAACAATTTATTTCCGTCTGTTGATACTGGTGCCAACTGGTCAGGAGTCACATCGAAAATTTCTTGTAGGTTTTAACGCATAGCATTCATTAATTGATTTACTTAATAAAACCAACGTAATAAGTAACTAAACGAAACTAAGTAAACTGAAATAATTGAAAACATCAGGTATCATTTCCGAAGTCCGTCGCTTGGGATGGATTACTTTGAATTAATTATTGGTCTATTAAAACTGAGTACAGCTCTGACACTAGTCATATACAAAATGGTGGAATAGTCATCCAATAATTTTACTGTTAGATAATATTTTGCTAAGAAAAGCACTATAATCTAGGAATTTGCGATCTAGAAAATCGATTCCAGATCACGTCTAGTTCGTATTCAGGATACTACGACGGTCCAACGATACGTGGATGATGTGCTGCGGCCGGTGGCACACCCCTACCTTTAGTGAGTGCCCAGTGCCCTTTATCAGCAGTATAACGCCAGATCACATACTGCTCACATCAGGCAACGTACTGTGCAAGGTGTACAGATGCTTCCCTGGCTATCGATCTCTCCTGATCACTCACCAATCGAACCCATTTGGGATGTGATTGGACGCCATTTGCAGACCCTGCCATTGACGCGTTCACAAGACGAGCTATGGTAAGTAGTTGACAGGGAATGGAGAACCATTCCTCAAAATACCATCCCTACTTTCATTAATCCTGTACCTAGATGTGTTGCTTCGTGTATCGCCTTCCAAAATGATCCTACAACCTATATTGAGACGGCGCTATTCTCGCTCTGTATTATGCATATGATTTCGAAATAAAGATCCCTTGTTATTCGTTGCTGTGGCTCTCTGTTTGCCGAACTTCATAACTTTCTGGCCACTTCTTCTTGGTGTTACAATTTCACTGTCGGGAAGTGTAAATCAAAAATTGCAAATAAGTACGGAATGAGAGAAAAAGTTACTATATGAAAGGTATACATCTAAAATAGGGATTGAATAAACAATGAAAGAAAAATGTGCCAAACTTGCATATGAGTATTTCAAAAATAACCACTGAATATATAGAATAAAAACAAATTACTATAGGACAGATAAGTCAAAAATAGTAGAAAATGAATATTTAATAAAAGAAAAAAGTGTTACGTAGGTCATACTTAAAAAGTAGGAACTGAATATGGAATGAAAGAAAAAATTGCTACATGAAAGGTATACATCAACAATAGGAACTAAATATGAAATGAAAGAAAAAAACTGTACGTGACAGATACAGCTCAAAAATAACAACTGAATATCGAATAAAAGAAAATATTTACTTGAAAAATAGCACATGAATATGGAACAGTTCCATGAGAGATATGTGTTAGAAATAGCAACAGAATACATGAATGAAAGCAAACATTACTGCACAAGAATATGCATCAAAATTAGCAACTCAGTATGAAATTAAAGAAAATTAGTATATGACAGATTAGTCAAAATTAGCAATTGGATAATGATTGGAAAAAGACTTTGCTACAAGACAGATAAAAGTCAAAAATTATAACTGAATATGAAATGAAGAAAAAAACTGCTACATGACGGATGCATGGTAAAAATAGCCACTGAATATGTTTTGTAAGAAAAATTGCATCATATCATATATGCGTCAGAAATCGCAATTAAATGTAGAATGAAAAAAAGAATAAATATTTTCTCTACTGTGTCGAAAAGGAAGATTTCAGTCTTCTTGCAGAAATTCTTCTATAAAATGAGTTAATCGGCAGCTAAATCAAACTAGCTTATGTAGCTTATGGAGTTGTTTTTTCCTTCCAATAAACTATATTTTATGTGTCAGTAAACTGCAATGCAGTTTACTGAATATCAAACAATATTGCTAGTTACAAGTATGAATTAACAAGAGTCCACTGCATATTAAACTTTTATTTCACTGAAGGCATCTTCACATTGTGTAAAATGTGGGTTTAAATTCTGCCTTTTCGCATTACAAGCAAGGAGTAAAGAAAGATTAACGTAAATATACCAAATCTAATTTGCCAGGAAGTTCAAAACGTATACCTTTACCAATTGTCCACAGTGCAAATTTCCCTGTTCGATAAATTTCCTTGTCTAGTAGACAAAGAAGGAGGTCATGGCATCGCAGAAAGAAAGGTTACATTAAATATGAATAAATAATCGAAAAATAGGAATAGGTCTCAAGTAATTGTTGTTCTACATGACATTCGAAAATTCGGTTTCAGTTGT
Organism: Stegodyphus mimosarum; assembly: GCA_000611955.2. Lineage (NCBI taxonomy): Eukaryota > Metazoa > Arthropoda > Arachnida > Araneae > Eresidae > Stegodyphus > Stegodyphus mimosarum. The sequence continues at coordinate 277,006 of KK119310.1, read as the reverse complement.
TTGAACAGGTGGAATAGCAGGAAAATGTTACACAAGGCCAAGTAAATAATACGACTCAATTCTTTTTCAATGTCAAATTTCTGTTAAGAAGAATCTAATGTAGCTAACATATAATTAATAAATAACTTACAATATAGTTCTACCTCGTTAGAAATTTAATTGCAGTCTCTCTAACTAGAAAAAAATATAAAACCAGAAAGCTATTAAAAAAGTGCACCTAAAAAAAAATCCTTTGTTGTAATTTTTTGGTGTGAAAGGAGATATAAATTCTGTCAAAATTAAAAGAGGAAATTATTAAAAAGCGGTTTACAGTTACGTTTCTTTATGTTCTAGTATTATTATAGTCACCAAAGTGAAAATGGCTTAATTAAGAATGAAGAAATTTCAGTGCCTTTCTTTTTCTTTCTTTTTTTTTCTTTTCCTTTTTTTTTTTTTTTTTTTTTTTTTTTTTTTTTTCTTTTTAACATTTTACCTTTTAACCTTATTTCAATCACTGAGTTTCACATTTTTATATACATCGTGCTTTTTTAGTTCATTTTGCAAATTCAGACCTAGACTAAAGTTGATTTTAAGAAATCGGCATTTCAAAGATGGCAGATAAAGATCGTTTTTCCTCAAGAAGCAAGCTGTTCCACTATGATACTTATTCATTGATTTTTCTTTCTCGAGAAGTGAAAATATTCTATAATCAAGGAAAAAGATATTTTAGAAATAATATGTAAAAAAATATTTCTCCTCAAAAAGGCAGAAATCTTTCTCAAAATGCAAAGAGATTTTCTACAACTCAATGTTGATGTAAGGCTGAATCTTGCCTGAATTTGAATTTCAAATGGTGTGCATTCTTTCCTAGATATTCTCCATATCAGTTTTGTCATATTACAACTGTTTGTAAGTGTGCTCATGTAACACCTTAAACATATATCAGTTATTTATGTGTGTATCATTTTTTATAGAAGCAAATATATTTATTTTTCAAGACTTTTAGAAGCATCCACCTCAGTTCTTACCTTTACATTATACAGCCAGACAAACCAAAGAATAAATAAATAAATAAAACTTGATTAATTATCAAATTCTGTGGTAATCCCCAACAACTTTCCTAAGGTAGAATTTAGCCGAGCAGGACGAACTTTGTTTGTCATATTTGCTTGTGAATTATGTTATACTGTAAAATGCGTAAGCAGTTTTATTAAATTAAATTTGTAATGAAATTGAACACTTCAATTGAGCTGAATTGGATAAGGTATTATTCAATATATGCACATATACGAAAAATACGAAAATGGATATATACTGTGGAAGATTCTTTTTTTCAATATATTGAAATATAACAACAATCAGTTGCACTGCAGAAAATTCTGAAGTTATATCTTTTATCACTATCTTAAGATGTTATCTCTAGGTCTTTAAAAATTTAGACATGTTTTTAAAGGCACTTTAAACAGGATATGAATTTTGAGCTTTTAGCCAATCGGTCCATATTGTTAGTAGTAAGTTATACTATGCCGATAAACTAAGATTTAAATCTCGAAAAAGGCATATACGTTTGTGAGAATGCTTTTTTAGAATGGTGCACTTAAAATCCGTCAATTCGAAAGTCTGATTCCGTGATAGAAAGATCACCATACAATGAGATTCTATTCCTCGGAACACTCCCAAATAAAAGTGGGATGGAGATGGCAAGCTCTGTGGTCATCTATGGTACTCAAAACCTACGACCAACGACAAGAACATCCCCAAATCCATTCATGATTTAGCACGAGACTTTCCATATCCCGGACATGAGGACAGCAACCACAGCAACAAGCCATCCTTTCATAGGAAGTCACCAAAGAGAAGGGGAAAGGAAATTCTGCTCAAGGTCATACATTTCGAGATTCTCGTCATTTTGTGTGGAAGGGGAATTTTTCTCGGACGGCTTGGAAACAGATAATGGTATTTCCGAATTCATTGAAAATGCACCCGAATGGACGTCGACTTGAAGACGACTATACTGGAATTCTTTTACGAAGCAGATAAAATTATACTACAAGGACACTTTCAACCATGGATATTAATACGAAACAATGCAAGCGGAAATTTATTTAAAATAGAAGATATCCCTTAATTGCTGAATGTAAGCAACAGTTTATTTAAAATAGAAGATATCCACTAATTGCTTAATGCAAGCAAAAGTTTATTAAAAATGGAAGATATCCCTTAGAAGTACAACTTTTGAAAAGGAAACATTTTGCTTTTTTCTTAGAAATCAGAATGTCAAAAACTCTCTTTGTGAATGAAAACAAGCATAAGAGCTTTAACTATATTTCTCTGACCCATTCGTCATATTATTCAAGGAAACTAGTTTTTCTTAATGGTTATCAATGCAGTCCCTTAATACTGTATTGGTCATTATGTGAGACGGTCAACGTTACTCAGAAATTTTATATAATCTCGAATACCTTGCATAAAAAGGGGCATATTTTCTGAAAACTATACCTTTCTAATTTTGAAGTTGCACTTAATCCTGGGAGTAAGTAAACAATTGTCTAATGTATACAGCAGAAAAATGTCTTTTTTCCTCTTCTATTATGTTTCGTTTTTAGATTTATTTCCTGTTCACGCTGTGAAAATTGTTCTTATATTTTTACATTGTATTCTATATATGAAAAAGTTTAAAATAAAGTTTAGTGATGTTAATGATAATTTTTATAATGATGTTCCCCATAAAATGACAGTCCCCCAGATTAACTATTAAACTAACTACACCCGAACAAAGATAGATTTCATATTTCAGGCTCATGGCCATAAGTAAAGCATAATGAAAGCGTGGTAAAAGTACAAAAAATTTAGTAAAAGTGATGTACAAACCCACTATATATTAATAATATACCTCCATTATATCTCCATCGTTTGTAAATCCCCGTAGCCCGTAGCGGATTGTAGTTAACGATCCTGTCTCATCGAATTTAAGTCTCAATGTCTGAGTCTCTGATGTGACTATCTGATCCAAGCCGGTAGCTGCCCTTGCTACATAGGAACTTAAACTCCTCTTCAAGTAAAGCAAGCAGTCAGTGCCTCGTCGGCAAGAGCGCTTTTGGACGGCCTTCAGAGCAGCTGCCAGAGTATGTACAGCTTTAACTGTGGATGATACATCGGCGGGAAGTCCAATAATCCTTGAAATGTTGCTGCTTGACACAGTTTCCGTCATAACTAAAACAGAAAATTCAGAATGAGATGCATTTCAACAATAGGCAATAATTTCCTTTTAAGGCAATTTTATAAAATTTTGATAGAATTACTTTCCTAGTCTTGAAATTATTTTATTAGCAAGCCCTCTAAGAGTTTGTTAAGTGTGATGTGTGAGAGTTAACAAAGAGAATCTTTTGGATAATTTACTTGACAGAATGATCTTAGCAGTAAATATAGCAAGCGTGATTTCAAACAAAAGATATTGCATTTTTCCAATGAACCACTTAACAGAAAAGTCTAACGAAGAAGAAACTTTGTGAAATTAGAAAATGTCTTAAGTACAACTAGAGTACAGCTAATGTCTTAAGTACAACTACTGTCTAGAATACAACTAATATGAAAATATGCCGTCACAATTATGTCATACAGCTTCAAATCAGAATTAGTGCAGTTTTTGTTACTCCTGCAAATTCTACCTGTAAAGGTATACTTAAAAAATGTTCCTAGATATCTTTAAATGTAACTTAGAGCATACCTACTATTTTCAGAATGCGGTTTGGTTGGAGCTTTTAGGATCACCGGTTAACTGTTAATTAGTTTAGTTTAGTTCAGAGATTGCGGGGCTATGAGTAAAATGTTTTCAGAAAATTTTCTTTCTCTTCATCACATAGTTCATTTTGAAATTCCTAATTCGTAAAGACCGAGTTTGTTTTCAAAGTTCTCGAAATTATAGAATAGACCAATCTATTTCTCTGTTTATATTTCTTTAATTTAAGAATAAATGAATCTTTAAGAAAATACTTTTCTGCTATTCAGTTTGATTCTAATTTAATTCTAATTAAATTCGGTTTGATTAATAAAAGCACAAGAATGGAATCAGCGATAGACATCTTTACTAAAGTAAAATTAATAGTAAAAGTTATTCATAAAATGTTTATTTGAAAAACATATTATTATGATGGCATAAACAATGTCAAAAGAAACTACCATTTCCTGTCGTAGTGTTTTCTTGAACAGAAAGGTATTCCATGAGCAAAGGATGGTGCTTGATGGTATCTTCTTCAAGTAGTTGTTGGAAATAGGTATCAAATTCTGGAATGGCGGAAGATTCTGGAGAAAGAAGCAACACCTAAAGAAATAAAATATAGTGTTTTGTTAAATGGGAAGATTTTATACCAAACAAGGTATCAGAGTTAGCAAAGTATATAAGGTATATCTCCCACGTTCTTAGCGTGCCTTCGTGGTGTAATGGTCAGCACACTGAGCCGGTATTTCAGAGGTCCGTGGTTCGATCCCCGGCGAAGGCAATGCATATTTTTCATCTCGCTTGCTTCCACAAAACCTAATGTCTCTACACTGGCGCCCGAACTAAAAGGGTTGTGGATGATGACTCTCCACACCCAGGATTTGGCGACTAGGTCCCCTAAAACCCTAGTCGCCCTTTAAAAAGGGGAGTATATAAGGTATATCTCCCACATTCTTAGCGTGCCTTCGTGGTGTAATGGTCAGCACACTGAGCCGGTATTTCAGAGGTCCGTGGTTCGATTCCCGGCGAAGGCGATGCATATTTTTCCTCTCTCCTGCTTGTAATTAACCTAATTACTCTACACTGGCCGAACTAAAATCTACACTGGCGCCCGAACTAAAAGGGTTGTGGATGATGACTCTCCACACCCAGGATTTGGCGACTAGGTCCCCTAAAACCCTAGTCGCCCTTCAAAAAGGGGAGTATATAAGGTATATCTCCCACGTTCTTAGCGTGCCTTCGTGGTGTAATGGTCAGCACACTGAGCCGGTATTTCAGAGGTCCGTGGTTCGATCCCCGGCGAAGGCCTTGCATATTTTTCATGTCTCCTGCTTCCAAAAATTCCTAATGACTCTACAAGTAAAATATTTACAGCGAAAACTATACAGAAGGATGTGAATATTAGTTTCATGCCAAGTTATATGTTTCCTTCCAGAATTTGTTTTCTAGGTGTATTTTTCCAAGGTCCAAAAGATGGAACGTCAGTTTAAAAGAAGAAACACACCCGATATGGTCATCTGCATGAAATCGACAAAGGTTACAGGACAGCATAGGCTTCAGAAGTTTAGAGAGCATATGACTGCTGAAAGAACAGTCCCAAAAGGAATTAACAGATTCCGTGGTAGATAGTCTGACCTGAACAATGTTCTATATAATCGTTCCTCTCCCTTGATGAGAAATATTTAGGAAACTTGATCCGTGTAGATCCGTATGAAAACAGTTGGCGAATTTATCTATTATGAGCAAACAACTCCCCCTTCTTCAAACGAACTTCAGAGAGAAAAGACCAAACAAATGACATGGCATAATAATCCACATAGAGAACCGCAGATCACATGCAGCAAACATGATAAAAGTTGTTATTTAAAAGCTGAACTCGGAGATTCTTTCACTTCTGGGATATTCCTTAAATGTGGGTCCCAGAGGTTAGCATTTCTTGAGATCAATGTCGAATACACCCGTGGCAGACCGAAGCAATGATCGGCTTGCAAACGTTTCTGAGTTTTATGCATTAAAACATCCAAGTTCTTATAGAAATAACATCCCAAAACTGTCAGAACTTTGGAAAGTGATCGTGAACAATGCAGAGGAATAATCAATAAAGCAACACTAGACAAAATATAGGTGAAGTAACGTATCAACTCAATAAATGCAGATGAAGGTGAAAATCTGCAAAGCTTGGGTGCAAGGATTTCCTTTTTTGTGCATTTCAGTTCATAAAAGAGAATTTGTTACATTATATTTTAAATAAATAAATAAAAAACGAGATAAAATAAACAATGTAGATCAGATAAAAGCAATGAATTTCTTTATGTTTTTTAATAAATATAAAACGAATGGATTTTAATTTTATATTTAAAGAAAAAAAGTATAAAAATCGTATAAAAATTATACTTCAAATTTCTCAAATGCTAGTTTGCTTTAAAATTTTAGGAAGTTCTAATCTGAGTCCTCATTCCTCTCAAATTATGTAGTAATTATTTCCTGCATACACATTTATTATTCTAAATTCGTTCCTTTTTTTACCTGTGTGTGCGTGTGCGTGTATGTGTTATACTTGCAAGAAAATCATGTTTATTTAGAATCTGACAGTCCTATGGGACGATGACAAAAAAAGTATTAAGTATATATCTAGCCAGTATCAACAAAAGTTAAATGATAAATGTATTAAATATATCAATAGTAAAAGCTAACAATTCCGAAACTTTCCACTGTGTTAGAAATTTCAAAAACCTTCATTTGCAGTTCTATTTTTCGATTTATCATATAGTGTAAAAATTAAAATTCTGTGATTAATAGTTTGGTCGTCAAACAAGAATTTGTAACCGAAGGATAATAACAAAGTAAATGAATGCTGAAAAGTTTGCAATGCCCGAAACTTTTAACCATTTTTCTATAACTTCTATTTAAAGTTACAAAGATAACAATTATTTTTCCCAAATTTATCACAAAACGTTGAACTACGATTATCCTCCTTTTATCATCGCTAAATTAAACCTTTTTTAAGAAGATAATCCAACGAACAGAAAATTCGCAACAATTAATGTTGCGCATCACTGAAATAAGTCATGTTTTGACGCTTTCAAAGAAGCCAAGAGAAAAATATAGAACACTGTAATGAGAAAATAGCTGTTCCCTCTTCTTGGTAATTTTGAAATGGGCAATTGTTGTTACTGTTATTATTACTTCAAACTGCTTCTGAAAAGACTGGGTGCAGTTTTATAGCATGCACTCCTACGCATCCATTAAGTCTAATAGAATTTTTAACGATCTTTGTTATGTGTGATACTGCCATCATTTGGGATCATTTCACGGGTACTGGAAGAAGAGAATTCAGGTTGTTCCATTTTTTTTCTGGTCACGAAGTGTGAAGAACACCTTCCTTACCTTCCGTAATCGCTGCAATTGCTTCCTGTCGAAAGTGGTCAGCAAACTGGAAGAGATGTCCGAAGGTGTAACTACCACCCATGGAATTTCGGGAAGGTTTTTGTCATCTACGGAACGAAGCATGTCCAGAGCTTGTTCACCCCCCACGAGGAATACAACAGCTTTTATACGACCCTATAAGGAAAAAGAATAATCAGTTTAAAAATTTATTTGCTTTTATATCTTACTCCTTGATTTTAAACAATGAATGGGTAATGGCAAGTGACCGCATTTTTCATTCAGAAGTTAGAATCCTTTTCAGCATGAAGTTTATTTTACAACATAGCCATGATACATTTTGTGAAAAAATACCTCAAAATATCTCTTTTTTTTCTCCTTTCATTTTGAAAGGAAATAAAGAAATAGCTCAAGAAAGTTTTAAAAAATTCTTAATTTATGAAATTTACCTCTAGAATATTAATTGATATTAAAGGTATTTGAAAGTTTATTTCCAGAAGTTGTTGTATTTTTATACTTGCTTGACTACTTTTATATTACATAAGTACTTTATATTTTCACAAGCTAAATTGAAATGAAATGAAAAAAAAAGGGAAACTTAATCATCTTCTGGCGTTGCTATGGTTATCAGACAAGTAGGGAAGAGTTCTGAAGTAATATATGCAATCAATTGCGCAAAATAATTCAGTCTTCAAACTCTGTTTCGTGGAACTCTGGATTTCTAGGTGACTCTTCAAGAAACTTCCCAAGTCAAAACCACAGCTCGAAAGAATTTTTGAATACCACGTAAGCTGTAAAACTAATTTAATTAATTGAATAGTATTTTTATTTCTATTTTCTTCCTAAAATAATATGTAGTAAATATATTTTTATGAGTAATACGAGTATTTCAGTGAAATATTGACTTTTTGCTATATTTTGCATATAAAGTGCCCACAACCTTGATATATTTTCGATCTTTTTTCAGCATTTATTTTTCAGAAGGTAAGATTTTTCAGCAACAACAAAAAGAAAAAAAAAACTGTGATTGTAGGGGTTTCGCAAAAGAAAATTGTTCTTTTAAGGCTTCTCGATACAAGAAAGATCGAAAACTATGAAAAATATTCTGAGGATCTACGAATTATCTTAAGGAAAGGATTGATACATGAAAAGGTAGACGGACTTTTGTCCGAGGTTTCCACTTTCCAGGGTGCCTCTAAATATTTCTGTAATGTTTAAAATATGTAAAATATTTAATATTATAGAAAATATGTAAAAATTATTTAAAATATGTAACATTTGAAGTAATGATTCAGTTATAGGTTTTAAAATAACCAGATAAGAAACAGGACAAGAGTACTGTATAGTGCTCTTTCACTCTCACTGGTGAAATCTCTGTTTCCTCAACAGATGGCGCCAGTAGTTTGTCTCCTGTTCAGGCTTTCTTATCTTATCTTATCTAATCATTATATCTTATCTCGTTCATTTGCGCTTTTACAGCTGAGGATGGTGGTTTGGTAAAACCATCAAAACTAGTCCTGTGAAAATTTGAAAATATAACGCTGATTTTTGTTGTTTGACTTCTAAATTAATATTTGTTCGGCGTGTTATTGTATCTGAATTAATGCTTGCCTACTAAATCTCTTCGTTTATCGTTTAGCGGAATCTCAATTTGTAATCTGATTTTAACCTCCCCAATCTTTTAGACTACCGTTTAGAGAAACCTCCATTTATTAACTAATGCTAACTTGTCTAGCCAATCTCTTCGCTTATCGTTCAGCGAAATCTTGATCTGCAAACTAATGCTAACTTGCCAAGCCAATCTCTCCGATCATCGTTCATACGAATCTCGATTTGTAAACTCATGTTAACTTGCCCAGTCAATCTTTTCGACTACCGTTTAGAGAAATATCGATGTATAAACTAATACTAACTTGCCTACCCAATCTCTCCGCTTATCGTTCAGCGAGTTCTCGATTTGTTAACGAATACTAATTAACCCAGACACTCTCTGCATAAGCACCACATTTGAAGCTCATCATGTGTATATGAGATGCTTTTTTTAATTATTACAGACGAAATCGTACATTAGATTATTAATCTGTTAAACAGATTAATTGAATTCTTTGTCTTATCTCTGTAAATTAATTAATTAAAATTTGCAATGAAATCAATAAAAATCTTTTTCTTCTTTTCATCCCCATTTCTCGCAGGAAAAAAACAAGATCCATGCTTAAAATGTATAAATTTACATTTTATGCAACACATAACAAAATTCATATTTTATACAACACATAACAAACTAAAATCAGGAAAAAAAAATAGAGAAAGATGAAGGGTATTTTTTGCTTAAACAGTTTTAAATGTGAAAAATATATTATTGTGATATTTCACGAAATGTTTTATGTAATATATATCAGTGATATTTATTACATTGGAAGAAAATTACAGGAGGTGGAGCCTTCATGAGGTTTTTCCAGGTGCCTCCGAATTTTTAAAATCCGGTTTTGTATATAGATAATTTAATTTAAAATATTTCTCTCCGAAGTCATTTGAAAAATAAAGTTGCGCGAATAATGGTTTCTTTAGAAAGGGAATTTCTATACACTGCCATACCTTTCCGTATTCAGAAAGCACTTTCAATGTTGCCAAAAATTCGTCATTATCCTGCTGCACACCGTGGTCTAGAGGAATAGCCTGCATGCCAGATACTTGGGCTTGACGTGAAAAATCCTGGAATAATCGACTGGGCGGGTCATCCTCTGCCATCACAGCAACTTCCAGCAACCGCAGGTGGCGTAGGACACTGACCGCAGCCTGAAAGAAATCAAAATTGGTATTTGACACACTCAAGTTCTTTGAACTGTCAATGAAAGTAGCTTAAGGAAGTGCTTTAAGAGCTTCTAATTCACGCTGATTAATCATAGACTCATAAAAAAAGCTCATATCTTTGATATTGACATCAATTTTTTTTATTTATCCGTGATTAATCAGAAAAATAGAAGAACATAGTTTTTAATAAGTAGTGACAGTCTCCCGACTGCGAATAAGAAGACAAGGAAAACAGGTATCGATAGATTAATTGCTGATTCGCAAATTCAGGATAAAATTACGCGAATAAATTTTGTGTTCTTATAGTAAATATCTCATACTCTCATTCGTGCTATCGAGGAGTAAGTGGAACATGTCCAGTCCATGTGAAGGATCCTTAGTTCGAATCCTGCGGACGGTACAACGGATTTTTTTCATGTTTTCTGATCCGAAATAATCTATACTATAGCAACCAAGTTGAAGTGTAATAGACGATAATTCATCATCATCTGAATTTAATCAACTCGTGCTCCTTCCCAGATTCCATTCAAGTGCAGGAGGACTTCCCGGCGAGAGTACAGTTGATTTTTCATGTTTTATGGTTCAAAATCTCTAATAATCTCTACATTTAAATGCTGCTAAGTGTTATTTAATTTCACTTAACTTTTAAACATTAAAAAGCAAAGCGTGATTGGAGCGTTACTGAGTAACGCTTTTTGGTTATTGTAAAATACGAACACCAGAAGATAACAGAAGGCCCGAGAGCTTCAAAAAGCTGTTAGGTTGTGAAAATTATTTTAAGTTTCCTTAAGAATTACGGAAAGGTTGCGCAAGTCGTACCACCGTTTAAGTCGTGTCTCTAAATATTAAGCGCATATGACGCTAACTGTTCTTTTTCCAGCAAAATGAGTTGCCCCTAGTCAACCATAATGTTTCACATCGTTTTCGTCTACCCGTAATAATTGTAAGGGAAGCCGCGTAGACAATCTGATTCAGAGCCTAAAATGCAAAGGATTGGTACACGACTTATGTGCTGGAGTTGAGAAGAAAATGAAAAATATCTTTGTGATCATCGTTATAATTAATTGTATTAATAAATTAATTGAGAAAAAGGAACTTCCATTGTAAATGTTCAATTTTAAACGTTGTACGACTTAAGCTATACGTCGTACGACTTAGAATCCTGGTTGTCTAAGTCGTATTATTTCGTGTTTATAAATTTTATTAATATTATCTAAGAGATTAGTGACTGAATGGAATTTTATTGCAATAAATATCAGCAACCACTACACGAGATCTTATTATTACATCGTTTTATTTTCTTTTTCATAGATTCTACTATTTATACTTATTTTTTCTTAGAGGATTCGACTTAACGTACCTTGTAGGGTTTCCCTTATTTTGCATAACAAATTTATTTTAAGTTTGATGCCTTTCTTGAACTCTCAACTTCCCTTAGTATTTTCTCGCTAGGATGTAAATTTAAAATTAAGTGAAGTGAATATTTAAACGGGTGAATCTCTGAGTTTATTCAGAGCGTCTTTTCGCTAGCCAGCGCACGTTTCGTTGCTATCACGCTGTTACGCTAGTAAGCCTCTTGGCCATTTCGGATTACCATCACGTCTGTTAGGTTTTTGTGAGTCAATCTTTAAGTGTAATTTAACGTGCTAATCCAGCACTATTCCATTTTAGATTCGACTTGAATTATATTTTACATTTAAGTTTTCACCGCAAGTTGACGCTGTTTTTGTAACGCACAAAGATCGTGCCTTTCTGTTAAATTTTGAATTAATAAAGGGTTAACTTTCTCCTTTCTTCTGTGCTGGTAATTCATTTACGCCTGCGCGAGAATTTGCCAGGTTCATTGTAGGATCTAGACTTAGTTTATGTGGAGTAGCAAAGATAGATCTTACAACCTTACCCTAAGTTTAGTTAAAATACTGCTCTATCTTCCTTTGATTCATGTCACATAGGCGGAAGAGATTAAAAGACGGCGAGTGTTTACTGCAACGCATGGTTTTGAAGAAAAAAACTACTTCGCTCTTTATAAGAGTTAGCTCTGATCTGCTTGGAAAAAGTTAGTGCTTGTCGGAGGCCGCATTGTTCCCCTTTGCAGAGGCTAGTAAGTGCTTTCCTTTTGTAATGAGTAGCTGAGGGTAAAATCCAGATATTTTGCTTTAGAAGATTTGATTTTGATGGCTACTGATTTCAAGACAGGCAGTTTTGAAATCTACCCGTGTGAAAAAGTTAGTGTGCCAAAGCCACCCTATTGTGCGTAATTTCTTGCCTTAAAGTTGCAACCCACCATGAGCACACAAAACAAAGGCTTTTGAATTTAAAATCTGTAATTTGATGGTAGTCAGGGTGATAGCTGGCCGATATTTAAGAAAGCAAATCTTAGTGAAGTACTACATTAGGGGAACTTTTTTTAATGAATTCGGAACTTTATACTTTAGAGTTATTTATATTTATATTTGTATGTAATAATTGTACTTTTGGCGGAAGATGAAAACAATTCACGTTTAGTCATGGCCGAAAAGGTGCTGCGCAGATGACTGGACATTTTGGCGCAATGGATGATTGAATGAAATTTTAGAAGCAGGACCAGCTTGATAGTTAAACATCATTTATTCTTGAATAACGAATTTCTTAATACATAACTGTAGAAGACTAGGTGTGCTAAACGCGCTCCATAATTTTAAATATGCAATTAAATTTTAATTAATAGGGAATATCTAACAGAGGCTGAGCGACAAGCTGTCAGCACGCAGCCTAATAGGCGAAAGAGAGAAAGACTACGCAGTTATTAGCTATTTATGCAAGTTAGGTTCACAAAGTACAGCTAATCTGTGATTGGTTAAGTTTGGGTTTTAGCTCCATTTTTCAAGCAGTGTTATGTAAGTTGGAATGATCTCGAGTTTCAGAGAAAGGATAAACGTAGGGGGAGAGCACAAAATTTAGAATGTTAATTTTTGAGGTCGCCAATTATTCTTAAAACAGCTATCGTATTTTGTTATAACTTACATACAATATATATAATTTTGAAAGCCAAGAGTACAGATTCTTTCTTCAGCTCACAATTCAATCGAACTCAGTTCTAGAATTCTGAGCTAAAAATCATCTATAAATTATAATAAAATATTACCGATATATTTTTCTAAATTTGATATTATTTTTGACCGAACATTAAGTTAATACTTTATTTGAATAAAAATATCTTGGATTTATTTTAATAATCCCATTTCTTCTCCCAATATAACAGTAGTAATAATAATAATTACTCTCGCTAATGCCTCTGTGGATGGAGCAGTGCTGAGTAGGTTTGCATTTGAAGATCCTTGGGTTGTGGAAATCACTGGCACGGAGAATGCATTGAGCAGTTTAAGTGGTACCTCCAAGGAGTCCCAGTCGCCCTCTGTCAAAACAGCTAAAATAGAGGAAAAAAAAGAATATACATATTTCTTAATTCTGAAAGGTTTCCGATTTTAATGGTCGCTCTAAAGGCTTTGTTAAAGTTTTTACGCTCACGCTAAGCTCTCAGTCTACCTACTACTCCTGCTAACCCATTATTTTTAAAAATCGTTTTAGCTTTATTATCAAACAACGTTTTCTTCGCCCTTATCCTACATGCAATTCAACAGTAAAATTACAAAAATTTTATAAGCAGCATAGCTGTAAGTATGTTTAGCCCCGATGTAGAGTAGCGTTGAGTGTTTGCAAACATTTTTCTGTTCCCCCCACCCAGTCTTTTCTCAGATCATCATACAATGTTTAGTTTTCTTAGTAAGATGACTTATAAAACGCTTTTTGTGTTTTTATTATTAATGATTTGTGTGTTAACTTTATTTGTTAAATATCACGTTCTTTGCACTTATGCCACATAAAATTAAATTCAACAGCAAACACACAAAATATTTTAAAAACAATATATCTTTAGAATTTCAGATAGACAGTCTCGCGCCCTGGGGATAAAAACATTTTATTTCTTACACTGCGTGCTTTCAGATCGTTGAGTTTGTTAATAAAGTATTCATGAAAGTTTTATAAAATATGAAATAAATAATGCAAAAATACATAATGCCATTTTATGAAACTATTGAATGTTTATAATTAGATAGATCATGAGTTAAATGCATTGTTATTATTTAAATCAATCCGATTCAAAAGTAAGAAACGAATATTCTTAAGAACTGCGAATATTGCTTTCAAACAGCTTAGTTTGTGAATTCACAACAAAGATATTTAATTTGAAAGATCTTACAATTTTGCCAAATGGCAACTGACTCGAATGAAAATGAAATGACGCATTTATAGTGATTCGACGCAAAATCCCCCTTCCCGATATCCTCTTTCGGGATAGTAAACAAACAAACATTCTTTATTGTAGCAATGCAAGGCAAGCCAAAATATAATAAAATAAAAATGAAAAGCGGAAAAGATATTTCTTAAATTCTCTGCATAGAATTATTATAAATGATTCATCGAGTTTTAAAATTCTGTAATTTGTAAATTATTGATCACGCGAGTTCATAAATACTCGCATAAAAAAAGAAATACACACATTGAAGTTTATAATTCGATTGTGCAGTAGTCTGTTTTTGAAACCACGAGTTAACAACAAATAATTAGCAAAGGGTTTATACATCGACATGCATTTCGAAGGCAATATAATACAAACCTATCAAGCCACCAACAAATGAGTATTATGGAGCACTTGGCTTTTTATTATGTGACTTTGAAATTGTTTTCCTGCAATGGTCCGTAGCAACTGAACATATCAGAAGTGGTCGAAACGTACAACTGAGAAAAAATACTAGTAGCAGACATTCAGATCCTCAAGAAAATTGATAACAAACCAGGTAATTACATAAGCTTCAAACCTAAACGCTAGTTTACAGTAATCACTGGTGATGAATTCCTTTCTTCGAAACTCTACAAGATTAGGCAGAAATCTCTTAGAAAGCAAATTATTCTTATAAATTGAAAAATACTGAATACAGAAGTTGCTTTTTCCAGTCTGATATAATGATCGATAAACTTAATTAAAGAATACAGTCATAACAAGAGCTATCTGTAAGTCTGTTTCCAGGACATTAATCATCAATAACTTAAGTAATAACAAACAAGCTCTTCGGCTAGTGGAAAACTGCAATCTGTCATTGTTTGGTTTAGTCTTGACTACCCAAAGATTTTGACTAAGCCAGATTAGCAAATCAGTAGACGTATCCGACATGAAGATTAATACTCTGCCGTCCATTAGATATAGTCAAGGAATTACCTTAAAAAAACACAGGAAAGTCAATGATTTCTTAGCCAAGCAGTGTGGTTAGTTGTGATAGATGCGTCTGCCTTATCACAGCAGATTTGCTGATGCCAATGAACTATTGTGGAAAAGTAGTTTAATGCACCGGAGTTATGCAGTATCTTCTAGTAATCTCTACTGATCCGCTGAAATCACCATAGCTTTTTGCTATGTCAACTCAGACGTTTTTTGCTCGATTAACACTGAATACTTTATACATTGAATATCCTACTGTATCTTATATACGTGGCATGCAAACTTACTAGTGTAACTTTACAAACATCAGTGTAGTATCCTATGTGTTCAGCTTGTCGGAAATGTTGACCTGTTGCAAAAAAATATATCATTTATAGGCACATTCAAGTTGAAAATGACTGTTGTAAAATCATTGGGAATTTTTTTTTGGAAGCAAGAAATGTGGACAATGAGCAATGCCCTTTCCGGCACTCGAACATGGACCTCTCGAATACGCGCCGAGTGTACTACCGTAACACCAGGAAGGCATGCAGAAAGGAGGGAGAAAATACTTTATATAACTTTAGCTGAACTTTCCATAAGTACTCTTTCTATCTCATTTACATTCAACGCGATACTAAAAACTCATTTTGGTAGGAAGTTGTAGGCAGAAAACAAGAATTTAAAGCAAAGGTTTCAAAATCAAAAATAACTGTTATAAAATTAAAATAAACCTTATACCGTATTAAATCGAAAGTTAGTTTTTTATTTATTTATTTACTAATTCGTACGTTTTCTTGTAGCTAATACATTATTTTTACATCAGTTCTTTCCTGTAGTTTCTATTTCTTCATCAGTAATTACCAGAATGCAAATTAGACTGAAGATTCTGGACATCACCCAGTATTGCTGTATAATCTCAGACGAGGAGCCTCACGATGTTCACTCATTAAATATATATATAATCTTATTTTATTTGCTTCGTTGTATCAGATGTTCACTTACTATATAGATATTTATATATTCATTATTTGAAATAACTGTACTTCTTCGCTACCTTTTTAAATATTAGTACTACAGTTCCTTATAGACACGTTTGTTTTGTTCTAGCCTAATTGTTATCAGTTAGGATATGAGATTATTAGTTAGGATATTATCAGTTAGGATATAGGATTTGAAACTATTTTATTGCATTAAGGTTAATAGGAGAAATTTTGATTTTGTGTTTTATAGCTTTAAGTCCTTGTGTTCCTGAAACTTTCACGTAGCAATGGTAAGTAATTGTTAATTTTTTAGTTTGATTACAAAACGTAGTTTTAGTAAACCTTTAACTAAATTTTATCTTTTGTTTGTGTTATTGCAGTTTAGTGAGCCTTCAGGTAAGTTTATGAAGAGAAAATTCGTCACAAAGAGAAGTGTTCACGAAATGCAAATTAGATAGATTGGATTAATTTAATGATTAGATATCTAATTTGTGGACTAAATCTATAAAGACTTCACTTTACACAGTAACTTAAAATAAAAGAGTTACACACTACTATAAGTTTCATATTACAGGGAAGCAAATAAAATAAGATTATTATAATTACAGAAAAATAAATAACAAAGAAAATCCAATAACTTGCTACGAATTTAAACTCGAATTCTAAAAAATACGCGATTTTTAAAAAAAAAAACAAAAAAAAAAACCGCTATGATAAAGAAAGAGATGCTTTTGAGGACGTATAAAAACTTCAAACTAAAAATATAAGGCAAATAAAGCTCAAGAATAATGTTATATAATTACGGCAGTTAAAACCGCAATGCATTCCCGGTGACAGAAAGAACAAAATGACAAAATATTCGTTATGTTATATAACTGGTTTAAGATACAGGATACGTATATAAAAATTTCAATGTGGAAATAAGGACTTTCAAAGAAAAATTCAAGGCTAAAGCAGCTGAAATTACGCAACTGATGTAATTTAAGCTAATAAATCACTACTCATCAGTACATGTTTTAGAAAAGTACAAAACAAATTCAGATAAAATTATTTCAAATAAAATATAATTTTTAATAGAAATAAATGTTGGTGAAAAACTTTGGGCTTCTACATAAACAAGATTTCAAAGACGAATGTCTAAAATTTAAATTCAGTAAAAAATGCGAAAATGTAAAAATAATTGGTGTAATAATTAGAAAACCTCCAAAAAAATTTCGTTTCAACCGTTTCTGTTAGTTAGAAGTCATCCTGATTTTGTATTTAAATTAAAGATCCTTTCAAATATATAATAGGAATTTATAAAACTTAAGCTGTCCTAGGAGTACTGACATTAATAAGAAGCAACTTCGAGAACCCTTTTCGTTGTTTTATACTAAATGAAAGGTACAGGCAAAGTGAGTTTTGTGAAAGCTTAGTAATAGATTTCGTTAAAGAGAAAGATTTTTACCAGATAATTTCTTTAAATTACCTAAAGCATGCATACAAAGTGTCAGAAAATAACCTTTACAATTTTTGAAAGCCATAATAGTAATCGCAACAAATATTAACTTTTACACTGTTGCGTGCCTACGGTTTCGTAATAGATTGAATGCACATAAAACCGACGATAGCGCCATAAAATTTATTTTATCAAAAGAAATACTTCACACTTCTGGAACTTCTCACAAAAATACACGTACAGCTTTTCACAGTATCATGGAGTAAAATCAGTAGTTACACTTCAAACTACTAAGACAGCAACCTCACAATCACAATCACAGAGTACAAACAGTTTCTACAACTTCACTAAATTACTGGAATGCATATGAGAGACGGATACGGTTACAGCTACATATAGCATCAATTACAGATATTCAATTACAATACCATTACAGTTATACAGGGACCAGACCAAAACGTAGCTAAATGGTTGTTAAGGCCTGGCGACTGTTGGAGACCTCTCGCTAAATTTGCCGACGAAAATTAGTCGCCAAAGCCATCGCCACCTTGGCGAAATCTTGCCAGTTCAGCGAGACAGCCATTTACTCAACGTTAAATAGACTTGCTCCTTTATTCTTACTTTTCCGGCAAGCTTCACTTCTTGAAGTTTTCATGTTACGTTATAAATAAATTAATAATAATAATAATAATAATTAAAAAAAACTGAAACCTTTCAGATTTTATATTACTCCCAAAAGCGCGTTTTCTTAACATTTTGCGTGTTACCTTTGTTTTTTAAATATCGTGTTCTTCGCTCTTAAACCACATAAAATTCAATTCAACATCAATATCGCAAAATATTTAAACACGGCAAAGCAGCATATCTTTAGAATTTCCAATACACAGTCTCGTACGTTGGAGATAAAAATACTTTTTTTTTCCATACAGTGTTGCCTTTGCTCGCTTTGAAGTGGAGTTTATTAATCAAAAATTCGTTAAAGTTTTACAAAATTTGAAATAAATAATAAAACAAATTCGAAATTCAAAATTGGGACTTCTAAGTGCCCATGTTCGGTTGGAAGACTACGTTATTCAAAATTCAATGGCTCTAGGTACCGTTGTTTTTTCATAATGCGAGAAACATTCATGCATTCATGCAGATTCTTTATTATTTATTGCCTTTAACTATAATACATGGCTATAATATTTGGTGACAACAGTTTGAATAGTAACGTAGAAACTGAAACGACGCAAAATGCCGTTTTGAGATTAATAGCCGTTTGGATCTAACGCTCCTTTGGACTAAAACCTATAATTTCACATATAAGTTCATTAAAATTATTTACACACGTACAAAATTCGTAATGTCAAATAGCTCAACTTGTGCTCAAATGATGGCCACGGCCAGCAGTACCTCGTTTGTAACTGTAGAGAAAGAGGATGTTGAAAGGAGGAGAACCACACGTAGTTTCAGTCACATATGTAATATAATAAGTCTAATGCCTGATATGGCAAGTCTAAAATAAGTACTTATCATGAGTCTAATGACTGATACTTACCTTAAGCGCCGGCAGATGGCGTTGTAAGAAAGCCGCTAGAGCGCAAAACTGAAAAGAGCGGGAACGAATTCAATAGTGATTGATGTGTTAACTCCCAGCACACAGCTGGATGTAAATATGTAAATAATTAGTTCGTAAATAAACCAAGTTTAATAATAATGTGTCCTATTCTAACGAGTAAACCTAGGTTACCAGCTAACACTTATCACGAGTGATATGTCACAAACATAACCGACACTTAACCATATTTTATCATATATAACAGAAGATTTGTCTGATATTTATCTTGAGTCTTAGACTGATATCACATGTCTCATGATACGTGTGAATTACATTTCTGCGCTTTGTAACGTACGCGCTAAAGATCTAACATCTGCCTCATGCTTCATACATTATTATTATCTTGTCCCTGCGTCATTTTTTATTCCGATTCTACACAATTCCTTTCTCCTCAAGCTCGTTACGCAATCTCGTAACAATTTCATGTGACTGGAGCACAGTATCAAACTCTGTTCTGCATTCTTTTTCCACATTATAGATAATCTTCAGTCCTTTTTTAATAACACTTTAAAATTCACTCTGGTGCCTAAAAAGAAAAACACGTGCTCACCTCTGCTGTTTAGTGTACCCTGAGGCTTACCTTCTGGTGGCTTATGACAGAACTAAAAAACAATATAATGTCTACATGTACTCACACGTAAGCAATGCGTACATTAAAACAATAATAATTTTAAAAAAATGCAAAATTCAAATTGTTTAGTCGGGTGATGTTTAACAGGTTTTCTGTTATTTACGTTCGAACCTTATTTTGGGACACCCAGTTCAGTTTTTATCCATCCTCAAATTTTTTTAAAATTTGTTGTTGAATGATTCATAACTGTTAAGAATCCAATAAACAAAATAAACCCAAACCAATTTATAAGATCCGATATTAACAGTTTTGTAAGAATTTTAATTATTAAACTGAAAGGTAATCTAAAATAATAAATGAAGCTTTAACAAATAGACAAAGTCTTATTTTTAACGCTTTGGAAAATATTTTTCTCCATGACGAATTTTTATAAATTTTTTAAAGAAACCTACGATAAGTTTTGACTGAAGCACTTTCTGGGAGGGAGACAAACGTCTAGAAATCCGCGTATCAAAAAGAAAACTTTTAATAAGAAGCTGGTTTGATGAAAAATCACGACTCATGTGAATTTTGATGTCTTTTAGGACGTAGACGTAGAGGAAGTAATTTAGTTTGTCATCCTTTATAAAGATAAAAGATGATGAGTAACTTCACTTTTATCGCTTTAGCATATTAATTAGTTTACGAATCTCAGACATCTTAAATCGAGACTCCTTTTGAATTTGTTTTGAAATGACATATGACGTTTCTTAAATACGAATCTGATATGATTAAGAGAATTCTAAAATATTCTCAGAATTCAACTTATGAATATTTCATGGTACTCAACCGGTAATTATAGTAACTGATATTATAGTAAATTGGTATGAACAATTTATATTTACAGTAGTGTCCTGCATAACAAAAGTGAATGATTTCCGAAATGCCTTCATTCTGGAGGATCTTAATTTTTAGAAGTTACTTTCGGAATAATTTTAATTCGTTCTCAAGCTCTGTTTAAAATTTCGAAACATCTCAGAAAGTTTCAAAGAATATTAAAAATCTCCACTAATACGAAACTCTAGGAATTGAGTCATTTATTAATTGTATAAAAAATCTGTGCACACAGTCTCACAGTTTTTCCGTGAAGTTTAGTGCGATATATTCCCAGTCTTCCATTAGAGGGAGAAAACTGAATTGTCTTTGTCTTTCTTGCACATAACGCTTTCGATTTTCTGTGTAGTTTATGTTTCAAGAAGCTAGTATTTGAAATGTTAATTTCTTCCTCTTTTCCAAGATCATCTTAAGCCAGTGCTTCTTAGACTTTCGATGCTTGCGACAAAATTTTCAATCATAATTTTCATTGCGCCCCTTCCATACAATAACAATGTATTGAATTCAATGAAAATGTACTTTGACGTGAAAGCTACAATATGACCTTAATTATAAACCGTGCAAATTATCAAGATAAGTACTAATTGTGTATACTTTTAAGTAACAGGATAAGTATTATATTACTTTTCTTTCCCAATTTTTAAATTGAAAGAGCTTTCAAAATAAATTTTAATTAAATTAAGTATCCATTTCCTCAATAATCCATTTCTAAAAGCACAAATGTCATTAGGAAAATAGTTTAGTTTCTGTTGCTTAAAAAAATTCTGTTGCTCTTAGAAAAATAGTCTAGTCTCTGTTGTACAAATGTCATTAGAAAAATAGCCTAGTTTCTGTTGCTTAGAAAAATGTTGTTGTTCTTAGAAAAATAGTCTAGTCTCTGTTGTACAAATGTCATTAGAAAAATAATCTAGTTTCTGTTGCTTAGAAAAATGTTGTTGCTCTTAGAAAAATAGTCTAATCTCTGTTGTACGAATGTCATTAGAAAAATAGCCTAGTTTCTCTTGCTTAGAAAAATGTTGTTGTTCTTAGAAAAATAGTCTAGTCTCTGTTGTACAAATGTCATTAGAAAAATAATCTAGTTTCTGTTGCTTAGAAAAATGTTGTTGCTCTTAAAAAATAGTCTAGTCTCTGTTGTACAAATGTCATTAGAAAAATAGTCTAGTCTCTGTTGTATAGTCTGTAGTCTAGTAGTATCCATCACATTTGGCATTTTTACGGACATCTGCGTATCGAAGAACTTATTTTGCGAGCTGCAATTGAGATCACAGAACTATGTTTGGAGATAATTTTGCTAAAGACTTGCGGTCCATAGTCTATCAAATGGTACTGTTGCGCGTCGACAAATGATATAGCTGAAGATATACAGCAACAGCTAGCAGCTTTTCGGGAAGTTGCGTGAGAAATTGTTTTCAAATTGTTGTTTGATGAGGCAACAGATAGCAATAAAGATGCTCATTTCATTGCGTATGTTAGATTTTGTGATGGTATCTCAGCAGTAGAAGAACTACGTTTTTGTAAATGAATAAAACTCAAAGCAACAGCACAAGCATTATTTGATACTTTAAATATACAAGCATTATTTGATACATACGTTGGAGACAAGTGATAAAATTAATGCTTTTTGTAGAAAATTGAAATTATGGAGCATAAAGCAAAGTAACCTAGAAATGTTTGAAAATGTGGATAAATTTAGAAGGCTGAAGAACAACATGTGAAAGCTGTTTCTGAAACCATTGAAAATCCTTTAGCCTTTGAATTTTGGGCAGGGATAGATGATGAATTTTCTGCACTGAAAACGAAAGCATTTCCAACATCCTACCTTTGTGAAACCGGATTTTCTGCGGTGACTCCTCTGAAGACAAAATATAGATCTCAGTTAAACATAGAAAAAGAACTTACAGTGTCAATTTCTAATATTAAACCTTCCTTTGAATAACTTTGCTCTGCAAGACACATGGGACTCACTAGTAACTATTAAATTTGTTCTTAATTTAGTATTGATAAATTAATTATCAAATTACATTGTGCAGTATTGATACATTTATAAGTACATTGTATCAGTGTAAATATGTATTTTATTTTTTATTATTGTCAGAATGTATTTTATTTTGCTTCCTTTCAGTAAATTAATAATTTTGTAAATAATCTTTTATTTTCGATTTTTCGATATTACATAATTGTTAGCCTACATAATTGTTAATTGTACTTAATTGTACTTAATTGATAGCCTACATAATTGTTCATTCCCTTTACAACTAGCATGCCGAGTTGACAGAATAAGCTTTTCATTTACTATGAATGGCATTTTAAGCGCAAAGAGTTATTTGGAGATAAAGCTACAGAATTAAACGAAAACTTATTAAAACAGAAAAAAAATGTTTCTGCTTTGAATGTTGAAATTCGTCTGTTTACAAAATTTTATTATTTTTTAGAATGGCATAATCCGATCTGTTGCTTAATTCTACATTTAAGAAGAATTACAACGAATTTGCAAGAAGCAAAAATAATAGATTTTTAACTTGCATTTAAAGTAATAATAGCGAAAAGCAACTGCAGTATATATTGAATTAGCAGGAGTAGATGACATATTACAAATTTACAAAACTTTTGGTAATGTAGCATCTACAGCATCATTTTTTTAAATTTAATTGTATAACTGTCAATACGCATTAAAATTATGAGCATATTGTACTCGTACCTTCTTGCAACTAATAGCAACATTCCAATGCTCAAGATAAGCGCTCATCTCAGCGTTTTCCCCGTAGTCTCAAATGTCCCCCCTCCACATACACTTTCTTTCTATGTTCCGGTCCTTCTTTTAGTGTTCGTCACTTTACGTAGTCATTTGCAGGAAGATATAATACTAAGTTGTAATGATTCCGTTGACAAGTTTCAACAGGCTGAAGAAGAGTATCTAACCCACTGGATCAGATAGCAGATGATGCCGTAGTAGCATTCGGAGTTGTTCTTAGCCCCCAATAACTCGCAATGTAAGTGTACGTAATCAATAATATGCAAACATTTTATCATTATATAGCAGAAAAAATGTAAGCTATTTTTAGAGGAGCTTAAAGATATCGTTCATGTTCCTTTGTAAATGTTATACTTTAACGCAACTTACCTCTTTTTATTCTTTTCTTCTTCATTACTCGTGACGGTTTTTCGACCGTTATTTATCAGTTAGTCTTTAGTTTTAAATAATGATTTAATTTAAGTAAAAAAAATAAATAAAAATCTGAAAGATTTCAGATTTTAAATTACGTCCAAAGGCGCGTTTTTTTAACGTTTCGTGTGCTACCTTTATTTATTAAATATCATGTACTACGTACTCAAACCATAAAATTCAGTTCAAAATCAATATCGCAAAATCATTTTAAAATGAACATATCTTTAGAATTTCTGTAAGT
>KK119310.1:226067-246421 GCA_000611955.2 Stegodyphus mimosarum | reverse complement strand
AAAAAAAAAAAAAAAGAAAAAAAAATCAGCGCGCGAGACTGTGTATCGGAAATTCTAGATATGCACATTTTAAAATTATTTTGCGATATTGTTGTTGAATTGAATTTTGTGGTTTAAGTGCGAAGAACATGAGATTTAATAAATAAAGGTGACACAGAAAACGTTAAAAAAACGCCTCTTTGGGCGTAATGTAAAATCTGAAAGCTTTCAGACTTTTTTTTGGGGGGAGAGGGTAACTTTTTTTTTTCCCGCGAGCACTAGCCATTTTTAGGTTTTCGTCACTACAAATGCCAGAAACGGTGGTCATTTTATTATGGAGGCACCTAATAGGCAGCCACCGTTTCCTGCCGTGAAGAAACGGACAATTTACAGCCATGTCTCCTCCGGGATTCGGACCCGATCCCTTTGGTATCGCAGCAGGCTCCCTTAACCACTATGCCGTCCGGACAGCAAATTCAAATTTATATTTATCTTCTATTTGAAGTCTAAAGTTTGGTATCTGCAAGCCATTTCTATTGGACATTATTTGCAATTCAACGCTATAGACAGCTAAATATTAAATTTTAGCCTGGTATTTATTTCAGATAATTCCATTGTATCGAAATGACCATTAAATGACTTACATTTAACCTCAACCGGAAAACTGGAGTTTCAAAATACCGAAGCACCACCAGAAGGCAGTTGACAAACTAAATTTATCATCCGTACCAAATTGGGAAATTCTTCCACTTTAGCCACGTGGCTAACGTACAAACACACATTTGAAAAGAAAAATACTCGACCTATTCATTCTATCTTTTTTGAAATTCAATAGCAGCTGCGCGCATTTTAAACACTGTATTAACAACAAATACATAACTAAAATGTATTCGAGAGCAGCATAAAATTATTTCCTGGACCGCACGCAGGTTTTGACCACTGCATTAGTAACACTAAGGAAAGAGCTTTATCCCACTCAATCGCACGATATTCGAGCATTGAATTAAAATATAATAGTAGTCGGTAATTCTGCTAAAACAATTTCAAGGTCCACACCCCAAAGTATGAAATTTTACTGTATCATGAAATTCATAATAACAGTGGAAGGTTCAGATGAGCAATCGCATAGTCCAGTAAGGATGAATATTACTAGTAGCAGGAGATACAGTTTGGAGTGTAAAATTTACAATTAAGTTTAAAACAGTAAAAATTTAAGTTCAGTACTAATTTTGAAAAAAATATCTTTCTTTTTTCTATAGTTAGTTATCATTAAAATCCCAGTCCAATGCAAGAGCTGAATTCTCTCTTAAACAATATTCTGAAAATGTCTTTTGAGATCTTGTCTATACAAACATATTGATTTAGTGTTTAATCCTGCACCAAGTGGAATATTTTTAATAAACTGCCGACAGTTTCTACTTAGACTCCAAGTGATATTCTGAACATATTGTAATTTTTCATGTTAGTATCTCATGCACAGCCTTGAAAAGTGCAAGCGTATGGGACACAACGATATTTTATAAATGAGTAATTTGTCTGTTCGAGATATTAAAGGTGACAAAGGGATGGAAATGTCCTATGTAAAGAACTTATGAACTTAATAATATGGCAATAAAAATTTCATTGAAATCGTTAGACCAATCCAAACGGCCAAAGGCAGTATCTCCATTTGATGCAATAATTTGCAAATCTTTTCTCATGTGAAATTAATAATTCGAAGAATCGGATTACTTCCCCCTTCTGCCTTTTTCTTTCTAAAGTACTGAAGAATGTTACTTGAGCTTTATTTTCATTTCGCACAGAAAACATTTTCCAGCAAAAAAGAAATTGTTCTTCTGATAGTTCGCGGCGTTTAAAAGTGAGCCATTTAAAAATAATATTTACAATTTTGTATTTTTTAATGACTCTAATAGCTTTATGGTTCAATAATGCACCATTTAACAACAAGCAAACCTTTATTAAGATAACATTCAAAGCATAATATTAAACTCAGAGCAGTACATCGCTCCTACTACATAGCAAAATCGAGCACCTTGCTCTTTTGCGGCTAACATTCAATTCCTCTAAATTTTGGCAAGCTTTTTGGGAGGGAAGGCGAAATGCGTCAAGCGCACTTTGTTGATTGCCAAACAGTCGGCAGATACTACAATGGCAATAAGATTACTGGTGGAATATTGTTTTGTTTTTAAACCGAATTAATCGCAAAATTGTTTTTTGGGAAAAAAAGGTGAATTTTTGTGATTATTATTTTCTTATTATGATTTATATTTTTATGTTAATAACAAAAGAGATTTATAATTATAATAAATTAATAAATACAGTAACCTCTCCTTAACGTGAACTCGCTTATGGCGAACACTTGGTTAAAATGAAAAAAAAAAAAATTCGTCCCGGCAGCTATGTACATGACCTTACAGGAAGTTTTATCGATTAAAGCGAATTTCGATTAGCACGAATTTATGAACATAATTTTAGTCAGTTGCGTCATTCTAAGTTTTCTTTATACAACAGCTTACAAAGTTTTTAATTTTTTTTTCTTGTTGTTTCTACCATCTTAGTTAAAATTTAAATGAATTGTATTTATAATAAAATAGTTACATGAATTTACTGGACTTAAGTTTAGTTACATATGAATTTCCAGCGCCCTCCAACATGTCTTTATTCTCCGAATTCGAGCGGCACTGTTTGACAGTTCTATAGATGGAGCTGTGGTTGCTTCAGGACACACTAAGTTAGAAGCAGTAAGAGAATGAGTCATTGCCAAGAAGAAGCAGACAGGCATAGATTTGCAAAACAAAATTAAAAATCCTAGAGGAAGTAGACCGTGGTGTATTGAAGAAAAGTAAAATTGCCGAAAAGCAGGGAACAACCAAATCTATCTTACTCACAACTCTGAAAGATCGTGAAGATATTCTTAATGCTTCTGCATCGGGTTCTGGAGACAACTCTAAGCGACTTGGCAGTTCTAAGTATGAAGATGTCGAAACTTTATTTCTAGATCTTTCTAGAGGTAAAGGTTCAACTAAATACGCTCTACTAGTGTATCTTTAAGTGGACCTATAACTTGGTCAAAAGCAAATGAGATTACACAAAATTTAGACACTCAAAATTTCAGTCATTCGGCTAGTTGGCTGTGCCATTTCCAAAAGAGGCATTTGATTTCATTATTAGTGATTTGTGGTGAAGCAAATAAAGTTCATGAAGGAGCAAACAACTGGTTGCATAAGCCTCAACTGACAGTGTGGACGTAATTGGACGCTTTCAATCTTTTCCCAGATCTTACGCTAGGAATGAAAGGGGACAAGTGCCGTGGCGGAGCAAGCAATACGCAATGCTTAATTTTTGTCCTTGCATGTAATGTAGACGGCAGTGATAAACACCATGGATGATCGGCAAGTCCCAGAAGCCATGTTTTTTAAGAATACAAGCAGTACTTTACCTTGTATCAATTTTGACCGCAAGAAAGTTTGGATCGACAGCTCCTCATTTCCTCAGTGGCTTCTTCGGTTTAATAGTCTAATGGTGGCTCATAATAGGCATGCTCTTATGATACTGGATAGGTGTGGACCTATGACATGCATGATCTGAATCAATGTAATGGTGCATCCCCCAAATTCAACTAGTCATCTTCAACTTTTGCATAAAGGCTATATTGCTCTTGTGAAGAAATCTTATCGCAAGAGAACCAGTGGACTGCAATTCGCACTGAACGCCAACTTGGATTTCCCTTGATGAATTAAAGTCCTCGCTGTCATCACAACATATACAGAGAACTGTTTTAGAAAACTCTGGAGACATAAAGACGCTAATCCTATTGACAACTTAAATGATGATAACGATACCACTTCATCTGATGAATGGAATATTTTACAAGACATTGCGAGCCCTGGTGTTAGTTTTGAGGAGTTTGTTAATGCAGATAACGATGTGAACGTGCTTGCTTCAGTGTAATAGAATGCACAAGCAGTTATGTCTGAGGTGCAAGAAATATCGTCAAAAGAGTAAGGAGGATTCTGCTCACTCGATAGGAAATGTTGCGCGCCTTTGATACTTTACAACGCTTTGCTATAATATCTGAATTGATCCCTGGTTTTACGGAAGCCGTGAATACAGTTGACCACGAAGTTACCAGGTATTTTCGTTCCCGTCTGCGACAGCGCAGTATACAACATTTTTCTTCAGTAAAAGATCTGTGACATTTTCTACAGTGTAATAATGATTGTAGTACTGTAGTGTTTTTTGGGACGACATACATAAAATACGTATGTATGTTATATACATCGTGATATGCGACACATGACATGCCGTTATATACGACATACGTATGTAAGAAGTATGTACATACACACTGTAAAAGGTTAATGTATAGCAAAAATTATTTTCCAAAAATAAAGTTAGGTCTCCCAGTTAATAAGAATTTTTTTAACACGAACTCTTGATTTTTCAGTTGCTTGGGTTTCGTGTTAATGAGGCTTTACTGTAAGGTTGGCAATGAAGTAGTAACTATATATACTAAAAAAAAATAATAAATAAAGCATTAAAAGGAAAAAAGAGAGAGAGAAATCTTAAAGATTTCAGATTTTATATAACACCCAAAGGGGCGTTTTTTCATTTACGTACACATACACGTTTCGAGGGCATTTTGGCTAAAAATATTTTTAAAAAGTATACATTTAGAATTTTCGACAGACGGTCTCACGTGCTGGAGATAAAAATATTTTTTTTCGTACAGTTGTAAGATCTGTCTCTTCTTTTGCACATAAATTAAACTAGATTCTACAATGAACCTGGCGAATTCTCACACAGGTGTGAAGTAAATATCAGCACAGAAGAAGGGTGAAAATAACCCTTTATTAAGTCTAAATAAGAACAGAAGGGCAAGCACTTCGTGCTTTATAATAACACCGACTACTTGCAGTGGACTTAAACGTGATTATACAAATCAATTCAAGACTAAAAAAATACTGCTGGAATAGTACGTTAAAGTATGGCTAACTTAGGTTGACTCACAATCTTAACAGGCGTGACGATTATTGAAAATGGCCAAAGGGCGTATTAGCGTAACAGAAGGGTCAGAACCGAAACCTTGCGCTGGCTGGCGAAAACATGCTCTGAATAAAGTCAGAGATTCACCCGTTTAAATACTCACTTCACTTAACTTTAAATTTACATCCTGGGAAGGAAATGAGAGGGGAAAATGAGAGGTTCAAAAAAGGTATCAAACTTAAAATAATTTGTTATGCAAAATAAGGAAAACCTTACACAGTATTGCCACTGCTCGTTTAGAAATCGTTGAGTTTGTTAATCAAAAATTCGTTAAAAGTTTACAAAACTTGAAATACACAATAAAGTATTTAAAAAAAGCATATCTTTAGAATTTCCGATAGACAGTTTCGCACCCTGGAGATATAAATGTTTTTTTTTTCGTACAGTACTGCCACAGCTCGCTTTGAAATCGTTGGATTTGTTAATCAAAAATACGTTAAAATTTTACAAAATATGAAATAGATAATAAAACAAATTCGAAATTCGGGGGGGGGGCGTGCAGGTGCCCAAGTTCGGGGTCGGGTGGAGGATTACGTTATTCAAAATCTGATGGCTTTTTTTTTCACAACACGAGAAACATACATATATTCATGCAGATTGTTCCTTATTTAATTTCTTTAAATAAAATACAGAGCGATAATATTTGGTGGCAACTGTTTGAAAAGTGATTCAACGCTTTTAGTGATTCGAGGCAAAATACCGTGTCGAGGCTAATAGCCCTTCTGGGTTAACGCCGCTTTGGGCTAATAATAACATTGATAAAATTTTTTAGTAAATAAATTAAACAGCGAAGACTGGTTTCATTAGTGCATTCGTATGCATATTATGCACAGGAACGAGTTAATATTCCTTCTTATTAAAAAAAATGTTTTAAATTTTTGAAGTACTTATATGTCTTAGATTTGAAAGATAAAAATGCAAAAGATAAAAATTTATCACGCATTACGCAAGTACCCTAAGATAAAAGCTGAAAGTGTTTTCAATTTTTTATGAACTTTTCTTTAGAAGCAGCCTTATACTGTTCAGAATCATCAAATAGTGAAAGAAACGAATTTGTACATTTTTTAATTAGAACATTCGCTGTAATGATTACAGCTAATATAATGACAGTCCTCAGCAAGACGCAGAATCTCTACTTTTACTCATTAGCAAAAATCTTAATAAGTAAACGTAATTTTAATTTGAAAGTTTTCATTAATTTCAAATCGCTAGACTGTCACATCAGAAAGGCAACTCTGAATGATGATAACCCCCCCTGTTGTGTTCCTATATGGATATAACAAAAAGTTGGAAACCTAAAGATGATCAAGAGCATTCTTGTAAGGAATCTTCTACTTAGAGCTCCTCCCCCTCCAAAGGGAATAAAGATCATCAACAGGGCGTGATCGGCACAAAGATAAACGTAAGTTCTGAAGTCACGGTTTATTCGCCTTCCTCCAAAGCCACTATTTTCCATGTTTCCTTTGAAGAAATGAAAAATGATCATCCACTTTTTTATTTTTGTTATTTCTGGTTCCTTAACATATAGTTCCATATGCTGCCATTTTGTATCGTATGAAAACAACGCATCAATTCTCTGAGAGTTTGAAACAACACATAGTTTAAAATAAATTGAAGGAACCGGTTCTTGTTTTTCAAATCTTTCTATCGGTCTTCTCGCATCTTTTCAACCTCGAATGTACATTCAAAGGAAACGTTAGAGAAGCGCAGCTTTAAAACAACAAAAATAGGTAAATAAAAATAAACTAATAAAACTGCGGTTTAAGATACAGAACAGGTTTCGAGAAACAAAGTAAAGCCCGAATCTTTTTTAGCGTGTTCTAAAATAACAAACATGTAACGGTTAACTTTTTTATCAATATTTTATTTCATCAAAAATTTATAAGCACTGGTTTCCAGTAAATATCCGCTATTTGGACTCTAATTTCAAACTGAAATTTTCCATTCTGCGATAAGTGGGAGAAAAATAGCGAATTCCACATTTAAATATGCAGTCTTATATAAGTCATTTATTTAACATATCGTTAACATTTCAATATCATTGTTTTCGTCTTGTTTGAAATTAATACGGGGAAATCAACTAGGGAAAGTAAAGTTGTAAGGTTTTAGTTTAAACTAACAAAGTTTTATTTTAATTTTGCTCTTTTCTATCTGTTCTCATTTCAACTTCCCGTTAGAATAAGCGCGCGTTTCAGCTTTATGCTAATTTGAAGTGGAACCAAGTTCTACTTAAACGAGAGGTAGGAACCTCTCAGTGTGAGAGAGCTTTTAGTCTCAGACCACAGTTACTCTGTTCAACGTTCGCCTGACCAGCTAGTATTAAAATTCTAAGCCGTAGCGCTGTTACGCTATTTCTCATTGAAGTAATTCTAAGTGCGTCAGTATTAGTTAAATCTTGCTACGCACCATTTAGTTTAGAAGCCAACCTCGCGTTCATAGCTCTGTGAACAACGATTACTTAATTTCTAATTAGTTTTTTAAATTATTCAATTTGATTGTTCAGTTTAGACCCAAGTGGCGGTCATTATTTTCTGTATCCCTCCCGAGTTGGGAAGTGGCTGTAAATAATTGTGGTTTAATAAAAGAGGATTTTAAATCCCTCTAAAGTGCAGTTCTTCTACCATTTAATCACAGTATTCTACCACAGAACATAGCTGCATTCAGCTCCCTGTTCAAGATCAGGACTTTAACTACTTCACGAAGATGTTTGCCAAGAATATGCACCGAACACTCAGTCCTGACAAAGTGAATATAAAACTCTAAATTAAGTTAAATTAACAAATATTTTATAGAAAAAACATGTTTCTTGAAAAGGTATACTTTTTGAAAGTAAAAAAAAAAATAGATTCTGTGTCAGTCTCTCGAATTTCGTAGAATTTTTCTATTAAACCTCTTCAGAATTTTTTCTGTGTAACAGATTGTAACTTCTCCTATAACAGAATCAATAGGTAATAAGAAACAATGAAATTAGTAAAATCGTAAGTAATGTATGACGGTGCAAATTGGTCTCAAAGTTTCCGATTATGTCAGATCACATTTGCGAGTCCTTTACCAAACCAAAGTCTAATTTTCCTTTCAAGTAAAATAATTTTATCATTCTCGAGCTTAGAAGGTATTTTCTCCCTTCTTTCTGTTGAGTTTCGGTCTTTTAGGAAGACACCACAGAACAAAGTTAACACTTTTGCCTCCACACTATACGAACCTTGATGCTAGTAAATTTAGGATAGATCATGTAATAAAAATATGTAACTTAAACATAACAAAAAAACGCAATAAACATTTTTAAATATTAAGGAACCTTAAAGTTTATTTATCAATCAGATCAAATTAGGAGTGAATCAGTACTAATTAAATAAAAAATCAAATCATTCATCTCCCCGGAGAGTGAAAAAAAAACTGACGTTAACAGCGAAACAGATTGTTTAAACAAATCATTGATTTCAAAAAATAAACAACCTCAAATTTAATTAACAAACTAATTGATCAAAAACATAACTATTTCATCTCTTTAACAATTTATACTTCCTAAACAAAACTATGTTATTTCTTAACAAATTATATTTTAATTCAACTTACTATTGCACAGAAAAATGAGTTCTAGTATTCAGATCAATCAATAAATTTGCCATCATAAATTTTCATTGAACAGAGTTGCACTTGCGACCATCCTTTTTAGGTAAGTTAAGAGTATTAAAAACTTGAACAAATCTATTACAGATTCCAATTACTTCAACCTCAGCAAAAAAAGTATACTCAACAAATAAATAAATAAATTCCTCAACATTTCAATTCTTTAAAACAAAAATCATTCTAAAATTAAGCCAGTAAAAATTTACATTTTTAAAATAAGGGAAACCTTTTTTTAGCTCTAATCTATTATGTAGTTAATTATGAAATGGTAAAATTTTTAGTAGAATATTTCCTTAAGTTAAAAACAAATCAAGTAAGAGAAAACTAAAAATCTAATCTGAGAATTCCGGACAGCCAGTCCCCTTTTAGGAAAATGAAGCCGCCGATGTCAAGTTAGCTGGAAATGTCCCCACATGTTACGATGTTGGAAAAAGAATACTTTGGAGACGAGTTGAACTCTCAGGCATGTTGAAGAAGCGAAGAGCAGGCGAAATCGTCGTCGGGGAAAGCTCAGGTACTAAAGGCATGATGGTAATTATTCGTAGATGTTGGAAAAGGAATACTGTGTAGACGAGTTGAACTCTCAGGCATGTTGAAGAAGGAAAGAGCAGGCGAAATCATCATCGGTGAACCACAAACCAGAACTATTGGGCTCCAAGGCAAGGCTCCGGGATGATAAGCATCATGGTAATTATTCGTAGAAATTCTGTTGAAATCATCCAGCTTCGCTTCATCAGGACTACAGGATTCCAGGGCAAGGCTCAGGTGCAATAGGCATGATGGACATGAAGTAGTAACCAGATGTAGCAGCTCAGCTTTCAGATTACTTAGCGTTCAATTTTTTTAAGTAGTCGATACTAACTGTAGATAGGAATAACTCTGAAGTTTTAGGAGAGCCATAATGCCCTTTAAAGAAGGTAACGTTACTCAGGGATACCCATAATGGAGAAAGGCCCGAGGTAAGCAAATAAAATCTGTTTAGCTGGTAATCATAGCAACATATGAGGGAGCAATAAGTCCCGCTTCAAATTCTACGAACTACTCCATTCAGGAACCTCGGAAAAGGCGTGCGAAAAAGAGAGCGAGAGACCCTTGCAACGAGATTTTGTTACGAAGGAGTCCCAGAAACCGCCAAACCCCACTAAAACGGTGAAAAAACCTGTTCGTCACACCCCGCCTTACGCCCTGTAAAATTTCCCACTTTTCTAATGGCCAGTTCAACTAATAATTCTACATCCAAAAAAAAAAAAAAAAAAGAAAGAAAGAAAAGAGAAAAAAAAAGACGTCAACGGACACCTGGGAACAGTTGACGGGGCAAACCTACACTCCTCACCGGAAATGCTCTTGTCAGCGGGAAAGAATGCAGCTAAGAAGACGAACTCCGAAAATTCATCCCCCATCTCACGAAAGAAGGAAAATTAATTATATAAATTGCCATAACTCAAAAACTAATTTAGCTATTGATTCAAAAGTAGTCTCAAATTGAAGATAAAATTTTTCTGCTTCTAGTAGTAGAAATCATAAATATGTGAACACAAATTAAGTATTTTTTAAATTAAAATATTACGTGGAAAACATAAAGTTCCATTGTCTGCCGTTTACAAGTTTCGCGAATCACGAAAGCTAAGAATGTAGAAAGTTAAGTATGAAAAACCACCTCAATTAAGATAGAACAAAATTACACAGAAATTAAGTAAAACACACGTTGTGTAGCATAAATTTGGAATATGAAAGATTAAATTCTGATTACTCAATAATTACTTAATTAACTTAATTTCGCTATACAGCATCTCTGCATGTCTGCGTAGTAGAACGGTAGCACACTTGCTGCATATTCGAGAAGTCCAGGTTCGAGTCCCGGCGAGGGCATTTCACATTTTTCCCATTTAGTGACTCTATAAGCTCATCTAAATTTTACCAAGTCCATGAGACTGCAAGTTCATTTTAGTGCATAGTTTGTTTGAGTACCCAAGAGTTTAATGGGATGTTACTGACAGATGTTAATATTTACGGATGATATTTATAGTATAATACTTATAGATAGATGTTAATATTTATAAGAATAAAACTGAAATCAAATTTTGAATTCATACGGGAAAATATAAGAATAAGAAAAAAGAATTATGTGATTGCCGAAAAAAATAACCTTCACTTGTAGAGACATTTTTTTTTAAATCAGGAGAGATGAAAAATGAGCAATGCCCTCACCAGGACTCGAGCCGCCTTTCTCTCGAATACGCGCCGAGCGTGCTGACCACTACACTACGAAGGCATGCTAAGAAGGCACGAGAAATATCTTCTTCCCCTTTTAAAGGGCGACTGGGGATTCGGGGACGCAAGTGACAAATTCTGGGGATGAAAAATCATCATTCATCAGCTTTTCCAGTTCGGGTGCCACTTTAGAGATATTAGGATTATTTTGAAAGCAGGAGAAGGAAGAAATGAGCAATGACCTCCTGGGACTCGAAACACGGATCTCTTGAATACGCGTCGAGCGTGCTGACCACTACGCCAGGAAGGCATGTCAATAAGGTGGGGAAAATACTTTATAACCTAAACAAATTAACGTGTAATAAATTTATTCATAAATTATTTTTTTCTTTGAAATATAAGTTATTAATACATTTTTATCTGTTAAATTCTTTAAAAGATAACATTTCTGATAATCTGTCTTGATAATGCAATCAGATATTTTAATACTTGCGGGTGAACTGAGTTTTTGATGTATATTGAAACAGAACAGATAGTTGATGTTTTGATGATCAGGACTCTACAGGTTTAGTGCTAATACACAGCTTTCAACATGGCAATTACTTATTTATGCTTGTCCAGCAGCGGCCGATCAGTAAAGTTGGTGAACACTGGTCGTTCGGTTCGAGGTGCGGCGAACGGGCTGGCTGGATGATCGCTTTCGTGGTTTTCCATATGTGTAACGCGTATACGAGTCGGTTTCCTTTAGAAAGCCCTCCACGATGGCATTTCTCCCTTTAGACAGATAGCCCTAGTGAAGTTTGCCGTAATCTTAATAAACCAACCAAACTATTTGTTTATGTTTAATTGGCAGATATTTCATTTGCTTTAAAATACTTAATGTTTCGTATATTAAGAGATAAATAAATACGTAGATTCAAAAGTTTTCAGCCTCATACACTTTTAAAATAAATAGTGACAATTTTAATATTTAATTTTCTATATGATTCAGTTTTCACATCTTTTAATAAGCGCGTTTATGTCCTTGAAAAAAGAATCTGAATCTTTGTCTTCATATAATGTTCCACAACTGCTCTTCTGATGTTACCATTAAATCTTTTTCCACTAAAGACGGATTTCAGTTTGAAGAACAGCTAATAATCACTAAATCTAAGCTCAAGGGGGTAGTCAGTCTTCTTAAACCTACTACGCTGTTTTTGAATCGCACTGAAATTCTGCTATTTTTTTAATTGATGAAAAAAGTTGTGGTACCCATTTTGCAGAGACTTTGTTCATGTGAAGATATTAGCAGAAAAAGCACAAACAAACAATTACTTTAGATACTTTCAATCTTGTGGCTATGTCCTTGAGTTTAAATCTCCTATCACTCGATATTTTCTCCTGGACATAGGCACTTTAGATACACTCATGTCCAAAATTATCTTTACATACCCAAAAATGATGATATTCAATGAAATATCGAATCAATGTGATCCGTATTTGCAGGGAATGTGTGAAAACCAAGCCCCAATCAAAAGTAATCAAACGGTTTATGATATGCAAATCTAGGCGTTACGTCATTCAAGGGTGAATCAAGCGCTTTGCGCAAACTGAATATTTGAGTGAATTTCTGCAACATAACGTTTGATTTCAGTGTGTAGGGACTCAAAGCGGTTTGCTATGGCTTCGAAGTATCATTTGGAAGAATCTGTAAAGTGGCGAATTATCGGCCGTTTAGAAGCAGGGCAGTCAATCATGGAAACAGCCACATGTCTGAATATTTAAAGACAGACAGTCTCTAAGCTATGGAAACAGTTTCAAAATGATGGAAGTGCTGTAAGGAGGCCTGGACAAGGTCGGAAACGAATGACAACTGCTTCTGAAGATCGGTATCTGGCATTAACTGCCCGTCGTAACAGAAAGGCTACTGCTCGCCAGTTAAGTTCAGAGCTTGCAGCCGCCACTGTAACTGTTGTATTACGGCAAACAATATACAGAAGGCTTAATGAAAAAGGCCTTTATGCCAGAAAGCCTAGGGTATGTGTTTTACTGTCTTCACAGAAAAAGAGGGATCGCTTTAATTGGTGTAAAGAACATCAAAACTGGACTGAACATCAATGGTCCCATGTTCTCTTTACTGATGAGTCGCGGTTTAGTTTAACTGGTGATTCTAAACGTGTTTACATCTGGAGGGAGTCAGGAACACGAAATGATCCCTCGAACATTGTGGAACGTGACCGTTTCGGTAGTGGAGGTGTGATGGTATGGGGTGGAATAATGATCGATGGACGTACGCCCCTACACGTGTTCAGCAGCGGATCTGTGACAGGCCAGATATATCGGGATGAGGTCTTAGATCCTTATGTAAGACTTTTCAGGGGTGCATATGGACCTGACTTTTTATTTATGGATGATAATGCCCGTCCACATCGAGCAAACCTCGTTGATGAATTCCTTGAAAGTGAAGACATTAAGCGAATACCTTGGCCACCAAACTCTCCTGACCTTAACCCGATAGAGAACTTATGGGACTACCTTGGAAGAGCAATTGCACGTATACATCCTCCTCCTAGAGATGTAAATGCTCTGAAGACGGCATTGCTGGAAGAGTGGAGATTAATTCCCCAAACTGTGGTTAACAACGTTATTTCCAGCCTTAAAACACGTTGTGATATGTGTGTACAAGTCAGGGGAGATCATATTCCATATTAAATTCGTAAGACTTAATTCTTTTTCTGAATCATTCCTTTTTTCTTAACTCTCTTTGTCACACTTTATTACCATTTTTATTGTTTCATGCTACAATTTTATATCATATGAGGTGATCTTCAATTTTTTCTTTTGCATTTATGTGTCATCATGTTATGTATGATTTCACGAAAATTCATTAAATTATTAGTCTCTGAGAAATCCGTGAATTTATGCATGTAAACATAATTTTGGACATGACTGTACTTTCAATCTCATAGCTATGTCCTTGAGTTTTAATCTCCTATCACTCGATATTTTTTCCTGGACATTAGTACTTTAGATACTTTCAATCTTGTGGCTATGTCCTTGAGTTTTAATCTCCTGTCACTCGATATTTTCTCCTGGACACAGTTACTTTAGATACTTTCAATCTTGTGGCTATGTCCTTGAGGTTTAATCTCCTATCACTCGATATTTTTTCCTGGACACAATTACTTTAGCTACTTTCAATCTTGTGGCTGTGTCCTTGAGTTTTAATCTTTTATCACTCGATATTTTCTCCTGGACACAAGCAATTATTTAAGCTATCAATGCTTATAACGGTTTGACCTTAACGAGAAATATCTGCGAATTTAGGCCCATCAGTAACTATTTTATCTGTTCTTTCACAGAAGAGGAATGAGAGGAATCAGCATACCTATGATCTAGATACTGATTTTGGGGGGGGGGGAGATTAAAATCTTCTTCAATCAAAAGCTTAATTAGGGAATGAACTCCGTTTTAAACATTTCAGAACAAACTAACACATCATTTCACTCAGCAAATGCTCAGAAAAGAATGCATATGATTTCTCGAACAAAGCTTCCAAATTTATTTTTCAGATCACTAAATGTCTACAAGAAGACAAATTTATTCATTCATTTCATTAAATGCCTGCAAGAAGAATCTATTGCTAAACAATCTTTTCATGTGAAATTGGAAGTTTTGGGATCTAGCGATATAAATTTTTGCCTAGTAGTAAACAGACACGCATGAACTCACCTTACATCTGTAGAGTAGGGCAAAATTAGCATTTTGACTTAAAGAGTAAGTGATCATTTATTATATTTTTAATAGGTAATGTTTTAGATCCAAAAATTCGATAGTGGATTTTCAGTCAATGAGCACGAATTAGGGTCCTGGCAACACATTTTTATTATGATGACTGTCTTTCATCTGCGCGTCTGTGATTTTCGTCTTGTGTATCTATATGTATGTGATGATTTTTTCTTCCACTTTAATTCTTACATCAAACTTCCAAAAAGTTCTTTTCTCCATATTTGAATTTTCTGCTTTCATATAAAGAATTGATTAAATTTGGATAACTGGAAGTGATACTTTCTGATATATGAAGTCTAAAAGTGTTTATCGAACAACCGGAAGTGATATTTTACTTGAAGATCATAACAGTTTTTAATGAAATATTTATATATAATTCAAAAGTTTTCAGTTTTAGGATTTATGACTTTTATGAGAACAATGTATTAAATTTTAGTCATGTTATGAAAACCAAACAGTCTGCTCTTCCATCCCGAAATACACAAAACTTAAAGCAAAGCGAAATATACGAAAGTTATCATAATTTAAAAAATTAAATAAGTAAAAGAATAAATAAATAATAAGATAATGAAAAATAAATAAAATAATTTTAATAACGCAAGTGAACTTCTTATTGCAAAAGAAAATAGATTTTTTTCAGGATAAAGAAAAAATAAATGTAGAAATATATCTCAGTTCGAAATAGAAAACAAAATTAATGCAATTAATGGCTATAAAATCTACTAATGGTAACTGAGACGTAAAAAAAGGAGGGAAGAAATATATTCGCTTTAGCATGTACCATCGACTAATAAAGATGGCATAGCATGCTGCTTTACAAGAAATTAAAGGCAAATTGTTCACAAAATTCGTTGCAACAGAACAAACAAAATAATGGTGCTGGAGAACTGGGTTGCGTCTTGCAAAATATGCTGTAGTTCGTTCTGTAGATACATAAGTGCGATAAATTCTGGTGACTAATAATATATAGCTAAATTTTGAAGAATATTTTAGTGAGAAGAGCATTGGGATTTCATATCATCAAGAACTTGTCCGAAATACTGTGAATTTCTTCACAAGCAATTAACACTATAGTTACATTAACTATAAAATTTAAAAAAAAAATAATAATTAATCATTTCTCCGCTTTAAATTGTTTATTGCCGAGATCTGAAACGTCAGAAAAGTCTTTATGGAGTTGACTGTTCCTTACGCTCTCGAGGATAACGTCAGTTTGAATTGACCTTCAGCATTAAATTTCTAGATGATTTATCATTCCATCTGAAAGCAGAAATAATTTGCAAGTTAAAATCATTATCTATGGGTGCATTGTACGGCATCATCACCTGGCTCAAATTTAAACGTGCTCAAGGATAATGAATCGTGGGTGACCTTACCGTCCACAAGTCGTTCAGGAAGACACAGCCGCAGGTTACAGGTCAACCGGTTTCCTGCTTGGGGTCAATGGGGCAAATGGTTGTGGTCTGAGTTTGCTTTGTAATAACTCTAGGTGGAGATGATGGGCATTCTTCTACATAGTAGCCAGGAGGAAATTCTTAAGCTGCCTGCTTTAGCATACAAAATTAAATTTGAATTATAAAACACCGCCTGTTATTCAGAAACTCAGTTTCGTTAAATGCCAGGATATTCTGTCCAGCAGTAGCAAAAAATGTTCCAAGCAGTGTAGTTGTTAAAAATTGAAAATCAATTTTTTATAAATTGCCCGCAATTTTAATAATACTGGAGGCCTGTCGGATGATCAAATCTTAAAAAAAAACTGTCTGGATTTTCAATAGCTTCATTTTAAAGAATCGACGGCGATTCAGCTTTATTAATCCTTTTGTCCTTAATTCCTTCACTTAAGCCGGGACTGTTTCATAGAGGTTCTCCCTCACACGTTCCCTGTTCTAAAAAGCAGAAATTTTCTAAAGGATGCTCTGGAATAAAGGTGACCTCAGCCTTATGAAAATAAGCTTCTGTCTTAAAGAAAACAAGCCTTATAAAGAACCAGGCACTTTTATGCCGGGCCACCAGAATTGTTATATATGCTAGGTTATTTGAATATAACAAAGCATACGAGGGTTATTGGCTTAAGAGAAGGGATGTCTTCGTGGAGAATTTATTAAGGGGAACTAACTCGTTTTCATGTTGCACATGGGAAAAACCACGTAAAGCAACAATGGAGCCACCCCAAATTCCTGGATTCAAACCCACGTCGAACAACCATCGTCTTAACCATTAGATCGTTTAAGAATAGACTGGCAGAAAGCTTCTTTTGGTATATGGTATAAACCGGCTTTTCGTATAATTTTGGATAGCCTAAACTGTCTGAAGTTCACCTCGTAAAACCATTTTGATAAGACAAAGCAACTGAGCCAAAGTGGAGAAATCTGGCAAATAAAGTAGTTGTGATATGACAGGGATTTTTTTTTTTCCTAATGAAAGAAAGCAGAGCTGCTTTGCTTAAAAATATGGCATCGTGTAGCATAGTTGACAGAAGTTTTAATTCCGTTTGCATTACAACATGAATACATGGATTTTACAGAAATCTCTAACAGCGAAATTGAAATACTGCAAACTTTGCGCAGTGGTCCACGAATGGAGGCATACATCGATAACTTTGGTATCGGTTTTGTGCGAATATTGTTACACTTAATCTTTACAAGAATGAAATTTACGGTACAAGACTGAATCTTAAAATTAAGACATACATTAATTCCTAAATATTTTTTATTTAATGAAAAATTTTATTTCCTTTATTATAAATTATATATATATTCCGTTTTCAACATTTCAATAATACCTATACGCCTGTGCTTCATCTTTAAAAGTATATTATAAATAAATTATCACGCATGAAGTCATTAACACAGAACCATATCATATTCATTGTGTTAGACATTAAATAAGTTGAAACAGTTTTTTTTAGCTCTCTCCGAAATTTAAATGCAATTACCTTACCATCTATTAAGTTCTGGTGAATGATCTGGTTGGAAATATGCATTTCCTTCCTTACTCTGTTTTGCAGTCATAGGTACAAGTACTAACTTCTTTCCTTATGGCATTTGTACTTCAGATGTAGCCATAAAGATAAAAATGAAAAAATAATCATAAGGAGTCATGAAAATGAAACGAATTTAACGATAAAATTAGATGCACATTCATAACGGATCATTACTTTCGAAATAAAAGATTCCGGATAAAATATGAACATCAAATAAGGGGATGAAATATTACAGTTATCACAGTTCAATCAAAATCAATTGTTTACGATTTGTAAGTCGTAAAATCTAAAGTGCTTTGCCATATTTAGAACAAACTTAATAAAACTGCAATAGAGCTATTTTATTCCGCAACGCAACAATGGCGTTAAGCGTGAAACCCAGTTCTCAATTCATTTGTGTCTAATGGCTGATATCTAACAATTATTGACCTTCGCCCTCGAAACTGCAAGTAGAACATAATATTTTATCTCGTGTGCAATTAATTTAAGTAAAAAAATAAAACGTAATTTTAAATTATTGAATATAAATGCTCATCGGAGGAGATGAGGTTGTATATAAATAAATTTTCTTTGTTATTTTACAAATTCCCATTTCTTACTTTTAGTTGTTCGTTTAAATCTCCAAAACTGGACTTTAATTTGATGCTGGACCAATGCAAGATGACTTATTTATTAAACTTTCCTTCTAAAAGCAATGCTTATCTTGTGTACCAACTGGATATTTAGAAAAGTACACTATGGTAGTTACTACTATATACCCAATACTATTGGAAACTGCAATGTAAGTATATATATTACAAATTTAACTCTATTTGAACACTTTCCGATCAAAATTTCAATTTTTGGATTTCCTTTCTATTTTTACTCATAATTTAGTTTTTCAGACAAGGATCAAAATGACACCAAAGTAGAATTATAAGGTATTTGTCCCGCCTTCTTCGCATGCTTTCGTGGTTTAGTGGACATCACGCTCGACGCGTAACCGAGAGGTCCGCCGTTCGATTCCAGGCGAAGGTGTTACTCATTTTTCACCTCTCCTGCTCCTAAATAACGTAATGTCTCTACATTGTCGCCCGAACTAAAAAAGGTGGTGGATGATGATTCTCCACCACCGGGATTTGGCGATTGGGGTCCTAATCCCCAGTCGCCCTTTAAAAGGAGAAGTATATAAGGTATTTCTCCCGCCTTCTTCGCATGCCTTCGTGGTGTAGTGGTCAGCACGCTCGACGCGTAACCGAGAATTCCGTGGTTCAATTCTCGGCGAAGGTGTTGCTCATTTTTCATCTTTCCTCCTCCTAAATAACCTAATGTCTCTACAGTATATGTCCTAAAATTAGGGCGTACTATAATGCAGAATATATGCTAGTCTAATTTATAATTTCATCTTCTGTAGAAAAGGAGTTGTATTTCTTTATTTTTACATTTAAATGTAGTATTTAGGATAGTTTATTAATAATTCTTCTCAGAAAATTCCTTCGCTGTAACTAGCTGCTATTTGTAAGGTCATCTTATACGCTCAGTGAACTGCCGATGAAAGGAGAGCGTATTAAACGATCTGCAGACTAACCTGACAAAGACTGAAAAAATATGTTAAGTATGTTTATTGAAGTATAAGGTCCTTTCTTCCTCCTTCCAGCATGCATTCGTGGTGTAACAGTGGCACATTCGTCACGTATTCGAGAGGTCTAGGTTCGAATCTCGGCGAGGACATCGCTCAATTTTCATGTATCCAGCTCCAAAGTAACCTAATGACTCTACAAGTGGCCTCCGAACTAAAAGGTGGTGGACAATAATTCGCTACCACCAGTATTTGGCGATTGTGTCCTCTAATCCCCGTCGCCCTTTGAAAGGGGGAGTATATAAGGTATTTTCTCTCTCTCTCCAGCATGCTTTCGTGGTGTAAGGAGAGCACACTCGGCGCATATTCGAGCGGTCCAGGTTCGAGTCCCAGCGAGGGCATTACTAATTTTCATGTCTACAGCTTCAAAAATAACCTAATATGCCTAGAAAGAATAGGGGAAAGTCGGGATTTGACTATAAATCGATTTTTTTCCTCGTAAAACACCTCAGAAAATCTGAAGTTTTACCTGTGAAGTAGCATTTTCGGATCAGCGTAGTATATCTGTTGCCGCTTAAGTGCAGAAACCAGTTTTTCAACAGCTTATCAAGGTAATGTGTAAATTAACTAAAGTGATATGTTTCCGAAAATTGTTTCATTTTCTCATTGTTTCATTTCGCCAAACTTGGCGACCATTTAGTGAAAAGAAACTGAAAGTGGAAGGAAAAGAAATTACAGAAACAAATCTTTAAATTTAACGATCCGAAAGCCGTTAATGTGCACATTAGATAAAAAGCGGAAAACATTTGATTCCGCACGTTAACGGAGCAAATAAATTAATCAGCAGATTAGTTAGGTAATGTGCACATTTACGGCTTTCGAGCTTTAGCTGTAACTTATCCTTTATAGCTTTGTACTTTCAAACTGCAAGGACAACGCGTTTACTCGCATTACTTCTCATTCTCAAATATATTTATCTCTAGTTTTTTTCAGCATAATTTTTAGCAACTTGTGATTTATGCATGTAAAATGTATGCACAAATAGAAAATTATTTTTTGTAAGTAAAACGAATATTATTCAAAATGCCAATTCCTTTAAAATAGTATATAATATAATAATATTAGCTCGTCTTTATAAGCGAGATGTTCTATATTTATCATTTAATGTTTTCAAGAGGT
>KK119310.1:189186-225988 GCA_000611955.2 Stegodyphus mimosarum | reverse complement strand
TGAAGGAACGTGGTGAAATCGATTTACTATTTTATTT
Organism: Stegodyphus mimosarum; assembly: GCA_000611955.2. Taxonomy (NCBI): domain Eukaryota; kingdom Metazoa; phylum Arthropoda; class Arachnida; order Araneae; family Eresidae; genus Stegodyphus; species Stegodyphus mimosarum. Next base: position 225,951 of record KK119310.1, on the reverse strand, counting down.
ACATTTGAAGATGAATAATTAACAGCAATTAATTTTAGCATTCGAATATATCCTGAAAAAATAATTTATGACCTTTTGATGGGAAACCCTTATGGGAACCTTCTCAAGGAACAAAAGTAAAAAATATTTTACAACAATTTTATCAGTGGAATTTTTACTGCAAAAATTTTCTGCAGTTATTATGAAGATGCATTTATAATGCCCAATTCATTATATCTGTGTGGCATTAAAATTCTGTTCAACAGCTCTATACTAAGCTTTCAAGATCAAACATCAAATGTCGAGGCCACAAAGCAGACCATAAGGGTTCTGGAGTCGGAAGCAGGAGACATGAAAAATGGGCAGTGCTCTGGCCAGGACTCGAACCTCTGACTTCTCGAATACACGCGAATGTGCTGACCATTACACGACGAAGGCATGCTAAGAAGGCGGGAGAAATACCTTATATACTCTCCCTTTCAAAAGGCGACTGGGGATTGGGGGACCCAATCGCCTAATCCTGGTGGTGGAGAATCATCATCCACCACTTTTTTTTTTGTAGTTCTGAAGCCACTGTAGATTCATTAGGTTTTTCTGAAGCATGAGACATGAAAAATGAGCAATGCCCTCGCCGGGATTCGAACCTTGGACCTCTCGAATACGTGCCGAATGTGCTGACCATTGCACCACGAAGGCATGACAAGAAGTCGGGAGAAATACCTTATAGGCGGGAGAAATACCTTATATACTCCCGCTTTTATCCCATTTAGAATACGTATTTGAGGGAGGGGGAAACGATAAATATCTTCGATTTGAGATAAATTAAATTTCTTCTAGCTCCTTTGAAACATACACAAAAAAGTATATTTTCGAAACACTTTTATTTCACAAAACTAAATTATTTCAGAATTCAATTAGAATATCGTATTTCGCTCCAATTAGTGCATTTCTTTTCATTCTAGAATGGCAGTAACTTAATTATTTCCATTAGTCTAGTTAAAATGCGGAGAATACAAGCTGTGGTACTCGAAGTCTACTGGTTTGTTGTTTCCCGAAAATAATGTGTGACATTCTCGCTTAGCGCTCTTAATCTTTTGCTAATGGTTTCCTTTCTGCTTCATTAATCTTTGAACTTTTAATGTTTTTACCTGGGAATATTTGTGAAAAGCTACTTAAATCAATTGCTTCCCATATTTTATGCCTTACTTATTTATATTTCAATTATTACGTGAGAAGAACTGATTTTTAAAAAGATTTGTTTCGTATAAAAAAATAATATGTTTATTCATTTCTTTATCACGCATTGTGTCCATAAGCCTTTACGCTTTTAGTTTCATAAGTTCATAATGGGAAATAGTTGACCAACTATTTCCCATTATAAAAAATGATTTAACTAACCGATAATATCCCCTTTATAGCAATTTTGAATTTGAAAAATGTGTTTTCGTAAAAATGACAAAATCTAACATTTTATACGGCGCATCGCTCCCTATATTTATGTTTAGTAAAAGTTGTAAAATTTTACACTAATTCTAAAAAACAGAATGAAAATTTTTGATTCCAGTGCTACAAAAATTCACCCAGATATCTAATTTTAAAGTTTGAGATCATGTTCATAGATCATACACAAAGTAAAGAGCGAAATATTTGCAGCAGTTTGTTACTGAAAGTGAAGTATCAGTTTAGGAAAAGATTTCTGATGTCAACAGATTAAATTACCAACACTGCTATGTTAACTAGTGTGAAAAGTATTGACCAGTACAAATCACAAATGTTTACCAAAACAATTATGGTTTAATAAGTTTTTAGCCCAGAATGGCTATTAGTCTCGAAACGGCATTTTGCGTCGGTTCACTAAAGCGGCATATTACTTTTCAAATTGTTGCAACCAAACTTTATCGCCCTCTATCATAGTTAAAGAAATTAAATAATAAAGAATCTGCATGAATGTATGAATGTTTCGCACTGTGAAAAAGCAACGATACCTAGAGCTATCAAATTCTGAATAATGTAGTCCTCCACCCGAATATGGGCACTTGGAAGCCCGAATTTTGAATTTCGAACTTATTTTATTATCTATTTCAACTATTTAAACTCTAACGAATTTTTTAACAAGGAATTCAACGCTTCCAAAGCGAGCAATGGCAACACACTGGGCAGAATAAAATAGTATTTTAAATCCAGCGCGCAAGACTGTCTGCCGAAAATTCTAAAAATACGCTGTTTTTTCAATATGTAACAAAATTACAAATTAAAGAATGCAACATCGCTGAATGACAACTGAACTAAAATTCAACCCTGAATTATTCTAATTTTTTTAACCGATTTCTCAAGGTAAGCTGATAAAAAAGGCAAAAATTCCAAATTTAAAAATTAAATATTTCGGTCAATTCCTTTTGTCATACAGGAGTCAAACTTTTCGTGCTTTTTCACAATTGAATTATTTTTTACAATTGATTATACAATTTTACTGAATATAACTATAGGGACAGAGAGAACGTGCCAATTACTAGATTTTGGTAAATTTAGAAATGCGAAAACATAAATATTTTCCTTAGTTAAAGCATATCTAGACGACTTTCGGCTCTCCTGATTTGTTTAAAATTTTTTATATAAAACCTAAATTTTTTTTTTTCAAACATCAAACTAGGTACCTACTTAGTAGTTATTTGTTGGCATTCTAGAAAATCAGATTTTGTGAAGACGCAGTATAGATAACTTTACCAAAGAAAAAAAAGCTTGCATTCAAAGCATGCTAAACAATTGAAACATAATTTGTTCCCCATATTAGGTATATTTTCTCTCTCGTTGGATAATAATAAAAACAAATGCTGAGAAAATTAATGACGCCTTAAATGTAACTGAATCCGGAAATTTAAGTGTTAAATAACAGACTAAACAACAATTAAGTGTTAACTAACAGATATTATAATTAAAATATTTTATTTTATCTTCAATTTTTTATGTTTGTTATCATATATTGTTAGTTGATGTCCTAACATTAGTCATAACAGTTCATTTAGTTGTAATGTTCTTTACCACTTCAGTTGTTCTTTACTCTTTAATTTGTTTTTCATTTAGTTCCTTAGTTGTAATGTGCATTAATAATAACTGCTTTTTAGTGTTTTAATATTTAATTTAAAGCAATGCTGTTGCAGAAGGCAAATGGTATACTAATTTTGTATTCATCTAACAGAATGTACTAAAATATTCATATGAATTTCCTTTTCCTACAAACAGAATGTCTGTTACAGACTTCATAAACATGCATTTTAAATCGTATAATGAGTATGTAGGGTTATTATTATTTGAAGTAACCAGTTATTTATAATTTTAGCTTTACTATCACTTCTCCTTTCCGTTTCCTTACCAGAATGATCTACAAAGTGATGTGCCCACAGCGATCTAAACTCAGAGAGCCGGAACGTTCAGCATGCTGCACGAAATTCGCGGCATATCAGCAGAACTTGGAATTTTTAAGACAGAAGGTGTTTCTGCCTCTCGAGGCCACCTTAGTAGGTTTCGGTAGTTCTGATAAAATTATAAATCCTCGGCTTTACATTACTTCTGCCAACATTTAAATCGTTACGCAGGTACGAAAATTTAAGTCAACTTCGCGTTAAATTTATTGTAATCTTTGATTGGTAAACTTAGTTTAAATTTGAATTTGGCTATTGTTTCAAGTTACATCACCCAAGTGATGATTGATGTGTAAGCACAAGAAGTACATTTATGTCCAAGTTCTGATTTAATAAAAAGATTGTTTACCACCTTTTCAAGACTCTGTTTTTACTTCAGACCAAGCGGTAATTCGATTCAATTCTGTTAGGAGTTTGATGCTTGTTAATGCTATACCAAAGAAAACAAAACTCTGTAATTAAAATTTTAGCTTTTGAAATTTAATAATAGCTGGTTGGATAAAACCATTATCAATGGCAGTTCGTGTGGATTAAAATCTCATCAAACGGATTGGCTATGTGGACGTTTTCGTGATTTACCTCGCATGAAACGTCAGTATCAATCAGTTTTACACACACGGCATTTTTCTTAAGAACAAATTTGAGAAATTATCGTACTGTCCGAGCCATCCAGTTATCACTCGAAAGTTGGTGTAACGTTAGCTAGCAGTCAGAAGTTTCGTAGACTGAATATTGGCGAACGCAATATCAATTTCCTGACGTTTCTTGTTCGAGAAATATCAAATGGTTTCTATTCAAAGTCCTCACATGTTTTGCAATAACTAATTAAAAAACAAACAAACAAATATGCCTTCCCTTCCTGGTTTCCAATAAATTATTGAAAAAAATGTGGCTATAATATTTGATTGAAAAATCTTGAGAACATCCCGTACACTTCTTATGCTTATAATGGTCTCATTTTATGTGATATCTTTTTGGTATTATGTCGGCTGTGGAAAGACATATAAAAGAAATTGTATCTTGCAAAAGCTTCTTTAAAGAATGCACAATAGTTTGAAGCATTTATCCCACAGGAAGCATTAAATTAATAACAATGAGTACTAATTTTCAATTCGTTGATAATAATCTAATAGACAATAACGCATAACAATATGCACAAACAGAGGAAGTTAAGAGCAGAACACAATTTTTTCCCTCAAACGAATGCAGAAAAAAATCGATTACTATCGGCGGCACTGCACTATCTAAGATCAATTTGTTTTCCTACAAGAATAGCAAAGCTGAGAACAAGTATAAAATTCGTTCTGATGCCGGAGGGCTAAACATAACAATTCCGCATAGCGATAACGATTATAAGCATCAGAGACACGGACAGGTTAAGAGTTTTCCTAATCTTGTGGCAACATGTTTCCCGTCGATTGAAGAATAAGAAATTTCCTTACCAGATCCAGAATTAGAGAATTATTTCCCTTCGTTTTTGTTTCTTTCTATTTTTTTTCCTTTCAATTAGATACACAATTGGAAAATGTGGCATAGGATGAACCCTGCAATGAATCTGGACCTCTGCCGTAATAAGATCGGTATTGCATTAATAAAAGCGATGTCAATCCTAGCGCCATGTAGCAATAATAATTATTAGTCCAAAGGGATTAAGTCCGGAAGGACTATTACTTTCGTTTTGCGATTTTGCGTCGATTCACTCTGAATGCCCGTTTCACTTTTCAAATTGTTGCCACTAAATGTTATCGCTCTGCATTAAATTTTAAAAAATGAAAAATCTGCATAAATGTATGTATGTTTCTCGCATTGTGATAAAACAACGGTACCTAGAGCCACCCAATTTGAATGACGTAATCCTACTGCGAATATGGTCATCTGAAAGCCCAAATTTGAAATTTGGAATTTGTTTTATTATCGATTTCATATTTTGTAAAACTTTAACGAATTTTTGATTATCCAACTCAAAGATTTGAAAGCAAGCAATAGCAAAGTTGTACACAAAAAACATTTTTATCTCCAGCGCGTGAGACTGTGTATCGGAAATTCTAAAGATATGTTCATTTTAAAATGATTTTGCGATATTGATTTTGAACTGAATTTTATGGTTTGAGTACGTAGTACATGATATTTAATAAAAAAAGGTAGCACACGAAACGTTAAAAAAAACGCGGCTTTGGACGTAATTTAAAATCTGAAATCTTTCAGATTTTTTTTTTATTTATTTAACATTTTTTTTAAATAATAACTTGTAAACAATGAAACTTTGTTTGCTTACATCAGTATGTGCCTGGATTGATTATGATGCTTAAATTCACATCGTGAAGTATGAAATTTATAATACCTTTTCTCTGTTTGAGCACGTGATCCTTTAGTTTTAAAAGACGATAAGCTATCTGCCTGCTAGGACAAGACTTCTGCTAGGACTTAAGACTTGCACATCAACTATAAAGTTTGAATATCATCTTGAGCCATATTTGTGCCATTTTCATGCGTTAAAATGTACGCAGTTTAAGTTATCAACATAATCTAAAATTACGTAAAGTTTTCTTATTATTATTATCTTATATGTTAGCCCAAAGAACTTGGAACTTCTATGCATTTGCGTCTTGGAAATTTCAGTTAATGACTGACATATGAAATATAAATGCCACTTACCTTCATAAGAGCATAAAGCTAAACTGCAGTATGTTTTCATGGTATCATTCACAAAAATTCTAGCGATTATACTGTTGATTCTATAGAATTGCTAGATTTATTGACACTGCTTATTTGAGTATCCGGGAGTTTTACTTACGTCACGAAATGGAAGAATCCAAGTTCTATTAATATTTGTTTTCACATTCAAGGAAAATTATCTTTGAAATATAAATAAGTTTTCCTTTCAGCTCTCTTTTAAAGTGAACAAACACAGTCATTTAAAGTAGTTGTCTCAAAGTGACTCTACGCAGTAACAATAATATCGGGGGAAAAAAGTAAAATATTCAAATTTTTATTTATTTTCTGTCTGAAATCTAAAGGCTGTATGTGTAAGAAATTTCTGTTCATTGCGCTTTGTCACTCAAAAGTTTTGTGTGAGTTAATTCAATTATAAGACCAGTTACAGTTATACGGGGACTGGACCAAAATGCCGCCAGACGGTCACCAAGTTTTGCGACTTTTGGTGACGAAAATTATTCGCTCCAAACACTTTCAATTTGGCGTTATAATTATTATTGTTATTAGTACTGTAAAACGGCGTTTCACTTTCCAAATTGCTGCCAACAAATATTAGAGCCGTGCATTATATTTAAAGAAATTAAATAATGAAAAATCTGCATGAATATATGTACATTTCTTGCATTGTGAAAAAACAACAGTACCTAGAGACCTAAAATTTTGAATAATGTAATCTTCCGCCCGAACATGGGCACTTGGAAGCCCGGATTTTGAATTTCGAATTTGTTTTATTATCTATTTCCCATTTAACGAATTTTTGATTAACGAATTCAAAGATTTCAAAGCGAGCAATGGCAACACTGTATGGAAAAGAACATTTTTATCTCCAACGAGCTAACGAGCTAGACTGTCTATCGGGAATCCTGAAGATATGCTGTTTTTAAATATTTTGTGCTATTGCTGTTGAACTGAATTTATGTGGTTTAGTGCGAAGAACATCATATTTAATAAATAAAGCTAACACACAAAACATTAAAAATAGTCCCTTTGAGTATATATAATATAAAATCTAATCCCTAATATAAAATCTGAAAGTTTTCGGATTTCATTTTTAATTATTATATCATATTTTGTAAAACTTACAAATTATGGATTAGAAAACTCTACGATTGAAAAGCGAGCAGTAGTAACACTTTTCGAAATAAGGCATTTTTATCTCAAACGCGCCAGACTGTTGTCACTCGGAAAAATGAGTGCGGAAAGTAGAGTTTTTAGAGTTTTTAATTGATATCTCGTGTAATTAAAGTCGTACGAAGATGAGAATAGTGAGAATGGCTTCCCACGAATTATTGGAATCTGAAATAATATATTAAATGTTTAGCACTGCTATTTTTATTCCATAAAGCTTACAAATTTTTAATGACAAACTCTACGATTTGAAAGTGAGCAGTGGCAACACTTTTCGAAATAAAGCAGATTTTGATCTCCGACGTGTGAAACTGTTGCCACTCGAAAAAATGATGGAGAAAATTCTCGTTTTCAGAGTTTTTAATTAATATCTCGGCTGATTAAAGTCGTACGAAGATGAGAATGGTTGAAATGGCTTCCAACAAATTTTTAGAGTTCGGAATAATATATTTAATGTTTAGCAATGCTATTTTTATTTCATATTTTGTAACACTTGAAATTTTTTATTAACAAACTCTACGATTTGAAAGCGAGCAGTGGCAATAGTTTTCGAAATAAAGCAGATTTTGATCTTCAGCGTGCGAAACTTTTGCCACTCGGCAAAATGAGGGTGAAAATTAACGATTTCAGAGTTTTTAATTAATATCTCCTTTAATTAAAGTGGCACGAAGATGAGAATGCTTGAAATGGCTTCCCACAAATTTATGGAATCCGGGGGTACCTCTTTCGAAATTAAGTTCCTCGCCGTTCCGGAAGATATAAAGCCACAAAGAAACAAACAGACTGACGCGCACAAATTTTTAATAGTATAGATTTTAGTTATAGACCTATGCTTGGCATCTTATGTCTAATAACTCTTATTTCCTTCTTTAAAAAATTCAGTGTGATTTTGTACTCCAGGTCATCGGATATCACAGCTTTTACCATATATTTAATTAAATGTCCACGAAAACAGAGAGAGGGGGGAAGCAAAAATGAGCTTTCGATGACAGCGAGCTCAGCTTCTTCTCACAGCGGGCGTCCAGTGCAGTCAAAAACCTACGAGGAACTGGCCACGGAACTGACCAGTTCATCGACATCCCCACGCTTCCCCCGCATCAAACTATTTCCCCTCCTCTGTACCATTAGAGAAAAAGAGTGCTTTCCTCTCCGCTGAATCGAGATTTTCTCACGGTGTTGTGTGGATATGCGGAGACGAGAGGGAGAGGATAGCAACCTCTTCCTCTTGCCGGTGCAAGAAAACCGCAATCATGCTCGCAATTCTTCTTCAGCTTCACATTTGGTAGGTGATAGGAAACGGCGAGGGGAAGGAGAAGGGGATATGGAAGAACAGTGTTATGAGCAGGGGATATGGAAGTAGACGCACAAGCTCCATCAATCGATGCCTTTAACATGCAACAGAGGCTTTTTAATATGCCGAACAGTTGATGTTGCACAGTGGATAACATGCGCAATTTATAAACAAATAAATTAAATAACATTTCCGGTATTTATTCGCTCTTATATATGCAAGATTGAGGAACACGTAAGGCAAAATTTTAATTTAATAATTTTGAGTATCATTAGCAATTTTAAAAAAAGTTAAATGCAATCATCAAAATATAATATGCTTTGAAGTGACTCGAATAAAAATATGCGCATAATAAACCTTTCCCCCCAAAAAAAGAAAAGAAAGGGAAAAAAAAGACAATAAGCAAAAATATTTCGCCCCTTTTCCTCTTTCTATCCTGGAAAATAGTAACTTGTTTACAATAAATTTTTCTGCAGTGCATCATTACGAAATAAATCGTAATTTCGTTCTTTTATAACGTAGATGATCTACAAGCTTACAAGTAAACAAAAGTACTTTTTTTTAAATCTAACCTAAATTAAATTGAAATTTTGTTTAACCAATAACAACTAAGTGATTCTGTGTCCCTCTGCTGAGACGTAAATCACCTCATCATTCAACATCGGTAGTGTAGTGTAATTTTCGCTCTTCTCGTACTTGTTTCTGTCCTTCTAACATGTAATCAGCTGCTGCTTTTCGTAGTGCGATGAGCACATGAATGTACGCTTATAATTATGAAATATGCTGTAATAACGCTTAAAATAATATTGCCTTCTCCAGTCAAGACATACGCGTTTACATAGCCTTGAGCCATAAATAAACTCTATACCGATCATGACATCATCTTCTTTCTAACCATCCAGTTACGAACACATTTTCTACTTCAGACCCAAAATTTCATCATTCAAAGACACACACGCACCCACGTAAGAAAATATAAAAAAGCAGTGTTATTTCGATATGTCAGTAATTTGTTCCAAATCCTTGGATCTATGCCAAAGAAAATTTTCCAGTAAGAAATCAAAGAAAAATAATTAATCCTTTTTATCCTATATATTATCTTTTATTTTAGCCTGTATATCCTTTTTATCCTATAGTCTTACAGCCTATCCTTAAAATGAGCTAATTGTTTATATTATAATATCATTTAACACTAAAATACAAATGAATTATATACTGTGTGTAAACAAAGCACAACACATGATATTGTACTGTAAAGTTTTTCTGCTACTGCGATCAAATACAATTTTTAATCTACTCTAATGCCTCCGGTATTTGTTTAGCAATCGATTTCACTCCCTTCGCATCGTTACTCGATTTAATAAAGTGTTTGTTTTTCACAATTGTAGACATAATGGTGCTCGGCACACGCTACACAATGGGCAAGCCCCGGATACAAATGCCATATTCATACTTTTCAACAATCTCTTTTTTTAGCCTTATGATGATCCTAACAATTTTCTTCGTTGTTTGACACTGCTTATTAATTTGCCTAAAACACATTTTATAAATCTTTTAATGAATAAACAAAAGATTTACGTTAATAATTTTTAAAAAAATTACGAAAAAAACTCTTGGAAATTTAAAGTTACAGCGCGGATTGTTTACTGAACTGTGGCAACAGGCGTGCTGACGCTCATGGGCAGGCGTAACATTGTCTCGAAAGAGGTAAGCAGTCGTGACTCATCAAATTTGAGTTATATTCCAAACGAATATCGTTTGCCAAATAAAAATTTTCTCACAAACAAAACGTATACCAAGTTGGATGTATTTTAAAGCGAATGTATGCCGAGATGCCTCTGTGTATACTAGAGTGATAAACTATCTAACAGGAAGGCACAAAATAAAAGCAACTGAACCAAAAACGTGGAAAACAAAATCGAAATAAAAGCAAAATAAGGAAAATAAATCAATAATCATTAAATAAAAATTAATAACTAATAGTTGATAATTTCTTGGTCTTTATGAAAGAGCAGCAGAAAGAACAGAAAACAGAATCACGTTTCTGAATTACATTTGGACGATGTGTAGAAGAAAATTAATCGAATAAACTCTTTTTTAAATTTAAAATAATTAAATGAGAATATATCAATATAAAATTTTGAGTATCATTAGCAATTTTAAAAAAAGTTAAATACGTGACTCGAATAAAAATTTGTGCATAATATATCTTCCCCATCCAAAAGAAAGAAAAGGAAAAAAACAAATAGTAAAAATATTGAAACACGGGGGAGAAATTTTTTTGATTTAATTTTTTTTTCTAAATTAGTAACTAGGAATACCAAAGAGGTAGACTATACAAGTTACTAAGAAAAGACAACTGGGAAAACCAAAATTACAGGAAAGGCAAAATTGCCTGAGCTTTGCAAATGCTGAAATCGAAAAAATTTCAAAAATAAGAAGCAAAAGGCAACTAAATTTCCAAAAATTAAATTTATATTTAAGAAGGAAAATAGTCAATAAGCCAAAACGAAACGTAGGAACAAGATACAAGGCAAAGCATTAGAAAAAAAGAAACATCGTTGAAACCCCAAGTGAAATGTGAAAGTTAAAATGCAATCTATAAAATTTAATTTTCAAAATAAACGACAAAAGCTAAAACTATAATTGTTCCAAAACGACAATAAGAAATAGTAAAATGAAAATGAATTTTGCCTTTTCAGCTTCGAAAACTCTATATGCCTGTATGCGCATTTACAAGTGTTTATTTTAGGATTGCTTTACACGTTTTGCTTGAAGCTAATTTTTGATTTGTGCCTTCACATTTTAGGTTGCTTATTGCCTTTGATATCCTAATTAGTAAATTATTTATATAATAGCTAAGAAATATTTTATAAATAAATAAAGCAATTTTACAGCTTTTTCTGCCATATTAATAGCATTTAATTAAATTTCTTTGTGAAAGGTAGATAATTTTCATTATTTTTAAACACGAAGAAAATTTTCGTTATCCTGTTGAAGTAATTTTAACTCTAAAAGCTCATAAGTTTAGAATTTTTTTTAATAAATTGGCTTGTTCATCATGTGAATATTTTAAACGTGTAGAGATAGATAAGTCAAAGCAAAATGAATATTTAATATCAGGTAAAAAAATGGAATTTCGCAGAAAAATTTCTAAAAATACAAATGGTAAAATACTTACAAGAAAAACAAGCTATGATGTTATCCTAAGCATGGGTTTTCAGTTTTCTCTTTTGTTGACAGCAGGACAATAAGCAAACAGCCTAAAGATAAGAAAGTAATTAATAATTTATGTACATTTATGTCACATATTATAAAAGTGAAGGTATATTAAATTTTCTAAATGTGTATTGATAGGTCACAGAGCAGCCTATCTATACTAATTTGCATGAAATAAAAATAAAACCTTATACAGTGAAACAACGTTTATACATTTCCTCACTTTTATGTCGCTGACTAATTTATCTCTACTTTTATCATGCAGCTCAACTAACCTTTCAAAAAGTTAGTTCTTTATTTCTATAACATTTCGAAGTTGTACAATAGAATACGAGAGAAATGAAGACATGGCATACCTCATATTGAACACATGTTCAAGTCTGGCTGGTGACGGAAGGAAGTCAGTTGAAAGGATAGCTTAGTGAAGTCTACTGACCAGACGAGTTTGCTGATGGCGATGATCTTTCATTCCTGTACCATTTGGTAAACAATGTATCATTTGATAACAGCCCATAAATGGGCTGTTGTTTGCCATTTGCTTTCTTGTTATTACTTTACGCAGAGCTCAATACCAAACGGCACGTGGTACGATATTTCAAGGTATTTTTCTTACGGACAAGTTAAATTTGGCATCTATGTGGAATATATAAAATTTTTCTGATGAGAAATGTATTTATTCAAGGTGACCAATAAAAATCAAATTACATTTATTTTGTCTCATTTTTAAATTAACTACTTTATAATTTGGTTATATACAGTTCTTGCGATTTAAAAAAAAAAAAAAGAAATATTAACACTTTTCCAAAAATAAAAAAATCTAAAAAAACATCGTATGAATAAGCTAAAAGTAGGATGATCAGATTAAATTGTTGTGTAACATCCATAGTATAATTTTAGTATAGCAGTAGTATTAAATTCTGCAACTAAAATATGCTAATCACAATTTAAGCTGGAATTTCAGTTATTCTTGTTTTCCTGCATACGGCTGTTTTTCAAGCGATCTGTTGAGAAATGTTCAAACGGTGCTTCGCTATATATGAACAATTAAAAGAACTTTTTGTAATATGTAATCAGCGAATCAAAATTAAATGTTCTAGTAATAAGCCGAGTTGAGGGAAGAAATACAATAAGCTTTAGAACAAGATTTTATTTTTTAATTTTTATTATAGATTTAGGTTTACGTTTTTTCATCCTTTAACCAAATCATAAAATCTTTCGAGTTCAATCTTAAATTTATTAATACCAAGGCAAGAGTTAGAAAGACAAAGAAAGCAATAAATTGATTATATTTTATTCTCCTGAATGGATGCTCAGTGTTAAACTGTATAAACAATGTTACGCTAGTTGTAAATTGTCATTAAAAAGGAATCATCTCAGCACTACTAAGTCTTTGATGTGTAAAAATACGGATGACGAATGTTTGCATATAGGTCACAAATTTCCGCATTCAGCAGTTTTCATAGGAGTTACTATAATAATATAGCAACTGAACGATTCAAGTTCAAGTACGAATTGAATATGAAGTACAAATCCTTCGACTTACGTTGGCTAATACATTATTTTTATATTAATTTTACCCTCGCTTCTAGGTATTCCGATTAAGTTCTTTCTTCACTAGAATGTAAAGTATGCTGAATTTAAACAACAAGCGAATTTGCAACGAAGCCCCACAGTTATGTTTTATAAGTTGCAAACATGTTTTAAAGAAATTAATTTTGATGGTAAACATAATGGATTTTGATGGATCTTCGAAGAACTTCTTAGACTCTCTAATTTACAGTTTGCAAACTGCAAGGTAAAAAAAAATTTAAATACTTTAAATTATAAAATTACTACAGCCTACTACATTTCTACATTTATAAAATTGTTAGCAATATTTGCTAACTTAAAAATTCAGTCCTCTCAATTATTTCTTTTCATTTTGTTTTCCCAAATTTTTACTGTTTACCTTATAAATATTCCTAGATAATCAAAAGAACAACATTTGGGGTTATTCTTTTTCCTCGGAAAAACCAATTGATGACAATGTTAAGAAATGGTTTTAGATTTCCAGAATAATTTAACATTCTACTCAGTAATTTTAGTTTAAGAAATTATCAAAACACGCTAAACGTAATAGAGCTGGGAGAAAAAATTAGGGGACTCAGAAATTTTCCTCAGGAGAGGTTAGCTACTATGATTATAGTGCAAGCCAGAAGAGGAAAAAATTGACCTTGAAGAGCAGATTCTAAAGCGTAAAATGATTACAACCAGACAGAATTTATGTCGAGGAATACATAGAAAAAGGTTTAATTTTTTTTCCTAACCCAAAGGATCGTTAACTCAGAAGGACTGTTAGTCTTGAAACGGTATTCTGCGTCGCATTACTAAAAACGTTGTATTACTTTTCAGATTGTTGCCACCGAATATTATCGTCCTGTATTATATTTACAGAAATTAAATAATGAAGAATCTGCATAAAAGTATGTATGTTTTTTGCAATGTGATAAAAAACAACGGTGCTAGAGCCATCGAATTTTTAATAAAGTAATCCTTTACCGAATATCTGGAAGTCCTGATTTTGAATTTGTTTTATTATCAAGTTCATATTTTGTAACGCTTTAACGAATTTTTGATTAACAAACTCAACGATTTCAAAGCGAGCAATGGCAACATTGCACAGGGAAAAAAATCTGAAAGGTTTCAGATTTAAATTACGTTCAAAGGGCCTTTTTTTTAACATTTTGTGTGTTACCTTTATTTATTAAATATCATGTTCTTCGCACTTAAACCACAAAATTCATTTCAACAGCAATATCACAAAATAATTATAAATTGAGCATATCTTTAGAATTTCCGATACACAGTCTCGCGCGCTGGAGATAAAAATGTCTTTTTTTTTCAGTACAGTGTTGTCATTCCTCACTTTGAAATCGTTGAGTTTGGTAAAGAAAAATTCTTTAACGTATGATAAAATATGAAATAGATAATAAAACAAATTCCAAATTCCAAGCTAGGGCTTCTAGATGCCCATATACGGTGGAAGATTACGTCATTTAAAATTTGATGTCTCTACGGAGAAACATACATATATTTATGCAGATTCTTCATTATTTAATTTCTTTAAATATAATACAGGGCGAAAATATTTGGTGGCAACAATTTGAAAACTGAAACAATGCTTGTAATGAATCAATGCAAAATGGAAAAACGAAATTAATAGTTCTTCTGAGCAAATAGCCCCTTTGGACTAAAAAAAACGTTTTTGTCTCCAGCGAGCGAGAGTGCGTAACGAAAATTCTAAAGATATGCTCATTTTTAAATTATTTTGCTATATTGCTGTTGAATTAAATTTTATGGTTTATAATATTTAATAAATAAAGGCAAGGCGCAAAACGCTAAAAAAAAGGGGCCCTTTTGGGCGTAATGTAAAATCTGAAAACTTTCAGTTTTCTTTTTAAGATTCCAGCTGGGTTGTCCTACTGCTTTTCTAATCCTGTCTGAAAAATCTGAGGGATCAACTTTAAATGAAGATAAAAGCCTTGCTTTATTAAAAGTATTCTTAGATAAATTATGTTCAATTACTCAGCTACCTGTTCCCAAGTTCGCAAAGATGATCTTTCTTTAAAAATCTTCTAAGTTTTGCATATTTGAGCTGGTTTATTTTCATACAAGATTATGTTACGTAAAATTTTACTGCTTTAACATCTTTCCTTACCGATTGGCAGCATGAAAAGCATTGCAGGGCCTCATTCAACAGCTGCTGAATTTGAGATGAAATTTCAAATTGAGAAGTATGCTTTTAAAAACAGCTTGAAGCGTTTAACCTAATTTCTTGTTGAGTGAGAAATAAAAGTATTTTCTGTTAAAGTTAAAACTTATCAACTTATCAGTACCAAAAAGACTTTTTTCAGGTCTCCAGTCGAAGGCACAGAAAGTGATAGAGAAAGGAAAAGCATGTCATCCTTTTCATTTTATTTATCATTCTAAGCCACGTTCATTTCGTGTTGCTATAACTTAGTTCCGTGTTGCAGTAATCTCAGTTGCTCAATTAGTCTTTAATCGCCTGTTTAAAAGCAATTAAGATGGAAAAACACGTTCAATCTCCTATCTGGTGGATGTACTTGTTTCTAAATCTTTCCAAACATTTTAAAAGCTAAATGTTTAAAATGAAATAAAAAAGAAACATGCTATGAAAGCGAGTTTATTTCCTGTACAAATGGTGCAAACTCATATTGTCAATGCTGTCTAAGTCTCGTCATGTACACATTCACTTTGATTTTAAATTTTAGACAAGCAGAATAATTTATTTCTTAAGTTACGGATACCGAAAACAATGGTACCTAGAGCTATCAACTTTTGAATAACGTAGTCCTCCATCCGAACATGGGCACCTGGATATGAATTTCGAATTTGTTTTATTATCTAATTCCTATTTTGTAACATTTTAGCGAATTTTTGATTAACAAACTCAAGGATTTCAAAGCGAGCAGTGGTAATACTGTACGGAATAAAACACATTTTTTTCCCTCTAGCTCGAGAGACTGTCTGTCGGAAATTCTAAAGATATGCGGTTTTTAAATATGCACCTGGATATGAATTTCGAATTTGTTTTATTATCTAATTCCTATTTTGTAACATTTTAGCGAATTTTTGATTAACAAACTCAAGAATTTCAAAGCGAGCAGTGGTAATACTGTACGGAATAAAACACTTTTTTTTCCTCCAGCTCGCGAGACTGTCTGTCGGAAATTCTAAAGATATGCGGTTTTTAAATATTTTGTGATTTTGCTGCTCGATCGAATTTTATGTGGCGTAAGCGCCAAGAACGTGATATTTAATAAATAAAGTAAACACACAAGACATTAATAAAACTGAACACATTGATATGATGAAATGAGAAAAGGTTAAAGGAGGGGAAAAAAACTTTTATGCCAACACTTAATGCTGCATCGGGAATGCTAAACGTATATTGCTATGCTGCTTTTAAAATTTTATAATTTTGCTGTTGAATTGTATATGGCGTATGTGCAAAGAAAATGATGCTTAATAATTAAGCTAAAAAGACAAAAAAAAAAAACCTGCGTTAATAAGAGTGAATGTAATAGCAGACTGGTACACTACGAGCTCAACGAAAGCATAAAAAACCTTAACAAACCCTTTTTGGAAGAACTTTAAAATCAGAAACATTTCAGAATTTTTTATCTATTTTTCTTTCATTTTATTTTTAAAGGAGGAACTGAATAAAAAACGCAGGTTGTCTTTTAGGCCAGATAACTTTTGGATGGTTAACTTTTTTTTTTTTTTAAATAACAAAGCATACGGGGCTATCTGCCTAGAGGAGGATACCTTCGTGAAGGATTTTTTAAACGAAGCTGACTCGTCAAGACGCAAGGCGCGTCAAGAGGCAGGTTATTTTGTTTTTATTATTTGGGGGGGGGGGCAGAATTTTTGCTCCTGATGAAGGGGGACCCATTTTGACCTCAAAATCGATTCAGAGTTTACAAAATCTACGCCGAATACAAGGTTGTCGATTTGCCTGTTTTATAAGCTGACTCGTATTCACGTTATATATATTTCGTTACACATGCAGCCATTCCGCTCGCCTGTGACCAAACCCGAGCCGAAAGCTCAGTATTCAGCGGTCTTGACCCTTCTACCACTGGTGGGACAATATAGTCAGAATAATTAACTAGGGAATAAATATGAAATGAAGTGCCATTAATGTTCCAGACCCTTTATTACACCTTACAGGCATAAGGAACCTAGAATGTAAGTCTTAAGTGTTTGGTCAAAAAATAACATTAAAGAAAAATTACAGATTGCCAAACAATAAATGCCTAACAAATTGTCTTCGTAAAAATTTTTTACTAACATTTTTGGGGCAGTAGCAACGACAGATGAGCAATAATTACATTCAGTAGCAATTTGATTTATTCTTTTTAACAGCTCTTCTGATGAAAATATGCTTGAAATACTTTATTTTCTATTGAAATTGGATGTACAAATTGTTCAGCTATCCCCCCCACCTCCGATGCTCAGAATCTGTTTGGTAACATCGTGACATTCCATGGGCTTGTTTCGTGCCATTTCCGGGAATGAAAAAAGAATGGGCAGCAGTTTCCCCATACAGACGCTTTTGTTTTGAAGGATTCCATCCTACACGTTTCTCAGAAACGATTCTCGCTTTTCGTCATAAATTATCGCTTTAATGAG
The DNA here is from genome assembly GCA_000611955.2 of Stegodyphus mimosarum. Taxonomy (NCBI): domain Eukaryota; kingdom Metazoa; phylum Arthropoda; class Arachnida; order Araneae; family Eresidae; genus Stegodyphus; species Stegodyphus mimosarum. Next base: position 208,005 of record KK119310.1, on the reverse strand, counting down.
ACAAAGTGTTTATCATTATCCAAAGTCTACTTTAAAAAACTTTTCACAACGAGGAGATCATTTTTAATAACTGAAAGAAAGCGAATGAGATATGGAAATAATCCTCTTTGAATTGCTTTAGAATACGGAAAGTAGTTTTATGCTTTAGCTATGTTTACCCGAACGTAAAAGATTTTCCTTTCCTCTGTCAAGTCACATGAGCTTAATCTAGATAATTCTTAGGACTCGGAAATTAATGCATAATATTCTTGTTGAATTAGAAAGCATGTCCCGAAGCTTATTATTCCACGCTACAGTATATACAACAGAATACTCGGACTGAAGGTCGGCACCATTTATATGGATATTTGAATAAACTAGATAACTGTGTTGTTTTATTACTGCATAGTTTTACTATCGCAAAGCACGCATTGCTACCTTACTGTCTGCCTGAATGTCTGTAGCTATTCCAAATGCATATTTTTTGTAATGCTAGCAAGATGATGCTATTTTTTTCATTTACTTAAATTTACTTGAACCAGGATTATGTAGTTAAAAGCATAAAATATTTATATTTTCGTAAAATAAGAATATAAAAGTTATGCTTTCTTTAATTAAGCTAAACAATCAGGTTTTTTAAAGCCCAAAGGGTCAATTTGCCGACAAAGCTATTAATTTCGTTTTGGCATTTGGGTTGGTTCACTATAAACGGCATTTCACTTTTCAAATTGCTGCTACCAAAAAATTAGAGCTCTGCATTATATTTAAAGAAATTAAATAATGAAGAATCTGCATGAATGTATGTATGTTTCTGGCAAAATGAAAAAACAACGGTACCTAGAGACATCAAATTCTGAATAAAGTAGTCCTCCACTCGAATATGGGTGTCTGGAAGCCCAAATGTGAAATCTGTAATTCATATTTTGTAAAACTTTAACGAATTTTTGATTAACAAACTCAACGATTTCAAAGCGCGCAGTGGCAACACTGCATGATGCTCTTTTTAAATTATTTTGTGATATTGCTGTTGAATTGAATTTTATAGTTTAATTGCGAAGAACATGATATTTAATAAAAAAGGTAGCACACAAAATGCTAAAAAATGCCCTTTTGAGGGTAATATAAAATCTGAAAGCTTCCAAAAAATTTTTTCTTTTTTTTTGGGGGGGGGGGCTTGTGTGTGCGTGCTGATGCACAAAAACTTTTTACCTCCCTCAACTAATGTGAAATAATCAAATTAATTTTTTGTTGCAGAAATGTACTAAAATAAAACATATTATCCAGCGCCTATTTTTACTCTACTTAATGAAATAAATATTTTTTTGATTAAAAAATGCAAACTTACAACAATTCAACTAAAATTAAATTAAGACATTTTTATCTTAATAAAATAACAAAGATAGTAGCACTTAAAATTATTGCATTTAAATTTAGTAATTAAATTTTAAAAAATCTGATGTGAATAACACATGAGTACGGCTTATTAAATTATACGCATTTTTTGATACTCTTCATATAAACTTATTTCCTTGAATTATTCTAATTTAGTTAACCGGGCCCTCAAGGCAAGTAGAAAATGACATCAAAAACTGCAAATTTTGAAATTAAATATCCCGTCCAATTTTGTCACAAGAAAGTCAAGCTTCTAATAATTTTTTTTTTTCATAACGAGTATAAAACTTTCCCATATGTAAGTATAGAAAACAGGAGATCGCATTAAAAGTTAGATTTCGTTATTTGTGGAAAATTAATTTTTAGGCCAAAGGGGGTTACTCACAAGGTCTGTTAGTCCCAAAAAGGAATTTTCCGTTGGTTCACTATAAGAGTCCATTTCACTTTTTAGATTGTTGTCAACAAATACTAACGCCCTGTATTATATTTAAAGAAATTAAATAATGAAGAATATGAATGAATGTATGTATGTTTCTCGCTAAAGCCATCAAATTTTGAATGACGTAGTCCACCACCAGAACATGGGCACTTGGAAGCCGGAATTTTGAATTTGTTGTATTATCTATTTCACATTTTGTAAAACTTCAACGAATTTCTGATTAACAAACTCAACGATAGCGAGAAAGAGGGTGCAATGGCAACACTGTACAGGAAAAATATTCTCTTCAGGGTCCGAGACTAGCTATTGAAAATTCTAAAGATATGCTGTTTGTAAATATTTTGTGATTTTGCTGTTGAATCGAATTTTGTGTAGCGTAAGCGCCACTTATATTTAATAAATAAAGTAAATACACAGAATGTAAATAATAAAAAGACAAAAATAAAGTTTTGTGAAGCCATCTTAGGAAGAAAACTGAACATTTAAATGATGAACCAAAAAAAGACTAAAGAAAAACATTATGCTGGATCTGATTGATATTTGGTTCTGCTGAAGTTAAGAACTGGAAAGATTAAAACTAAAAATTATTCCGAATTTTTTTTTCCTTTTTCTTTCTTTTTTTTTTTTTTTTTTTTTTTGTATCGTTAAACAGAGTAAATTTCTTACTATGTGAGATACTAACCTTTCTGAGTTAATTATTGTAAAAAAGAAAAATATCTAATTTGTAATAAATTCAGCTAATGATTGATAATAGTTGAGATATAGAATTGCTTTTATTGCTTTGAAATCGCTCAGTTTGTTAATCAGTAACAGGTTAAATTTGAGGGCAAAAATTAAATACATTGCATTTTGCCAAATGGCATAAATCTGAAAGGCAAGACTGGCAACACTTTTGTCTTTAAACCGCTGATATTTCTAATTAAATCTGAAGCAAAAATGGCTTATACTTTGGCAAGTGTCAACACATTGCTTTTAAATCCCTGAGTTTGCTCATCAAAAATTCATTAACTTCGTTCGAAATATGAAATGAATAAAAAACTATTTGAAATTCAAAATTCGGGCTTCTAATTGCATAAGTTCGGGTGAAGGATTACGTGTGTTTAAAATCTGGTGGACTCTAGGTCAGGCTATTTTTTCATAATATGAGGAACATACTCACATACATATATATAGAGAGAGAGAGAGCTTCTTCATTATTTAATTATAGTGGTAAGTGAATGGCCACAAGTAAAAATTAGATCTTAAATAAAACAAATGCATTTGAAATACGGGCCCTTTCAGTTAGTTTTACGGCTCGATGAATCACAGATTATCATTGTTTATTTTCGCATAAAATGCGCCCATCTTTAAAACTGAATTATAACCATCGTCAAATTCCAGTTACTTCGAGAATGCATTACTTGCAGCTGCAGTTATTTATTTATCTAGCTATGGTCAACTATTATCACTGCGAGCTCTTCATATGCGATATCATTTTAACTATTAAAATTTTTTCCTCGCGACTATCATTTTTGCTCTAAATCTATTCTGATAACATTTGATTTCTATTTGTTAGGGAATAATTAATAGTTTACTTTTAACTTAATTATTTCATTTTTGGTAAAATAATAATTCTAACAAAATTAATGAAATTCAATAAAATTATACCGTAATGTCGTTAAAATTATCTTTTAAATATTTTTTAATCATAATATTTTTTTAATATGTCGAAATCAACTTGTACGTAAAGACTCGTACTTAAATTTCACACTTGAAACTAATTTTAAAATTCCTACAAAAACACATAAGCACATTGTTCTAAACTTAGCAGAATATAACCTTGTATTGGCGCTGATGTTAAAGAGTTGTTGTATGAATTTCGGATGATAATCAGATACAAATCTATTTTTTTGAGATGCAAAATATTCAGCGTATTAAAAAATGTAATCTTAAATATCAAAATACCTGGTGCGTAATATTTTGCCCTTTTAATAACAGACATTTGTTTAGAACTTGTCAAAAATGCATGTAGCATTTTTCTAAACAAACCCATTAGGGTCTGAGTAGATACTGAATAGTTTTTTCTTATCATGACCGAGCACTTTATTTAATAGGCATTAGCTTTGAGCCATTACAAGTGGCCGGAAGTGGTGGCCATTTCATTATGGAAACGCCTAATAGGTAGCCACCATTGCCACCATTATGAAGGGACGGATCGTTACCACCTTGTCTTCTCCGGGATTCGAACCCGGGCCCGTCGCTAAGGCATTCAGGGTCACTAACCAATATACCGGCTGGGCAGCCGGATACTAAATATTAGTAGCTCGATCTGGGTACGATTTAAACCGATGGGTTCGCTGCTTGGACGTTTTCGTGGCTTCTTTACATGCAAAGTGAATCCGAGACAGTTTTCCTCAGAAAGTCTTTGTCGAGTGCGTCTGTCCAATTAAGAAGAAAGCCATTGCGAGCTTTATCGCAGTTGACTAAATGAATATTTCTCTAAACTAGCATTTATCGCAGATTGATTTTTTCCCTCATTTTTAAGGTTGCATACTTCTCTTACGACTACCAGCTTAAATATTTTTATGACTGTTAATCAATTTTGGGGAAATATTGCTCTATATTTAAAATTAAAATTATTTTTTTAAAATTTCCTCCATTCATGAATCAGTCTTAAAAATGCTTCAATAAACTAATTATGTGTAAAAGGTTAGCATATTTTTCATAAAAATATATAAATGAACACAGCGTTTAAATAAAGAAATATCACAAATAATTTGTTTACGATTCTTATTATCAACAGTCTTCTGCAATATAAATATGGGTTTTTACATAAATTTTATTTCGTTGTAATTTTATTGAATTCTTAAATAAATAAATTAATGCAAAATAACCGGAACATCATAAGGATAAGAAATCCCACACCTTTCTACTTTGTTTGAAAGATTATGTTAACCCACAAATCTGCAATGTTTCGTATTCGAAACACTTTTATTAACAATCGCTGATTTAAAAATCGTTCCTCTTTCTATGCTCATTATTAAGAAGTTTAGAGTTCTCAAAAGAAATTTAAAATTTCCCCTCATTTCTGAATGCTATTTATTTACTTTCAATTATGATTTCGTTCAAAACAAAGCATTTCAGAAAGAAAGAGGATTAGTAAATGTAAGCATTTACGGATTATTAGTTTTTAAATATACTAATTATTCTGAATAAAAATACGAAGCATGAACTGAAAGTCTACTTTTCATTCACTTTAATGTCTATTTTTAAAGCATATTATTATTATAATTTTACGGCATAAGCCTATTTACATAAACATAAAAATCAAACACAGAAAAGAATTTCTTTTCTGAACCATCCCGAATAACAGTTACTAAGCATTTACTTTATTGTTTCATGTTCTGATCTCTGGCCTTAAGCACGCAGAAAATTACCGACTTGTTATTTAATCATTATGGCACGATATATATTTACCCCTATAATCAGTGAACAACGGCTGAGGCTAGATTACCTCCTAATACTATCTTTCAAATAATATAGTTTGAAACATTAAGTTATTCATTGCACCATGGTTGAAAACAAACTGAATCTATATCAGCAGTCATAGGATTCATGTCTGCAGATTAAAGAGGTGTTCAGGATAAAGCTAGGTATAAAACGTGAGCTTATAACTAAGTGCAGTTTAGTTCGATTTGACTTTACCATTAAGCTAATCACCCACGACTTGAAATAACCGTCTTTCTTAAGGAGTACTGAGGGGGTGGAATAAAAGCAAGAGGTAAACGGAGACGAAGAACCTCCCCCCCTCCCAGTTTTGGCAAGGGTAATGGATTTTTCCTTTCGCAAGAATTCGAGAGATTCCCATCTGAAATTTTGCTCAGAAAACCATTAGGCATTTCGAACAGCTGTTATTATTTTTTTTTTATATCTATACCAAAAAGTGACCTCCAAAATCGGTTACAAATGTACTTAGTAGTTGGTGAAACTTTGTTTCAAAACTTAAAGTTCTTTTCAGGCTTTATGTAGGTAAACAAAATTGACGTTTTGTATGTATTAAAACTGCAGTGGATTTATTTATCTTTTTTTTCTTTCAGAAAACTTTTCTGTTCATATTACTTATATGCAACTAGAAAAGAAGAATGAAGTGGTCTTTCAGAATTATGAAATAGCTTCATCGCAAAAAATTCAGAAGCATAAAGCATTCATTAATTTCAGGCACATTCAAACTGAACACAGAGGTTTCCATTTTATTCATAACTTCTATTTACTTAAAATAGGAATTTTTCTGATTTAGATAAGGAAACCCCAGAACCCTTTCATTTATTTCCTACTCGGTACTAAAAAAATCCAGTAGAATAGACTGAATTTCTTGGACTGTGGCAAAATACACTAGGGCTATCTGCCTGCATGAAAAGATGCTTTCTGGAAAAACTTTTTTAAAGGGATTTCATAAACGTAGCCATCAGGCTCTTCGAAAAATCGATATTTTTCACTTATGATAACTTTCATTGATCCTCCTAAATTTGGTAGAAACGAAATATAATCTATATATGACTGAGAAGCAGGCCAATCTAGATTTTAAAATTAGAACAAATCAGTAACATTAAATGGACTTATAGTGAAAATTTAAACTTACTAAGCAATTACAAGACATTAGGAAATCTAAATTCATTACCAAAATTAAATTTAACATTTTTAGTTTTAGAGACCGCTAGACATTTTAGACCAAAAATCATAAACATAATCTGAATCCTACATAAGATTCAAAGCACGGATCTTTCAGTTGCTAGATAGGCGTGTTAACCACTTGCACCGCGAGAGCATTCACAGGTAATGCGATAGTTCCTCACATTCTCCTCCATTTAAAGGATGACTGGAGATATTTACGAGACCTAGTTAACCAAACTCAAATCTTGGTGGGTAATCATCTGCTACATTTTAGCACATGTAGAGACTATTATATTTATGGAAATGATGTAGAGACTATTATGTTTATGGAAATATTAAAACATGTAAAACTAGATATGTCTTCATCGTGATTAACTACTCATTTTACAGTTACTACCTGGACATGCTTAATACACATACCACGAAAACACGAACGGGAGAATGCGAGAGTTTCTTCGAAATGTAGTCTCATTCTGATTTCAAAAGAAATCTTCATACATTTTTAGGAATATTAACAGGGGTAGCTGTTCTGCACAGAACAGAAGTATTCTTCCGACCTTAAACATCTTCTACAATTTATTCTGCAAAGCAATAAGTATTCTGCATTATCAATATTCTGACAAAAAGCCTTGGTAAAAAACAAAAGGAATGATCAATACAATAATAACGTGTAGGTAATTAAATAATCATTATGTTACATATATCTTTTTAAAATTTTATATTTGCATTTATAAGCTAGAAAAACTTTCTGAAATTATCAAAGCTATTATATGAGAAGAAAGTTTACATTTTTAAACAGAATTTAATACATTATTATTGTAAATAAATACATGACAAAACATTTTTTCCTCTTGTTTCTATTACTTTCTTTTCTACCGAGTTTTTTTATCCCTCTCCCGTTTTAATTTTTTTAAATTTAGGAAGACATCGTTCAGCATCAACACTATTTTTGGGTACGGATGAGCGTTGGCAAACAATCATGACTTTATATAATTTAAGCAAACCTTCATTTTCGTGTTTCAGAACTAGCAAAACTGAGGAATAAGTTAAATTTTAAATCCATTTTGGATTCGGAAATAATAGACTTTGGAATATATATATTTTTTGCGCAAATTCTGATGGAAGCGTTACTATAACTATTTAAATATGACACGTTCGCTAATTAATAAAACAAATTAATTATAACAGAAATTAGAAAATAATATGTAAAACATGAAAATACCAGATTTAGCCAAAAAAAATACAAATTCGCAGAAATAATCATAAAATCTTTATCGCACCTCTATAAAATTACTACAATAGTCACAATTAGCTGATGTTTTTCTATTTTCGCCACAAATAGGAAAATAAAACGCATCAGAAAGATTTCTGTTTTAAGAATAAAACTGCAATGTTTTCAATGAAATTTCAAAATATTTCAGAAATAAACTTTACTTTCCAAATATCACAGTTCAGATTGAAGAAATTTATTACGAATTTCAGGGTGACAGGAAAACTTATTAAGTTAACACAAAGCTCCTGAATGCTTTTCACAAGAGCATTTTAAAAGAAACGTGAAGTGCATAGCTATTTATCATTTTATCTCTTCATGACCAACAGCAAAGAACTGCTAAGGTTCAAGTTCGGGGTCAATATGAATCATATGATTCCAGACGAGTTGCTCCAGTGATTGTTCTTTCAAGGTCTAATTTTAGAAAAGATGAATTTTATTAAGGTTGTCCGAGAGATATCATCATCCGGATTCGGCCAGCAGTGATGGGTAGGGTTGATAATGCAAATATAAGGCAGCTTCTTTTTATGCTACGCAACTCGATTTATGACCTAAAGGAATTAAATTGAAACTTTTAATACCGCTTTTCAGAAACTATTCTGTATAGCACAGAAGAGTGTTTGGTACACTGCGGGAGGGGAAAGGTATAGTTTCTATATCTCCCGTTGTACTAGCCCGGTTGACAAAATTCAACTTGCGTTTTTCATGTCTCGAAAACGCGACTTAGGATATGTATTATATTTATACACATAAACATTTATATACATATAGAATTCTTCTAATATAGGTCTTTTGACATAAAACCGGACTTTTCTGAAATGACATGCCAATTTTTTTCCATATTTCGATTCTACGACTCAATTATACCAAACTGCCAAGTTTTATAAAAATCGCACGAGTAGTTTTTAAAAAAATTAGCTCTCAAAATTTTAACTCCTCAATGTTAATTGAATTTGGTATATATTTACTAATATCTCTTTTTTTATTAAACTTATTTGATTCTTCCTTTCACAATTAGAAATTAAGGCTCATTCCAAATAAAATTCGTCCATTTTTTATGATTTATTTTAAAAACTTGTACTTTTAAATAATTTTTATAAATTTTTCGAAAAAAATTTTGAATAATGACCTGTAAAATTTTTAACACCTGCAAAAAATTAGAGTTTTTTATTTAAAATTCTCTAGGCTATACGTGAATTTACATATCGGCGTGTTTTGAAATTTGGCATATTTGTGTTAAGCAATTTTGAAATTTGACATATTTGTTATAAGCGAAATGTAATTTATGCACTTTGTCAAAATTATTTGAAAGTATGAAGGATGAATTTTTTCCCGTTCATGTGCAATGAGAGAAAGGAAAGGAAAATAGGTTGCTATAAATTAAGACGTTCGCCCAGTGAATTATTCTTGACGCACACTGAAAAAAATTCGCCAAGATCAATTTTTTAATTCCTCCGTAAATTTCGCACCAAATTTTACAAAATTTAATATTTAGGTAAAATGTAAGTCATAGAATAGAAATATGGAAAACAATTGCATGTCATTTCAGAAAAAGTCCGATTTTCTGTCAAAATACCTATGTTAGAACGATGCTATATATAAATCTAATATATATCCAGCCTATATATCTAATAAATAAGTCAAGCTTTCGAAACATGGAAAACGCAATTTGAATTTCGTCAATCGGCCTAGTAGAACGGGAGATATAGAACTGTCTCCCTTTTTTTTCGCAATGTACATATATAAGGTATTTCTCCCGCCTTCTTCGCATGCCTTCGTGGTGTAGTGGTCTGCATGCTCGACGCGTAACCGAGAGGTCCATGGTTCGATTCCCGGCGAAGGCGTTGCTCATTTTTCATGTCTCCTGCATCCAAATAACCTAATGTCTCTAGACATATAAATGTCATGCTGAATTCTGGACAACATAGAACCTGTTATGGGAATGAACCTTTTGATATTCTATAGTACAGTTAGATGTTTGCCCCAGAAATAATCATAACATAAATAGTGGGGTATTTTCTGTCTCTTTTGCGGTGTAGTTTGGAAGCACATTTGGCTAGCAGTCTCCAGTTTGAATCCCGGCTTACCTGCTTTGAAAAAGACCTGACGCTGGTGACCTTGTCTTTTTCAGAAACTAAATTATTGATTTAAAAAAAAAGAAAACAAATATCTGCTATATTTACTTTGTGTCCTAATATAGTTACTGTAAGAGAAGTAATATTAGGAAGGAGTGTTTAATGTTTTACTGTGCCACTATTAGATGGTTACACAAAACTAAATGATTTATCTAAAATCTATTGATCTAAAAAGTTAGAAATGTGATCTATCTAATTTTACCGGAACTTAACAAATTATTTTAAAATTCATTTATTATATTTTAAGGCTAAATATTGCAGCTAACTTTTTTCTGCAGATGAAAAAAAAAAATATTTGGGTGAGATTGAGGAGAGTTTTGGTTGTTAGTGGAAATTTGAAAAATGTTCTGTAATTGCATAGGTTTCTTTCGAATAAAATAATTTATATTATATGTAGTGAACAACTTAAGTTTAAAAGGACTAGAAATCCTGATTATGCTGTCTGAGGAAAAATATGCAGGGAAAATATTAAAGGTCTTAACAGCAAAAGTGAAAACAATTTTTTACAGGTACTCTTAATAAATTAATAATATTTTATTCAGACGATATTTTACTCACTACAATTTATAGCTTTTTATTTTCCTCGATACTGCATATTCGCAAGAACACGGATACGTAAGTAGTTACCGATATTCTCCACGCATCAATAAGATGTCTTCGTTCGTCATGGTGGTAGGACAGCTTATTACCTAGCTTTAGTTGGGAATATATTTAAATCTTGGAGAATTTACAAAAACTTGTAAAGATGAAGATGATGATGTACGAAGGCATTTAAATTACTATCGGGCTGAAAGCCTCCTCAAAAAGTTGAAGGTGAGAGAGAAGATGTACGAGGGCCTTTGGTTCTTTCTGATCTTCTCATCAAAATTTGGACAGAGACAGGCAAATTCATCCTGTCAACTGTATAAGGTGCCAAAGGTTTTTACCAAAGTCTCTCTATCATTAACAATACATTTGTTACCTGATCTAGATTAGATTTAGATCAAGAGGATCAGTCGTAACATACATCATTGAGCATACCTAGTTTATCAACATCAAGTATTATTTATGCAGAAAGAACCACTCCAATCTTTTGGATTGCACATATCCGAACTCCAGCTCTCAGGATTATTTATCCCTTCTTTTAGGTTAAGTAAACCTTAATAATCTATTTAGGCTATTTACATGCCTTTTCATATTCATTTAAATTGCAAAATGAGTGAGACATACACATTAAGTAGGTACGTTTTCAAAGAATCTACGAAAAAATTAATATAAATGAACACGATGATACGCAGAATGTAGAGTAAGAGTATTACCATGTATAGTATTTGCAGCTGCTCATGGGAAAGCAAACGCGAATTGTATATAGGCTTAGTATTCTTTATTTACCCATTGAAATATTATTGAAACATAAAAAATACTCCTTTTCTTGAAGCAAAATTAAAAAAACAAAAAATATGATCGGAGAAGTTTAGATTATAGTCTAACACCTCAAAATAAAGATTATCATTCAAAATTTAAAAAATTTAAAATATATTTAAAAATAAAAATCAAAAAATATAATCTGAAAGATTTCAGATTTTAACAGTCGCCAAAAAGCGTTCGATAATCAAAAGTGAAAGATAAATGAACATCTTACATTTTCCGAATGGCAACAGCCTCACGTTCTGGAGGTTAAAAATGTTTGTATTTCGAACAGTGTTGTTCGCTTTCAAATCGTTGAGTTTGTTAATCAAAGATTCATTAAAGTTTTACAAAATATGAAATAAAAAATAAAGCAAATTAGGAATTCCAAATTTGGGCTCTCATGTGCACATGTTTGGGTGAAGAACTACGTTATTCCAAACTGATGGCTATCGGCGTTTTTTCACAATTCTCATACATACAGATTCTTCATTGTTTAATTTCTTTAAAAGTTATATAAGGCGATAATATTTGGTGGCAACATTTTAAATAGTGATACGCCTTTTATAGTAAACCGACGTAAAATTCCCTTCCGAGACAAATAGCCCCTTTTGAGCTAAAAATATAATAGAATATAAAATTTTAAAAATAATTATTCTGCATAATTTCGTAACAAACAATGTTAAAAACATCCTTTACGAATTAAAAAAGTGATGTAAATATTTTTCAGACTATCAATTGGATATACTTTAAATGAAATGCACTGTACTTTGTATCAATTCAGATATATTATTAAAAAATAAAATAAAAATTTAAATAATCAAGAAGTGTATGCAGGGTTATCAAATCACTCGCTTTTTTAACTAACAATAGATTGATTAAATTTCAAAAGTTAATAAAACATTTTACGTTTTGAGAAACAGCTGTGCATGAGGGTGCGCGGAATATCAATAAAACATATTTTCTTTCACTCTGTGGTACTAATCACTTGATGCTGCATCTGGACACTTTCCATCTATCATTTTCCGAGACACAATCGCACCTATAGATTTTTTTCGTCAAGGTACATTTTAAGTAGTAACTACAGACAAATGCACCTTTTTCGAGGTCGAAAAGAAAAACTTAATAAAATATTACTATGCTGCTTATTTTATTATTATTTCTTTAATTTTAGTATTGTACAATTAAAATAAAATTTTTCGTTTTATTTCAGATACTACTAAAATAAAAATTAATTCTGTCATTCTGTACTCAATTAAACAAATACACGCTGCTCGTTTACGTAAATAAAAAATGCTTTCACGGTACTGTAACTTCGGACTTTAGAATAATAGCCATTGATATTTCACGTAAAATATATCTCGAAAGAAAATTGAGAATCTTTTAGACTTACGTGTATCATGCATTCCACAAACCTATGACGCGTGTTTCATAAATATTATTCCGTTTCTAAACCACGAGTCCTTACAATGCTTTAGATGTATGAAAGACATCGTATATACCGTCACATAAAATAAATATTCTTGATCGGCTTGGCAAGTTATTCAACCAGTATCTACCTATGATTTTTGAAATCTGTTCTCGGACTGCAACTGAGATTCATAGAAAGTCTCCTTTGCTATTCACCGACAGGTGTGTTGCTGGGGTGAAAAAGGAAACAGAGGGGTACTATTTCGTTCCACGAGCGAATCGCATCCCACCTGTCAGATCAGGCGCCCGTCAGCAGTTCAAGGTCGTGTGGCGTCTCTTGGCCTACATAATTCGGACTCCGTGAGACTCATGTTCAAAATAACAAACCGTGAATAACATTTTTCATTTTCGACACAACGTGAACGTCAGCCCCTGCGACAACATGTTTACTTGAGTGAAAGATTTGAGTAAGATCGTGAAATTGCGGTGTTGCATTATTGCTTTATTTAGGAATTTTTACCCATGCTTTCGATTTCGAAGATTTGTTGAACGCTGGTGGGGAGGGGGCAAAAACTTTAAATTGCCTCTGTTTTTACATAAAACTCTACATATTTCAGAGACAACTGATGCAGGACTCTCTTCTTCAAGCAACTAAACAGTAAATAAATATAAATTAAAATAAAAATCTGATGTAGACTCCTCATGACTTCCTATTAAAGTATACACATTTTTTTGCTGCACTTGCACTTCATTTAAACTTATTTCTTCCAATTATTCTAACTTAATTAACCGATCTCTCGAGGAAAGTTGAAAATGATATAAAAAATTACACATTTTGAAATTAAATATCCCGATCAAATTTTATCGCACTTCATAGTTCTAATAATCTGTCAAAACATATTCTCATTTTATAAGCATAGGAATCGAGAGACTGCGATAAATATTAAATTTTATTAGTTGTTGAAAATTAATATATATATATATGTGATGATTTCGAAGCACAGTCGAGATGACTGAGTGGTACGGTGAGAGGAAGGAGTTGATACCAAACTAAATTTAGCCAATTATCATATTTATTTTCAGATTTAAAAGCACGCTAGAATAATTCCTTGTAGACACTATACTCTTTAATCATGGGGATTACGATACTTTCTTATATGCACGTCATATCATCTTAGAAAAAGAATAAAGGAGGGCATAGCAAAATAGAGATGTTTGGCAAGACGGAAGCTAAGGAAAGAAATGCAGCGGAATAATGACATAATTAGCTCGCCAGAGCAGGTGCGATTCTAGAGACCTATGATTGGTTAATATTAGCTATCCATTATCGTTACATAACATAGAAAGATCTCGAATTTGGAAGAACAGATGAATGAGAGGGGGAGAGCACCAAATTTAGAATGTTATTTCTTAAAGCAGCTACCGTATTTTGTTATACCTTACATATATATTAATTTGACATTGCTAAACATGAATATTTTCGTCATTTAAAACACTTCTGCGAACTGGATGAATATTTTCGTCATGTAAACACTCCTGTAATTGAAAGTATATGATTATGACCAAAAATTGAGAAAATAAAATAAAAAAAAAAAAAAAGAAAAGTAATTAAATAATTCCTGAGCTTGAATTACAGAGGATTGAATGTTGGGGAAATTATCATGATAAAAAATTTTTTTAAATAATTATTAAAAAGATTATTCCATCCTAGAAAAAATTGTTTGGGGTATTAATATTACCTCATGTTAATTGGTAGATAAACGTTAAATCTGAAAAAAAAATTTAATTGAAGTTTGAAAAAATAAATGGGAGAAACAAATACGTCTAATCGTTTTTATTAGTTATATGAGTTATGCGAGATACATACATATGCCTGTGTGTGCGTACAGACGTCACGATAAAGTTCCCTTTTGAATCCATTTCAAATCCGTTTAGGAAAAAACGATCCTTTATTCTGTACAGACGTCAATTTGTGTTTACATGTAAATAGGTGTGCATAGCACATAAAATACCCCTGAAGCCAGGCGATCATGTTTTAGAACATGAAATGCTTCAGTAGCCTGAAGAAATCGAATAATTTCTGAGTTTATAAATATAATTCCTTTTTAAAGTGAACTTATTGTAACTTCATGAATACCCTACGTACATAATTAGTCTACACAAATAAATAAGAAATTGATGAGTAATACCTTAAGGTTTTGAGTCATATTTCAAATTTATGTATCCAGTTTATCAAAATCGCAATTTCTAATATTGTAATTAAAGTGTGTACGTGGAGAGCTCTATTACGTAAGATCGAAAATCAATATACACATATCTTCCCTTTAATCCCGATGCTTACTGAAACAGACTTGATATGGAAACATGATGAGAAATGGAGAAAACAGTGAGAGGGAGCCGATTACATCTGACATAAAGTTAGATTAGGTTATTTGATTATCAGATAAGTTTAGGTTAGATTATGATCTGTCTGCGGGAGTCGATTAGATCTCAGATGCAGTTAGATTAGATTATCTGATTATCAGATAAATTTAGGAGTTCATTACATCTCAGATAAAGTTCGATTAGGTTATTTGATTATTAGATAAAGTTAGATTAGGTTATTTGATTATCAGATAAATTTAGATTAGGTTATGATCTGTCTAATTAGAAAAAAATGTCTTGATGCCAGACTTTTCTAAGAGAAAAATTGGCTCGTATTATGTTACTCATATTATTGAGGAAAATCACGAAAATCACGTAGCTTGTTATTTCGTCTGGTTTCGAACCTGGATCGAAAACTACCAGTGTTAAGCAGTCTTAAATACTCTGCCACTGCTGTCGCTACCCCTTAGAGAGGAAGCAAACTCTATTCATAATACCTTAAGAATTTCAATTAGACAGAGAAAAGACAGAAATGCATTTCCTTTTGTTATTTCCTAATATACTTAGAAAAGGGCCTTGAATAATTAATTACTAATTATTAATGTATAAGGACTTATAACGTTCGTTTTATTGTGCTTGCTGTGTTGTGTGCTATAACATTCGTTTTATTGTGCTTGTTGTGCTATAACGTTCGTTTTATTGTGTCGCGGTGTAAGAGTGTAGCACATTTGGCTGGCAAATGAAAGATCCGCGGTTTGAATCTCAGCAAGACACAGTTGATTTTTCATATTTCCAGATTTAGTAAAATCTAAAAAACGTTACAAGGTATTCGGACTGAAATCTAATGAAAGATAATTTATCAACACTTAGATTTGCTCAACTGGGCCTTATGCTTCTATCCAGTTGCCATTTACGAGCAAGAAATTGTAAAAAAGTATTGCTTTTGTTCTTGCATGTTTGCCTGATATAAGCGGTTAACACACTCAAATGAAAAATGGAAGATCCTAGCTTCGAATCCGCACTTTTACGTAGGCTTCGTAACACCTAATAAAAAACTCTATAATTGATCTCAGTAATGATATTTCACTAATTACAATTTTTATTGGGAATTATGATTAATTTTATATTAAATAAATAATATTTCTTAATTAATAGGAAGGAATTATTTAAGGAATATATTTAATATATTTTTCTAAACATTTAACATAAACATTATTTATTTGATATTTTACTGCTGAATGATTAATTCATTTGCAACAATTAAATTGCGTAGTGTATTATAATATAACTTTTCTATTCAGAATAAATACATTTCAAAACTAATATTAAAGATGTGTTTTATTTCACCATCTACCATTTTTTTTTTTCAGAAGACTAATTGTTTAATCCGAGAAAATAAAGAATCTTTGAAAAATCAGTAGATAACTTTGGCAAGAAGTCGAAAGAATTCTAGCGGTAATGCTCATGTCCCTTTCCCTAATTGTTTACTTCAGTTCTGAGCCACGAACAATTTATGCTACGAAGAACCATACCAACATTATTACTGCAATTAAGTAGTACAAAACAAAGTACGATAAGATACCACCTTCCCAACAACAACAACAACAAAACGAAAACAAAACTATTTATTACAAGACACCATATCATCTATACTGCTGAAATAGATTAAATGCCTGAATACCATTTTAAAACTAAGAAGAAATGCGTGGAAAACAATTGCAATTAGTTTTCTGGAATACGTCGCATGTGTCAAGAAAGTGGGAGAAGTAAGAACGAACATATGCAAGCATCTTCCACAGGACTATATTGCTTATATACCTATTTTATTTTTTCAGCTGCTAAAAAGCGGCTGTTATAACACTTCGAAACAGTGTTATTGTTTTCATTTAGTGGTTTTTATCCGCTGCTAATAAGATCAGAAGTTGTTGCCAAGAGATCGAATTTAAGATCTTTCATGTTAGAAAAATGCATCGTTCAGTTATGTGTATTTTTATGTATCGCTGCGTTTCATATTACCCACCCAGTTTTTTTTTTTTTTCTTTTTTTCTGAGGGGTAACATTTGGAGATCTATTTCGGTTTTATTATCCAGATAATCCGATTTTTTCCCTTTCACAAGTCATTAATGCTTATTACGCCGTATTTTATGCTAAATTAGAATATTTCCTAATTTATTATTATTATTAATTAGTTTAAAATTTGAAGCCAATCTAATTTCATTGCTTAGTACATGTTAGGCTTAAGAAATAAATATTATTAAGTTTCTGTTTTTTATTTATCTAAGCATATATATATAAATCACTGAAACTTAATAATATTGTAGCCGTTCCTCAATAAACACGAACGCCGGCTAGCTTTAAAAGTATTTATTAATAGAGCACACAGGAACGGGTACAAGGAAATATACATAAATATTAAACATATAACGGAACATTAAACATTCGAATTACAGACATCTACTATATGACAACCTAACGTGATCGCGGCTGGAGGTCGACTGACTTAGACTGTTCGTCTTCGCCGCTCGGTGGCGTTCAATATAATTCGGTTACGGTTAAATAGTTCTGTTACAATATTTAATTAATAAATGTTATTAATATCGCGCAAAATTCTGCAAACTTAATGAATTTAGAAAGAAATAACAAATAGAGGCAATATCGAATATCAATCGAATGAGCTCATTCTCTAATAGGAAGCACAAATTGTAAACAAACCATTCCAAAACTTGCGAAACAAAATTGAAAATGAAAATAAATTAATATAGAAATAAAACAGCATTCACATAAATTTAAAACAAAGCTCGTGTAGAATTAAATAATAATTGACAATTCTCCGGACTTTGTTGGAACAGCCGAAAGAATTATCAAAGCCATGTTTTAAGTTTCAGCCATGTTTCAAGCCATTATCAAGCCATGTTTAAGTTTTAAGCCATGTTTCAGTTTAAGCCATGTTGTTTTGATTTTTAAGTTTCCAATTCAGTTTTGTTTTCCAAGTTTTTAATTCAGTTATTTTCAGTTATGCTTTCCTATTAGAAAATTAGTCACATTTGGTCAATGCCGATTCTACATATTTTATCTCTTGCTTATGTATATATAGAGAGAGATATATATTCACACACATATTTATGTATACCATACAGCGTTCACTGTACACACACATTATCACGATCGCCTCAGGAGGGTCAAACAAACTACAAGATCTAACAGAAAGAAGGTTAATAGGGGGCATAATTCTCTCTAACAGTCATGCAGCTCTCACAATATGCCTCCATTCGGATAATTAAGCACTTTATGAGTTTCTCTGGCAATTAATCTCACTCCGTTTACAAGTTCTAGAAGGATTTCATTCCAAGAGCGTCCTTGTCGTATTTTACAAAGTTTAGGTCTGCAGATCTGCTTCGCTATCCATTCGGTTAATAACCTCATTTGCAGGAAAATAATTCACCAGATTAGCCCTATGTGGACAAACGTCGTCGTCTATAAAAATAAGCTACGGGTTAGCTGCACATTAATTTTATTGAAATGGTAATCTTCTAGGATCTTTTCCATTTGGGCAACATGAGCTAAGCAATTCTCTAAAGAAGTACATATCTGCCAATGTTGCTTATCGGGCAACATTAAACTAAGTGCATTGCTCTTAGTATAATAACAAGTTCTTGTTTAACGAAATAAGTTTTGTAAATAAAATGAAGTGAATAGTGAAGTGAAGTGAAATAAAGAGTGCCATTTTATTTCGCTTATTGTTTATTGAAGTCACTAATTGAAAGTAGATATTTTTTTATGTTTAGAAAAATATT
>KK119310.1:160817-171689 GCA_000611955.2 Stegodyphus mimosarum | reverse complement strand
TCATAAAAGTAAAATACAAAAAAAGGAATACAAAATAAAAACACAAATAAAAAATCGCAGAAAATGCTTTAGGCAAAAACCTGAAAAATAAAATGCTTAAAAAAAAAAGAAACTAAAAAGGCCAAACGAATTACTTCAAAATACTACTTCTTGTTAACCATTAAAATATTCTATCGGCTTCAAGTATCAAATCCGACGCAAAATATAAATACTAAAATTGGTATACTTTGGATTATATTGCATAGTTTTCATTAAAAACTGTTGTGGACTTCAAGTAAAGTACTACTTCCTGTTATCCATTAAAACAATTTATGGCCTTCAAGTACGATTTCCGACCCAAAATACAAATACTAAAATTGAATATTTTAGATTTATTTCAATATAGGTATTCAAAACTGTTGTGGGCTTCGAGTACTACTTCCGACCCAAAATACAATCAACTCTTTATATGACTGTAGAAAGCAAGGTTGGCAGGAGGTAAGGAAAGAAAAGAAAGCTTTTATTGAGGAATTCTGTAATTGTAACAAAACATGAAAAGAAATTAAGCATTTATGAGCTTCCGTTATCATTGACTTCTGATTAAGCTGATTGTTAAAATAAAAATTTTAAAAATATGAGAATAGAAAATCTTTTATTAAAATTTCAGTAAAATTTAGAGACAATAATTTTGAAAGCAGATACAATTAACTATAAAAGTATCAGGCAGTTGAAAAGCTTGTTGGCCATAGGTTTAAAAAGTTGCAGAAAATGAATTAATTTTACCGGGGGGAGTTAAGAGGGGAGTAACGAAAACCTAAGCTATCGTAGACCTGGAATAATAGTTTATACTGGCATCGATCCGTCCATTCGTAAATTTTGCTCTTTAAAGTAAGACTAATAATGTAGAGAGTGAAAAGAGAAAGTATTCAACACAAAAGACTAAACGTCGATGGCCTCTCATAGACATCAGTATTTCAAAGTGGACAAGTTCAGGGCCAAGGTCAATCCATTAAGAAATCTATATCTCCAATCGCGCACCACACAAGTAAGGAAACAGAATTTATTTCACAAAGACATGCAATTTTGAACGGAGCCCTATTGTTTTCTGACTCAAGAGAACAAAGGACAGGACAAAAACACTATATTTTGCAATCAGTGTTCTGTACGTCAGAGAAGGAAACAAAACTTTCTCCTTAAAAAAAATAAATAAAAAAATAAACGGGTAGCTGCTACTTATTGTGTTATAAACAGGTTTTCCAATTAAGAGATTGATTAAGTCTTTTAAAAAAATCCGATAAAAATGAAAAACACTTTCATTTATTTTGCATTATTAAAAAGTAAAGGTTCCTTGCTATTTAATTTGCGGAATCAACAGAGCTGAAGTTAAGAAAAAATTGTATCAACCATGATGGAACAATAAAGAGATGCTTCCTCAATCTGTTTACCATTAGTGGAACGTATTATGCTACGCAGTTTATTATTAAATTTGACACAGGAAGTATATTGAATGAAGTGAATAAAGCAGAAATTACTTTTTTTTCAGCTTTGATGTAGGTTTTAATTTTTTAACTAGCTTTGGAACAAGTTATTAACCTTTTCAGGAGTGGTGGCTTTTAAACGAAAACGACTTTTTCAAGAACTTTTATTTTAGGCGTGTATTAGTCCGCTTCCGGAATAATCACTGTAAAAATTATATTCAAGTATAGTGTACAGGTAGGTATCAGTACATTATCTACTATTTGCAAATGAGCACACATTAGTGGTCGAATGGATGACGTCTCAAAATTGGAAGTCTGATCCGAGTTCGAATCCTCAGCCCACCAGCGGCCGAGAAGTAAAATAGCTAAGCACAAATACTTCAACAGTGTTCCTGATGAATGGGGTAGCTGCGTGGAGGTTTTGCTTTTTTTATGCATGTGTAACATGGGTACAAGCTAATATACATTAAAACGTCCTACCCGAAGGCATCCCTCTTTTTAGGCAGGCACCCTCAAATGCTTTGCCATAATCGAGTAAACAAACAATTGCCAATGCAATTATTCTAGTAACTTCTCAAAATTCGTTTGAAGCAGTCTGTTATATGTATTAGTATTTTTTCATTAATCTAAAATCTTAATTTACGGATTGAAAACTACTATATTGTGTGTTTGTTTGAATGTGTTTGTTCAGCATTCAGTCAAATAGGACGAAACGCGCAAAGCTACTTGTCTAAGGAAAGGTTTGATTTGGTTTATGTAATTACAGCAAGGCCTTGAGAGCTATTTGCTTAAGGGAAGAGATACTTTCGTGGAGAACTTTTTAAGGAAAGCTGGCTCGTATACACGTTACACACGGGGAAAAACACAAAAACGCCCGTTCGCCGGGATTCGAACCTCGGACCGAACTATGAGTGTTCAGCGACTTTACCGCTCGGTAGTTGTTGGGCTGTCTAAGGAAAAGAATACGTTCGTAGAAGATTTTCTAAGGGAAACTAGTTCCTACTCACGTTGCATATAGAGAAAACACAGAAGTGCTGATACAGTAGTCCATTCTCCATATTCCAGTTCGTCCCGTGATCGTAAGCACTCAGTTCTCAGTTGCCGTCAATCATTTTGCCTTCTGTTTAGAATGTCTTGTACAAGGTTATAGCTCTGTACTAACAATTATTGTTTTCAGTTGCTGATAGCATTTTTCACTATTTGTCTTGAAATATAGAAGATGGCATCTCGTGAAATTGATTCAAATGAAATGGCTATTAAAAAAGCACATTTTTTAAAAAAATAATATTTTAAGGTTGAAATAAACTCCAGGGGTTTGTACAATCAAGTCAGTGTTTAGAAATTATTTAGAAATTTTAACATAGTAATAGGTATTTTTTACTCAAATTTTAATTACATAGCCTACCCCCCTCGAAGCATTACTCTGAATTATTTCACAAACTTATTTTAAGCAATTTTTTACGTAAGTAGGTGTTTCCCGGATGTAACATGCCCCTTCTGCTAAGATTTTGTCAACAGTATCATTGTTCAAGAATAGAACTGTGGGCGCCATTGTTCAAGAACTGAAATTTTCTTTTAGCATAACTGAAATCCTGATAAATCTGAATGCTTAGTTTCACTCTTCTAAATTTGTAGTATTTACTATCACTAACTGATAATACCTCGTAGAGGCATTAGGTTATTTCGAAGCAGGAGGCATGAAAAATGAGCAACGCCTTCGCCGGGAATCGAACCACGGACCTCTCGGTTACCATTACACCACGAAGGCATGCGAAGAAGGAGGGAGAAACACCTTATAACCGCTGAAGATCGAACATCGGTGGCCAAGTGCAAGAGGTTATTTGAATAAGGCAAAACACATGAGGGCTCTCTTTCTAAGACTAGAGAAAGCGATGGCTTCGTGGGGGACATTTTTAAGGGAAACTGACTCACGCCAGGTGGATTATATGACTGAGCATTGGTAGTTGGACACGGATTTAAATCCCGGCGAAGAATCTGAGGCTGGCTGCTTTTGTGTTTTTCCTCATATATAGCCATAAACGTGAGTTTCCCTCGGAAAATTTTCCAGGAATGTATCCATTTTTACGCAGATATAACTTGCGTGTCTTGTTTTAAATAGTTCACAAACCAACCTCTTTGCTTTGCCGTAGTCTGTCAAAAAGCCGTCACTGCATATCGTATGCTAATGAGCGAAAAAAATCATGCTCTAATATACTCGTGTATTTCATGTAAATATTTAAATTTAATATTATATTTATAATATTAAATTTTTTTCTGGGTCATGCGTTCTTTTTACAAAATAATAACTGGCAGAAATAAAGAATTGTAATGCGATTTAATTTATCACGGTAATTTTAACCCATCATTAATTTCTAGAAAAGCAACTTTACAAATCCATATTTAAAAAAAAAAAAAGGGCCGCAGTGGCAATGGCTCATTTTTTTAAACAAGTGCAAGTTTCACTATAAAATTATTTATAGAGAATACGTCACGTGTAACGTTTCTTTGTTTGTAATTACTTGTAACGTTATAACATTCCTGTACGTTAATTAAACAGTTATTTTATGATTTAGACTTTACTGCCACCTCTTCCTTTCGGTTTCTCGTCAGAATGCAAATTAGCTCGTGTGTATTCAAACTGAGTTTCTTAGACTGTCAGACAGAGCGTGTTCTGACTCTCGAAGCGACGTTAAATTGCTGTTAGCTCAAATAAGAATTGTAGTCTTCAGTTATACCGATATTTGAATACCTACGCCAGTTACGTTTGTAAGCCAACTTCGCTTTAATTGAATTTTGTAATCTTTGACTTCTAGCTTAATTTAAATTTGAACTTACTGTTACTTAACTTATCTCGGCATAAATGCTAGTTGAGTTGTAAGCACCAGATGTGCCTTCTGTTCGTCTTTAGTTTTAATAAAAGGGTCTTTTACTTCCTTTTCAATTCTCAGTCGTTATTTTAGATTTAGCAGTAATTCACTTAACGTCTACCAAGAGTTTGGTTACTAATTGGTGACTACTAAACGTACTAAACTTACTGTTTACGCGATATTATACAAAATTTAAAAATGAAAAAAAAAAAAAAAACTGTTCATGCGATTCGTATAATTAGTCAGAGATTTTTAACGTCATATATTTTTCCCTCGCTGTAATGATGGTTACAGAGTCAGTATGATTACCGTGCTCTATATAAGAACGTAATTACATTTCAGGATAAAGTTAAAAGAAGCAAAATTTTAGCCAAATCTATAATAAGAAAGCGGTCTTACTCGATTTCATTTGTTCTTGACAAGAATGAAAAATAAGCTACCTAATTAAATTCAATATTTTACTATGGCATACAAAGAAAAATTAGAAAAAATTAATGGTAGACTATTACCTATTTTGATGCATACTAATAACAAACATAATGGATGCAAGCCAATAAACTAGATGTGACTATTATAATTAGCGGTAGTTATGCAGTTCATATATACAGTTAATACACACACGTTTGTGAAAATTGCAACACCATGAAGGACTTACGCGAGTGAGCTGAAATTTTCAGGAAATGCAAAGTAGCGCATGATATGCAAATGATTAGAATTGCAAATCCGTAGCGCATGCGTATGCTGAGCAGCGCCCTCTGAACGGCTGATGGATCCGAATAAATAGACGGCTGTAGCGAGGCGTGTATGGTTATCGGTGGTTATCTGCTAGTGGTAAACGTTAACTCAATCTGTACTTATGCCTCGTCGACGAAAGAGAGCGAGATTTGAACAACTTACAGAGTTTGAACGAGGGAGAATCATCGGCCTTCGTGAAGCTGGATTGTCGTATCGTGCAGTAGCCTCTCGTGTGCAGCGTAACAGCAGCACAGTGATGCGCGTTTGGAAGCAGTGGACGGACGAGTGTCGGACAACTCGGAAATCCGGGAGTGGACCCCGAAATGTGACGTCAGCTCGCGATGATAGACACCTGGTCCGCATGGCGCGGACGGACCGTACAGCTTCCTCTAGACAATTGGCAGCACTGTGGTCAATAGCTACAGGTGTTTCATTGTGTGCTTCATCAATTCGTAGACGTCTGCTGCAGTGTGGACTGCGCGCACGGACTCCTTTATACAGGATCCCCCTAACGCACGACCATCGCCGCCTGCGGCTACAATGGGCCAATCAGCATAGAGACTGGCGTGCTGATTGGCAGCATGTCGTGTTTTCTGACGAATCCCGCTTTAATTTGTGGTACCATGATGGCCGCATTCGTGTCAGACGCTATGCCGGTGAACGCCACCTTCCGGAGTGCATTATCGAACGCCACAGTGGACGAACACCCGGAGTTATGGTCTGGGGCGCCATAGCATATCATAGACGATCTCAATTGCTACGAATTGTGGGCAATCTGAACAGCAACCGGTATATCCGTGAAGTTCTACAGCCCGAAGCTGTTCCCTTCCTTCAAAGCTTGCCAGGCGCTGTATTTCAACAGGACAATGCCCGCCCTCATACTGCTCGGATTGTTTAATCCTTCTTTGCAGCGCAGCAGGTACAGCTTCTTCCTTGGCCTGCGTGTTCCCCGGATATGTCGCCAATTGAACATCTGTGGGATGTCATTGGTCGGCGTCTTGCTCGTGATCCTCGTCCTGTTGCGTCTGCAGACGAACTTTGGGTACGCGTACAAACGATATGGAATGCTCTTCCTCAGTCAGACATTCAAACTTTGTTTGACTCCATGCCACGTCGTGTAGCAGCACTTATTGCGGCGCGTGGTGGCCACACAAAATACTGATTCTGATCTCTTGTTCTTGTTTGTTTGCTTTGAACATTTAATCATTTATTTGTACCACTACCACTCAACTGTGTATTAAATTGCATTCAATTATGACGATTCCTTCTTGGTGTTGCAATTTTCACAAACGTGAGTGTAAATTATCTGTGGAATTTGTTTAGCATTTATATAGTATAATTATTCCTATAGACTGATAATTAAACTCCTTCTTTGCATTTTGAAATTTCATCTATTAAAGTGCTCTTATGTAAGATTCTGTAGAATTTTACAACAAAAGGTAGCATTAAGAGGGGTTCTTATTTGCCCGTTAATATTGTTACGAATTTCACATTTATTTGACTATTTGTTTGGAATTGTAATTAAAATTCCTTTTTATTTCCCCGTGCAACGCAGACGATTTTTGAAGAGAAAACTACGTTAAAAAAACAGCAATAAAAATAAAAGAGCGCGTGTATTTGATGCTTAATAAATAAATATTTCGTAATTACTGTTGCCATCCAGAAAAATCTAGAAATATCGTGATTGTTCTACTGATAATTGAAAAGCTTATAAAAGCCGAGATGAAACACCTCATCTCAGTCGTACATAGATGCCCTAAATTTGCAACACCTCAAGAAGTTATTTATATTATCAAGAAGCTCAAGAATCAAAAAGCCCCAGGGCACGACAAGCTTACAAACATTGCAATCAAACATCTCCCTACTAATGTTCTATGCAGATTTGTAAATATCATAAACGCATGCCTTACAAATTTATATTTTCCCGTTTGCTGGAAAAAAGCCAAAATTATCCTGATTCCTAAACCTGGCAAAGATCATATGAAGCCAGAAGGTTACCGACCTATCAGCCTTTTGCCTGGTCTAGGCAAAATTTACGAGCGAATTATTATGAACAGACTTCAAACTTATTTCGATCTTTTACCCAAGGAACAATTTGGATTTCAGAAAAACCTTTCAACTGTTAAACAGCTCGTTCGGCTAACTGAATTTATTGGAAATGCTCTGCATAACAAATCTTGTGTAGCCTTACTCATGCTAGACGTGGCGAAAGCCTTCGACCGCGTCTGGCATGAGGGGCTCATCTACAAGCTTATCTCCTTAAACATTGAACCGGAAATGATCAAGTTACTATACTCCTTTCTTACAAATAGAAAATTTTTTGTTTCCATAGAAAATGAACACTCAAGTCTCAGGAATATTAAAGCTTCTGTTCCACAAGGTTCTATTTTAGGACCCCTTCTTTATCTCTTTTATGTGTCAGATTTTCCGCCCCTGGATCTGATTAGCGGCTGCTTTATCGGCTGCTATGCGGACGATACTGCAGTGGCTGTCAGATCCATTAGGGCTGAACATGCAGTATTAAAACTTCAAAAATTTATGCCTTCCATTGAATCGTGGTGCACCAAGTGGCGTATTGCTATTAATGCATCAAAGTCTCAACTTTTACTCATCCGGAGAAGATATGCACGCAAAGGATTCTATGGTGAATTGAAATTATTTAATGAAAAAATACCACTTGTCACCAAAGCCAAGTACCTTGGTATCGTGCTGAACACCTCCTTTAAGTGGAATGATCATATTGCAAAAATTAAACAGAAGACCATAGGAGTAATTAACAGCCTCACTCCCTTACTTGGAAAATATTCAAGACTAGACCTTTATAAAAAACGTCACATATACACTGCTATTATTCGTCCAATTATGACATACGCTTCACCCGCATGGGCAGCCTATAAGGCAAAGGATATTAAAATTCTTCAAATTATTCAAAATAGATTCTTAAGATTAATTACCGGAGTTCACTTTTATGTTTCTAACGATATGCTACATAAGGATCTACAAATTGAAACTATGGAAAAATATCTGCACAAATTGAACAAAAATTTCTTCGATAAAGCCATAAATTGTGACCGACTGAAGCACTTCAACACGTTTGATTACATCATCCTTGAAGAGGACGTTGACCTTCGTGCACTTGCAGCATTCCTCACGCGGAGTGCTAACTTCCCCACGTAATAAAAATTCATGACTGGTTTCCGTTCACACAATGTTTAATATCCTGTACATGTTTGGTGCCTACCTTACTTATACTTTTCAATTTACATTAACTGTTTTGTAACTCATGATACTGTATCGTATTTAAACTTGTATATTTTATATTTATTATGCATTGTATATCTTTTCAGTCGTCTTGTATTTGCCACTTGTGGCTTCCCTTTTGACCTTTACTCTTTTATTTTTTATTTGTCTGGACTTTCAACGTCTTGTGGCCTTTTTAGGCAAATTTTGTCATTGAGCCGGTAAAGTTGCATTATTTGCAATAATTCGGCTATAAAATCACTGACTGACTGACT
The DNA here is from genome assembly GCA_000611955.2 of Stegodyphus mimosarum. Classification (NCBI taxonomy): domain Eukaryota; kingdom Metazoa; phylum Arthropoda; class Arachnida; order Araneae; family Eresidae; genus Stegodyphus; species Stegodyphus mimosarum. The sequence continues at coordinate 163,115 of KK119310.1, read as the reverse complement.
CATCTCAGTCGTTGTTGTTGCTGTTATACTTGTAGCTGTAAAAAGCGAACTGCTGTTTGTTTACTTAATGCTGATTGATTGTAGCGATTTCGCTGCGAGATAGAATTATTTTATCTGTTTTGAACTGAGTTTTTGCTAAACGTTTGAGATATTGTGATATTGTGGGAAGATCTGTGAAGAAATATTTCAGCATTTTAATTTATTTCTTGTCGAAAGAATAAATTTTTGTTAACTTTTTACGACTTGTGCATTCAATATATAACGAACCCGTACGCACGTAACAATATGTTAAGTACGACAACACGTAGGAATATGTAAGCTATTATAAAGTGAGAATATAAATTATTAATATGGGCGCATTTTAAACAGATTTTCTGTAAGCTGAAACTTTGGAACACTGCAAAAGGTTTAGAAAGACAAAAATCAATCAGAAAGCAAAATCAGAAGACAGCCTCAGAAGACAAAACCAGTACCACATCGCCAAAAGATCAAATTTTGATTAAAGATTTGCCTTCCTCAGAAAACAAAAATTTTCCCTTATAGGCCAACACTCGATAAACGATTTTATTCAAAAAAATACATCAGATAACTTGCAGATCCCAGACAAAACATGTACTTTCACTATCACCTAACTTCGACAAAGGCCTAGTGTCCTGTTTTAGCCTGTGGTAAAATTCTGCAAGCGATTAACGATGCTCGCTATTACAAATCCGGTACTCTTAGTCCTGGATTCGAATCCCGGAGATGGCACCAATGTTTGGAAGTGCATAATATCAATACGACATAGGGTAACTTAAAATACTGAATAGCCAAAAATCCTCTCGGCAGGTTAGATAGTAGAGGAAATTGGGTGGGTGACATTCTGATCTGCCTTTTTTCGGGTGTTCTCCATCAAAACTGAGACGGAGTGGAATAGTAATTGAGGTGGGGATACTTATAAAACCACTGGCGAAATTCCAGTGGCCCGCCCATTTCTTTTTGTCTCGTGGAAACATTTTTCCGAAGCTGAGAAATATGTGACTTTAGATAGTTACATACATTTAAAAACATTTTTATTGAAAAAGCTTGCTTTGAAGATAAGAACAGTGTTACAAGATATAAGAACAATGCGTTAAATTTAAAGACGGATTATAGTGTGTGATGCGTGTTACCCTGAACAAATTGGATAAAAATTTTTATACCAAAATAAAACATATTATTTACATCCAATTTTCATTCATGGAGAGAGGATTATCATCTTTATAAAGCTTCTAAATTTCGTATTTTATTGAATCACGAAAACTGAAAGAAATGGCGAAGAACAGTTTTCGAGAAGCTGTTGTATATTTTCTTCCCGCAACTGGTTTCACTGTTGGTTAATAATAACATATTTGCGAAACCCATCATGGCTGAGCGTAACTATTATTGCAGTCCGGTGACGTACCACTTGACAACTAACAGTTAAATAACTGATGGAAGAAACGAAAACTTGAAATTAAAAAAAAGGAGAAGAATGTAATCACAATCATTCACGTTTCTCTGCTGAAAACCGCTGGTACAGGAAGTGCTGCGGTGACAACGAATTTTTTCTACAATTCAAGGCATGCTACTTTTTCGGATGAAAAATACCTTTCCGTATGGCTCTAAGCAGTATAGCATCCAACAGGTCATTGAGTTACCGCAGGGAGTAGAAGCGTTCCCTCTATCTGGTCACTTAACAAACCGGCTGAAAGCGGGTCAGATGGTGATCATGCCTCGATTTGGAAAAACAGACTCAGAAAAATAAACATTGCATAGGCATAAAAATGTCTCAGTAAAAATGCGTGAAGAAAATTATCCAGTCAGTCATTAGTTTCTGCTCAAGAAAAGAAATGTTAAAGTGGCAACAATTAAATCATAGTTCTGTTAAATACCTAAACAAATTCTGCTGCTCAAAAAAATTAAGCTATACCCTGAAATAATAATATTTGACTAAACATGCACGAAGAATTTCAGTCACAAAGCCATCGTTAGTTTGTAAAGTTAACAAATATACTAGAAGTAGTAGAAATTAAATCGCCTCTGCTATATATGGTAATCAAATTTTCTTGTCCCGTTGTGAGGGTGAGAGAAAGAAAGCCCACGTTTAAAAGTTTATTCAGTTTGAAAAGAGTACGATATTGCAATGAAAAATGGTTTTGAAGTTTTCGTAAGAATAATATTGAATTTTAAATTAAAAAAAACAGACCTTAATTTAGCTATTTTGTAGCATTTTGCACAATATTTCATTTTGAAAAAAAAAAAAAAAAAAAAAAACTTAAATTTTATTTTTTCAAAAAT
>KK119310.1:143125-154358 GCA_000611955.2 Stegodyphus mimosarum | reverse complement strand
GGGAAAGAGGGGTGTGAGATCCTTAGACTCATCCCCCGGGGTGTTCTCTTTCCAAATTAGGGTGGAACTGCGTAAAATCGTACTGTCACCTATATGGTGCCCAAGGTTCTTGCCAACAACAGACGTAACCTTGCACTCCTTGCCACGATAAATTTCGTGGGTTTGTTTTGATGAGTTTAAACAAGTGAGATTAGCCATAACAACGATTCAGTTGCATTCTTCATTGATTTGTGTCCACTTTTTAACCAACTCAAAATCAAAATTTTTTCTCTTTTAAGAATACATTTTTCTTCTATCGCGCCGGACAGAAATTACTTATTTCAAATGTATAACTTCACAAACGTTTTAGTACAAACTTTGCGGCTACTCGTTCAAAAGTAAAAAATTTAAAAAAGAAAATGGTCTTCGGACTGGGCACTCCGGTGTCTGCACGCACCATTACTCTCAAGAGGTTATAGGGTTCCACTTTCTTAAGGAGCATAAACTCCCATCAAACTCCTAACATACATTCAGCGAATTGCCACCGTATTAAAAGGTTTAAAACAAACCTGTTTATCTAAATCAGAATATGAATATAAAATGTTCGACTCGTGCTCACATAATCAACCTTCATTTACAGTGATGCAACTTGAAGTAGCAATCAAACTCAAAATTTTAAACGTAAGCTAGTAGTCAAAACTGTACAATTTAACTTTAACACCAAGTTGGCTCAGAACTTAAACCGGCGTGACAATTTAAATGACGTCAATTATAAGTCGAATAATTACAATCTTATCAGAATGGCAAAACTAAGTAACGTGCCCCCGAGAGGGAGAAACACGCTGTCTTATAATCCAAAAACCTCAGCATAAATACTGTCTAACTGATTTGGATTTCTGGTGAGGAAACGGAATGGAGAAATTACAGTAAAGGCTGACATTATAAATAGCTGGTTAATTCAGAATAATAGTGATCTTCTAAGATAATAGTTTGACATCAAATACTAAAACCTTTTATTCATATCAACGTATAAAGAAAGGGAAAGTTTGCCGGTGTTTCGCTTTTTACATAATTTTGATCATTTTATATTCAAAAATTTTTCAAGAATTTTACGTGTATAAGATTAACAAAATAAAAAAGGATAATTTTTCAAAAATGAAAAGTAATCATTTGGATTTCCTGCATTTTGAGGTTATAATACTCATTCAAGAAGTTTGAGGTTCTAAGAATTAAATATATATGCACATATATAGCGATTAATTAGTAAAACGATTTTTTATGAAACATTTACCAATACTTTAATGTCTCTCAAACGTTTCAATGCATATAGACGCAAGTGCATATAAGTTAAGATTCATTGCGACTCTCATGTATATTGTAGTGATTTCTGGAGATCCACATACAAAAATACCAGCTACTCTGAGCAGGGGGAGCAGATTCCTTAAAGAAAATAACTTCATAACGAAAATAAACATGAATAATTATTAAAGTGTCTATCCCAAGAGCTTAAGAGTATTTCAAAATTTTTCGTAGTCTATCTCAAGTTGTCTGCTGACCCACATTTTAAGAATCATTGCAATACTATTTAATTAAAAAAATATTTAATTTTAAAAATTTTATTTTTATATTTAAAAAATAACTTACTTTACGTTACTTTACTAATTTTGAAATAACTTACTTCATGCTATTATGTAACTTTATGTTAACGTATTTAATTATTATGATTTTGATCTTTATTATGACTTCTTCCTTCCGTATTCCTCACCAGAACGCAAATTAATTTTTAGTGTATACAAGATGAGGGTTTTTTTTAATCTTATTAACAGAGTTTCTGGCATTCGCATAGTGCTTACTGAATATTTTGACAACTCTAACTGAAAGTAATTAACTCAGCTTTGTATTCTTTCGCAGCCGATACTTTAAACTTACACGCCAGTAAAATATTGAGCCAGCCCATAGGTTAATTTACTTGATTGTGCAGTCTTAGACTACTTTATTAACATTTAAATTTGTTAGCTATAATTTAATATGTCATTGTTCAATTTACATCATTAGTAGCCGGAATGAATTTTTTGTTTAATTTATACCATTACTAATCGCAATTTACATCATTACTAGTATTGACTGCAGCACAGGTCATGCAGTTTATGTTACAAGTGTAAGATTAAATAAAAAAGAAACGTTTATTTAAAACCTTCCTTAAGTTTTTGTTACACTGTTTCAAACATAGCGATATCTCACTAACCTGTCTACTAGTGTCTTAGGACTTAAATTCACTTTCGAGATCAATTGCAAATTTACATCTTTTTGGATGGCATTAGTTTAATTTTTAGAATTTTACTAAAAATAATATTCAGTTTGTTGTTGTTTTTGTGACTTATCTCACTTGTTTGACAGTAACATCAGAAAAAATCATCGTGGCAAGGAGTGCAAGATTGCGCCTGTCGTTGGCAAGAGCTTTGAGCACTATATACGTGACAGTACGACTTTGATGCAGAACAACTCCGAGGGGACACGAGGAACCACCGAGGACGACTCCGAGGATCTTCCACCCTTCTAACCCTACCATCAACTTCTTGAGGGGACATTCGGCTCGCCGCGTATTTAGAGTGCCCTCGTACCGCACAAACACTGCACATTTACAAACATCCATGCCTTGTCCAGAATTTGAGCCGAGGCTCTTCGAACGGCAGTATGCGTCGCTAACCACTACCCCGGTTGGGATGCAATATCCACTTTTATTACATTCATAACAAGAGTTTTCTAAAGAAACCGAATAAATTACAGAGAAAACTTCAAATTTGCTGCAAGTATGAGAAGAAGAATACTAAGTGCAAATTTTAAAGAAATTAATTATGTGTAAAGAAAGTCGGGGTATTGCGAGTAAATTTTCAGAATTAAAGCTACGAAGGTTAAATAGCCTCGTTTTTGAAGAGGTAGGATACATTTCACCTTCGAAACTATAAACCTGAAAATTTACTCATGTTACATTAATTCTCGTTTTCGTTATAAGTTTCTTTAACATTTGATTCAAGCTGTCCTTAAGTGGATAAAAATTATCAATAAATTTAAGGAATGTTAGAGATGTTGCAATGGAATACAACTATTCTTGTTAAATTTAAGGAGAATAAAATTTATTGACAAATTTAAAAGTGTTTAGAAGTGTCACGACAGAGCAGCTTTCAAATAACAGATTCTGTTCTCAGAAGTGATTAAAAGTCAGATTTCTTTAAATGTAAACAACAATGTGAAAACAATCACATAATATGAAGAGGAGCTTAATTATTCGCAGCTGGCATTGACTGGATTGACAACTGATTATAAATTCTATTTTCAAACTAGAAGTATAGATAATGATGATACGACAGTTTTTGGTAAAATAAATAAATAAGTAAATAAAAATAAATTAAAAAATCTGAAAGTTTTCAGATTTTATATTACGGACAAAGGCGCGTTTATTTAACGTTTTGTGTGTTACTTTTATTTATTAAATGTCATGTTCTTCGCACTTAAACCATAAAATTCAGTTCAACAGCAATATTGAAAAATAAAATTAAAGTGAGCATATCTTTAGAATTTCCGATACGCAGTCTCGGATGCTGGAGATAAAAATGTTTTTTTTCGTAAAGTGTTGCCATTATGCTCGCTTTGAAATCGTTGAGTTTGTTAATCAAAAATTCACTAAAGTTTTACAAAACATGAAATAGGAAATGAAACAAATTCCAAATTCGGGCTTCCAGGTGCCCATATTCGAGTTGAGGACTACGTTATTCAAAATTGGATGGCTCTAGGTACCGTTGCTTTATCACAATGCGAGAAACATACATACATTCATGTAAATTCTTCATTGTTTAATTTCTTTAAATATAAAGCGGGGCTCTAATGTTTGGTAGCAACAATTTGAAAAGGGAAGCGTCGTTTATAGTGAGCCAACGAAAATGCCAAAACGAAACTAATAGCCCTTTGGTACAAATTGTCCCTTTGGACTAATAAAAAATAAAGTTATAATTAATTTACACTGGAACAATTTTTGCACAATGATATCAGTTTTGAAGTTCCTTACAAAGGCTCTAAATTATTTCGAAGACCTGGTTGAAAATTTCCGTATTATCTCTCCATGTCCTTTTAAAATTATTAATATCCTTCTTATTCACTTTTTTCGTATTCGTAGATATGTATGTACAATTTAATTACGTATCATAATTAATTCTGAAATTTACTAATACAATGCTAAAGAGTAATTCAACTTAAGATGAACGTGCCTCGAAGAACGCATATGGCACAGATACATGTAACAAAGAAATATCCCAAGATTACGTGCATTGATGAAAAGTGTGTTTTAAAAATACACCCCTAGATATTATGTATGTAGAAAAGGATTTTCAAATAATACTTTTTTAAATTCAGAACAGAAGAATATATGTTGATTCTTTAGAAACATGTGTGTGTAAAGTTTTAATGTAAAGTTTTGCATTATTATAGATCATAAGCTTTGCATAAATAAAAGAAAGATTTATTTATATGTTTTAAGTCTTTTATACGGCTTAATCTCAGAAATGAATGACAAAAAGTTTATTTACTTCAGAAATGAAAATGCATGATCATCGCTGACTTACAAAAGTACTTAATATCTGTTAAATAAAATCAGTCCTCTCAAGCTCACCCCCCCCCCACCAAAAAAAAATCAAACAAATCCTTGAAAGAGAGTTAAAAAGCATCTCCTGAAACAGGAAGACAGATATTCTTCCACGATAAGTCGCCGAAATCGAAGGACGACCAGTTTTCAGAGCCCACCGAACCAATGCGACCAGATAACAATATAACAAATTTTAACACATTCAGTGAAGTGAAAAAGTTTTCATCATTACAAACAAATGAAACACATAAAAAGACTTTTAACATCGACTGCATTTTAGGAGTTATAAAGAAATAGATTTAACACAGAGTAATATATTTTAAAGAGAACCACTCACTTGCATAACTAAACTTGGGTTAGGTTTCAGACTATTTAGGCGACATTCGTCCCATCTTAGTAAAACAAATACACGTTCATAATAATGTCTAAATAAACTTAATTAAAACTTTAAACATAACAAAGTACAACTCAGTAATTCTAATGGAGCTTGGCGAGAATTATCACATCAGTCAGCATCGCTGCCAAAACCTCTTTACCTCTGAGAACTCCATTTTTAGAGGCAAAAATGTTTTTTAAGAACTCCTTAAAAATTTGCTTCCTATTGGAAGCGCACAAAGTAGAAATGATAATAACGATAAACTAATAGTATAGTGGGCTAATTAACATAAACCTTACACTTTTACATAAATGCATTTTACAGGAGGGATTTCGTACACCTGCTCACTATTTTAACCTTTTCTTGTTTTAATAAATCAAAGCTAATCATTCCATAAAACAGAAAATGAAATTCAGTGTTAATTAATAGTGAGATTTTCCTCCTCAAAAATCCGTGATGTGTATGACAGGAATAAATTAAACTAAAATTAATTCATCAGAGTTAATTTTAACTTCTAACTTTAATATGATATCTTTTTTCCTTTTATTTCTCAATATTCAGTTAAGAATAAATACGTGCAGTAACATTTTTATAGAGGAAGTGAATCCAATTTCTGATCGTAAACTCTGCAGATGTTTTGATGATATTTTTCCTCTGCATCTTAAAATTTCAATTGTATATAAGTGCTATCTTTATATCAGATAACACAAAATATTATTATGAAATTAACAATATTTCTATGCAGTAAATTTGTGTCAGATGTATGAATTAAACCGTACAAAATATGAAATGGAATAAAAAAAATCAGATACTATAAAAAGATATCAAGACCTCGAAAACCTAATTTACTTACTGACTACTGCCACTACTACTACTTACTACTACTTACTGACCAAGCCTGTAAGAAGGATTTTTCTAGAGACCAAGTACATAGAAATTTCTGTACTCTTAAACTATTATTTGTAAATTTGTTTCCTATTTTTTGTACCACAATTAATTATTTTGATTACTGTGTACCACAATAGTAACTATTATTGATTATTTGTATACCACAATGTATACATAAATCTATGCTTACTCAACATAAATTTTAACTATATGTCATAAAAACGATGCTTTGTGATTTTATACTTAAATTCAACTCATATATGCAGAATGGTCATTATTAATTAAATTTACCGTATTTAGACTTTTGTAAAGCCCGTTTTGGCAGATCCGTTTCGGTGAAACTTGGTACATAATTACATGAATAATTAGAAAAAGAAATCTGCAATAATAAATTAATAGTTCAACTTTAGACCAATAGATAGCGCTTTTCATGCTATGTAGAAAGGACATAAAAGCCAGTAGTCGATGCCGTAAAAGCATTCTTCAGCATGGTTTTAGAGATGAAAGATCGAGCTTTACTGATGCAATTTTTATCAGAATATCGGTAATTTTTGAACTGTACTGTGAGCAAATCGACGCGTGAAAGGCTTACGAAAAGGGCTTGTGTCGAAGTAGGGTTTGAAAAAAGATAATTCCTGAAATTGAAGAAACGGCGGAGTTATATCTACTTCGGGACGATGGGAACGGATTTCAAATGAAACTATGGAAAGATTCGCTGTTGCCGTGGTCAAAATAGCATCTGGTTCCCAATAATCTTCGACAAGTCCTCGAGCGGTATCATATAATTTATACAAGATAAAAGTTTTGCAAGAGTTGCATTTCGCAGACCAGGACAAATGCACTTTGCTAGTCTTCTTTTAGCAACAATAGCCGTTGACAATGCATGGCCTTGGAACGTTTTGTAGTCGGACGAGTCCCATTTTATCCTAGACGGAGCAGTTAATACTCAAACTGTCGCGTATAGGATATTGCAAGTCCTAATTTTGTGCAGGAAATCTCTCTGTATCCTCATTAGACTAGCGTATGGTGTGGTTTTACTGCTGGTTTTATCCTTAGTCTCTTTTTCTTTGAGGAGAACATTCCTTAAGGCTCTCAAAGATGTTCCATCACGAGTACTCCTTACTCTCAAATTCTTCAGCAGCAAGTCACTCCTGCCTTACAATAATGAGAATGTTTAGAAACGACTGTCTTCATGCAAAATGGTACACTACCTCACATTACCGAACCAGTGAAGGCACTGCTTCGTGCTCACTGTGGAGATGATCGGGTAATTTCGAGAAGTGTGCGAACTGCCCGACCTCCTTATTCTTCGGACTTGAATTCCTGTGACTTTTGGTTGTGGGGATTCCTGAAAGATCGTGGAAGCATACGGACTATATTCGAAATGAAAACAGGGATAGCACATCATGGTGCTGCGAGTGATCAAAAAGACCTTCGCGCTACTGTTGAATATGTTATAACACGTATTGAATGTGTGGTTGAAGCCATTGGAATGCACACTGAACAAATGCTGTGATTAAAAAAAGTTTTGTATTTTCAGTTTGTGTTTTTTTGTTCTTTATGCGCCTCTTTATTATCTGGTAGTCGAAATTTGAACTATTATTTTTAATTTCAGTTTTCTTTTCCTCATGGTCCATATAACGTATTTACCAAGTTTCAACGAACTAGGTGTATCAGAACGGACTCTACATAGGTCTAAACAGAGTAACTTTAATCATAACGACCCTGTACTAACAAATTCACACATTTAATTTTTATCGCAAAGTAAAATTAAAACTTAATACTCAGGACAGTTAAAGCTTGTGCTCAATTGCAGCATTAAAATCAATTGAGTGATTTATTATTGATTGGAGCGAAGAATGCGAATATAATCTATATTTCTGAGTCACGAACATTGTTAAGTGCGTCAGTCATCCGAAAATGCCTTATGATGTGAAGAATACAGCTCTGTTATCATTCCAGACATGAAAAGTGAAAACGTGATTGGGTTGCATGTAACTTCATCTTATTACCTACTTGCAGAGAGCTCTTCCGGTTCATGGAAACCAGAAGATGGTGATTCGGAACTATACAATAACAACAACAACAAAACAAACCAAAAAAGCGCGCTTGATTCCTCTAAGAGAGGTAAAACACCAGAGCTGTACATAGCATGTGCTGTAATATTTTTTTTACCTAAATGAGAAAAGTTAAGCATCTTAGCAGTTATCAAGATGCAAGTGATGTTTTTGCGGGATGAAAAAGAAGAAATTTATAAAAATTAATTCAGATAGTTTTCTCGTTTGATTAATTTCGAATAAAAATAACAACAATGTTAATCCATTCAAAAAGGACTATTCTGGAAACTGTTTGCAAGTGGCTTATATTTTTAGTCATATTTGTTTCCCAATCCATCATAATTTTACTTTCCTACAACTAGACTGGACATTTAGCTTATTAGGCCCACATACAGGCACTTTTGTCATCTGCGTCAACATGGAATAAGTGTGTTGTACTCACAATATTTAAGCAATCATTCTCTGCCTAAAATATGAACTTCATATTTTAGGAATATCAAACTCATGCTGTTAGTTCTTTATAGTTTTGCTCTCCCTTATAAAAACTTGTAAAATGGGTTGTAAGAAAGAATGTTTTGCCTAAAGCACCAAATTATCTTAATCAAGATTTTACATAGTCTAAGCAATGAGAGACACTTAAGATAATTAAATTAGAGACATAACATATTGTGAAATTTTTATAGCAATCTAACCAGCAATGCTTATTCGGGAAAACACAAAATTTATGAGGCCATGGGCATTTCCATGAGATAATGAAGATGTTTTTCATCGTTCTTACATTAATATCTTTATTTATTTACATTATTTGTAGCACCAATAAGACCGTTTTTAACGCATTTTTACTTTGTTTTACGTATAATCTAAAATATAAACAGACTGGATATACGATGAACGTAACTAAAATGTAAATTTTCCATATATTACATCACAGGCGACATAACAGCCAAGTATTAATCATTCTCATTTTATAGCATGATTCCCGCTACCGTGAACATAAAGAAGATTAACTAAATATGCACTTCCTCAAAAATGATATACTGAAAGTCTCACAAAACAAAAAAAGAATTTCATTGAGAATCAATTCCGCCGAAATTTAATAAAAAGTGGACAAAAGAGATTAATAATTAGTAACTAAAATACAGTCGTACTATTAACGAAGAAATTTGGAGTATAGTTTTTTTCAAAAAGATTATAAAAGATTTGTCCCGGATGCTTGAATCAGCAAGCCTGGGTTCGATTTCCGCGGCCCGTAAGTTCTCGTCTGCGTACGACGACCTCCCGCAGTACCGAAATTTAATAAAAAGTGGACAAAAGAGATTAATAATTAGTAACTAAAATACAGTCGTACTATTAACGAAGAAATTTGGAGTATAGTTTTTTTCAAAAAGATTATAAAAGATTTGTCCCGGATGCTTGAATCAGCAAGCCTGGGTTCGATTTCCGCGGCCCGTAAGTTCTCGTCTGCGTACGACGACCTCCCGCAGTACGGCGGATGGAAAGAGGGGGTGAAAGAGGAAAAGAGTTACAAACAGTCAGTTCTGACAGATTAGTTCTGGAAGAAGAGACTTCTTACGCAACAACGGACGAGTTAATAGCAGGGAGAAAGTGCGCTCTAGCGAGCAAATAGCCGAAGGGATAGACGGTCTTGTTCCATCCGCCTGGGGTAGCAGAGGCACCTTTCATCTAAGTAATGAATTCAGTGACTCACTCACACGACGTCGCAGCATGGCACGCGAAAGGAATGCGCCACACGAAATCGAAAGTCATTGGCATTCCATCGATGAGTAGCCATCATCCACTAAGGGGCAAAGGATACACCAAACTGACTTTGTGAAAGTCAGCTAATGGAAACCTATCAGGGAAATGCATAAATTATACACTCGGATTGTATGGATCTGATGGACCAATATCTTCCTGAAGGAAGTCAAGAATACTGTGGCAATGTCCCATGAAAATGAATGATACTATGGCAGTGCCCTATGAACAGTGTGGGCATTCATACAGTCACATAAAGAAATGGTTACTAGTAATCTTATTTTAAGGAAAATAAAATTTGCTCAATGGTCATAAGGAAGGGGTAGTAGGCAGTGCGGGTCTCTGAGAAAGCTTGGACGAAGCGATCAACATTTCACTGAGCCATTAAAGTACATAAGATCACCATTTAGTGTATAAGTAAGAGGGCTTGTAAGAGTATGATCATGAGGTCCTTCTTGGGTCGTTCACCTAACTCAGTTTCATATGCTAGGCATCTGACTAAATTTTTAATTCAAATAAGGTATAAAAGAAAGGATTGTCGTTTTCAGTAAAATAAAAAAACAATAGTAATAACAAGAATCAGAAGAATACATTATTCTAATATCAAGCACCGAAAAATGATGTAATTTCTCAGTTACCATCCGCTTCAGTGTTCACTTCCAAGCTACCACCGTAATCGACAAATGATGATTTCAGAAGTTCTACTAATCTTACATGGAATTACAGCATTCCCCTAAGCTCATTATCGCAGTATATGTGGTTGATATATTCAGCTGGCATATGGAAGATCTGTATTTCAAATAACCACAGGTCCTCTCTATTTTAGGGGAATGAAAAATTTTATCCGAAACGTATGCCAAATTAGGTTGCTTTCTTGACTAATTATAAATTGATAAAATAGCAATAATATTTCTATACAGACATTTAAAAAGACGTTTAATTTAGTTTGTGATTCAATGGCTTAGAGATTTTTAAAACCAAATCTGCCTTTGAAATACATTTGAAACCCTAGCACATTAGGTGGTACAATGGAAAAAAAATAGTATAACAATAATTACACGGATTTCGAGCAATATTTTAAATGAAACAGAAGCATGCTTTTATTTTAAATCTTTTTTTATCTTATTTAAATTTATAATCAGGTTAATATTTCTGCGCAGCCATCTGAAGTGATAAATGACTCCCTTTGAAGATCACTGAAAGATTAAATTTATGAGAGTGCTCCCGTTTCAGTTCACATCTTGTTTTTCTAGGTTACTCTGAATTGCTATTGATTCCCCGTTCATTTTGCCTAGATAGTATAAAGCTTATTGTACGAAAAAAAATTCCTACACGAAAGACATTTAACAAGAAGGACCCCTATGTTTGTTACACAGAAACCTGAATATACTAGCTTTCTGAATTTAAGGCAAAAAATACATAATTTGCTTAGTTCTATTCATATAGATTTGAAAGAAAATATATGTATAACGTTTTTCTTACGAATAATGCATTATTAGAGAAAAGAAAATTACACACACACACACACACACACAAAAAAAA
>KK119310.1:97574-143114 GCA_000611955.2 Stegodyphus mimosarum | reverse complement strand
AAAAAAAAAAAAAAAAAGCAGAATAATCTCAGGTACACAAGTGTAATTACTGCTTACAGAAACTGATGAATTACTAGAGAGTGACAAGTGCCACTTTCGGAACGATTTTTCTAGCTGTACAAAGCCATTTAAATAAGGGAATAAAATTAATTAGTAAAGTCATGGTTAAAATATATTCTAAAACATTTAGAGCTTTAAATTAAAATTTAAAAAATAGCAAAATAATTACAGATTAAGATCAGTAACTGCTCTCAATCAGCAAAGCAGCAAATTTTCTTCGAATTCTGTATTCGCCATTGCAATTTCAGAAATTCATTGTTCATAACCTGCTTGTTTGCAAAAGAAATCTGGTGGATTACTGTTGCCATTTTATTCGATAAAATAAAATTGAATCAATTTAATAATATGCGCAACGTTTTATCATTCTCATACCGGGAAAAACGGGATGCATAATACCTACGTAATTTACGAGACGGATAAATTCCACTAAATACTTGCATTGCAATAAAAATCACGAACTGCTCAATTAAAGGACTGCGCATGCACAATAATATTCCCATCATAGACTAAGACTATGAAATCATAAGGCTTCGACTTCACATACCAAGTTCATGAGATTCCTAATAGAAGAGTTTGGCTGGATGGGAATTTTGCTGGATTTCCTGTTAACAGACGTAAAGACATACACTAAGACTCTTTAAGAACTTGTTATTAATCTTAGATCTTACACAAAAGCCGATTTTCCTCGCGTGTTTTAACGAGATATATTACCTCATCTTAAGTCATAATAAAAGATTATCAGTCTGATATTTTTTCACATATTTCGCTTGGGAAAGTACTGTAAATGGTTATTTAGACTTTATAAATTATCTTTTTTTTTCACTATTATTAATAAAATATTCAAAATCTGTGCAATTGCTTTTGATTTTTCTATCACTTGCACTATTTTTATCCGGTCCAGAATAAATTCTGTTTAGTTGTTCTTTATGTTCTGATGATATATAATTAACATAGGCTGTTTAACTTGCTGATATTACTAATGCGAAGTAAAATTATTTAGGTTTGGTTATTTGAATACGCAAAACTCACGAGGGCTATCAGTCTAAGTGAAGAGATGTCTTCGTAAAGAATTTTCTGAAGCAAACTGGCTCATACTCATGTTATATATTGTAAAAAATCCCGAAAATACCCATGCAGCCAGCATCTCGCAGGAGTTCGGACTCATGCCGAACCATAAATTCTTTGAAGCTTGTTTCTTTATTTATTACCCAATCACGTAAAAAACAGCCAAGGTATTGACTGGAAATTTAGTATGCAGTTAGGCAGCGGGTCTAATTTGAATACAGGTTGTGGAAAACTCAGATCCAAGAGATAGGTACCAGATATCGTCCTCTCGTCTAGCAGGAAGAAGAATTGACTTCCGACAGTTCATTTCTCGCAGCCCCTGCTATAAGACTAATCCGTTATGAAGCGTCGAATT
The DNA here is from genome assembly GCA_000611955.2 of Stegodyphus mimosarum. Lineage (NCBI taxonomy): Eukaryota > Metazoa > Arthropoda > Arachnida > Araneae > Eresidae > Stegodyphus > Stegodyphus mimosarum. The sequence goes on along the minus strand of KK119310.1, from coordinate 141,634 downwards.
GACCTCGCTTCTGTTGTGCAATGTCGGCTGAATGTCCTACGAGCTAGCATACTCACTACTACCGTGGATTCTCGCCTGAGATTAATCTTTGATTGTGTAGAGCGATTCACATTATAGTAAAAAACATTACAAAACCATTAAACAGCTTGAATTTCAGTTCTGTTCCAGATGAAACATATATATATAGTATTATTATTGATAAGTCTCTCTCCTGCCTGCTCAACAATTATTCACTTGTGCAAATTAATTTGGTCTTAGAATTAAAAAAAATTTTGAGATTAATTAATTTTTTGGAATTATATTATTTTTTCATAGTTTTTGATACGTGCACTTAATTTACCTATGCTCTTAGAATTTAAATGATATTGTAAATTAGTTCGCAACAAATAGTAATTTTGTTTTTGGAACTAAATTTTATTATTAAAAGTTTACTTTTATTTACTTTTTACAAATAGGGAATATTTGTTAAATTCAAATTCCATTCCTTGCAGCAATGACGCAAGAGAATTATTTAAATTTAATTTAACTTTACTATTTTCTTGTGAAACATCTATACATATATATAATAAGATGATTGGAGAGATAGCTGTTAAAACTTAGATGCTTATCTGTGTAGCAATTACTTGGAAAGAGGTAGCCGGAATGATGGAGTTGCAGATGTGGCCGTAGATTTAAAATAGTTTTATTTCGTTCTAAAGCAAGCCTTGATAAGCATAAACATGTCCAAACATCATTATTGTGGGTGTTCTATGCACCCCAGAATTTTATATAGCTATTTGCATCTTTAAACGATGGACAAAGCAGAGCTATGACATACTGGTACAGTGAAGAGGAAGGCAAGAAAGTTAAGTGCGCTTTTTAGCTAAAAGGCATTTATAGAGTCGATTTCTTTGTTTAAATTTTGAACTATGACTGGATAAAAAATATTCGCAATGTTACTGTTACGTAATGGCATAATGCGGATTAATTTTCAGATGATGAACTTTAGATTCATATACACTGCTTATCATTAATTAGGGAAAAATCACAAACATGGCGATTACTCAAAATGTTACTCTTAGAATTTAATGAAACTGAACCATAGTATACAATACATAGTAAAGTATAGAATTACATAAGAAGAAATTACCATACAATTATGGTGTTATACTGTAGAGTTCTAATGGCTAACTTTTGTGTGAAATTTGGAAAATAGTGACTGCACAGAAGAAGGGTGAAAAGTACCCTTTATTACACTCTTATTTACAATGCGTCAACTCGACGCTAACATACTACTCCATTGCTTGGGCGGTAACTAAAACAGCAGAATCAAAACTCAAGAATTAAGATGTTAACAAGTAGTAGAATTAAACTACAGGGCTCATACAATCCTGTATCCTACAGCGCGTTGATGAGTCCAGTGGCAGCAAGATAATAGCTTTTAAGCCACGTCTAACCAGCAACAAATGCTAAGCCGAAGCTTGTGTTACAAATACGCATAGAGTTTTTCCAGACTCTCTAATTTTCCCTTCTAGAACTCGATATTTAAACTTTTCTCCCACTGTTAGAATTTGCATTCTTCATGCGCGTTACCAAATTTAAATATTCTGGCACTGACAGTTAGGGGAATGGAGGCTTATAGGAAAGAACTTCAAATTAAATTTAATTGGTTATTTAAAATAAATATAAATCCCTACAATACAAATTAGCATATGTACAAAATGAACAAATTGGATGTGTCACTTTGGTATAGAAAAATTGCCTTCAATGTGGAGTTTGATCTCCCCTAGAAGCAATACAGCACATACAAGGATGTGTGATATCGACAATTATATGGTCTACCGGTTCCGTAGGAAGTGAGAGCCATTGCTCTTGCAAAGCACTTGCAAGCGAGGCAAAGGCCTGAAAAGAGGATTAAGAGCAGCTATACGTCTTTCTAAAGCATCCCAAAGATGCTTGATAGGATTCAGGTCCGGTAATCGAGCTGGACACTCCATGCGCTAAACTCAGAAAATTGCAATTTTTTTTCTTAAGGAGCCTCTAATATCCTTAGAAAAGTAAATATTAAAAAAAGTTCTTAAAAACAAATCAAAGTTACAAACGAAATTGCTACTTCGTTTTAATCTCCTTCAGAAAAACTGTTCTATTTCGCATAATTTTATGCAACAGTAATTACAGAAATAAAAGAATACTTAATTATTCTTAGGTGCTGAATTTCGTCGTTCATAAGTTAGCAGTAGCAGAATGGATAAGATCATTGAATACCGGTAGATTGATCAGAGCCAGTGTTGGAGAACCGGGTTGGTTGTATGATAGTTTCATGGTTTAGAAATAATTCAATTCTTTGAGATCTTCATAGCATTAAAAATTCTTTCTGAATTCAGTTTTGATTTGCCGAACTTCTGGAGTAATTGCATGGAAGTCAGACTTCCGCAGAATAATATTTTAAAGTTTTCTAATCTAAATAGTGCACTTTTTATTAATTTATCTATTTTTACTTTATAGTGTTGTAGGAAAAAAGCTTGAATAAATAAAATGTGTCGCAAGTATTAAATGATTGGCAGTTGCTATTATTGTGAGAAAAACACTGGCTGCACACATAACGAACGCCAACTTCACACACAGGCGGAAATATACGAAGTTACGCCTCATCGCTCATTTTTTTGTTTTCCTAAAGACAAAACTAGCGAAGAAGCATTTCCTGAGCAATCAAAACAATGAAATACATAACTGGTACGTCACTCAAAACATTTTTCGAAAGTAAAAAAAAAGTAAGCATAAAAAAAAATAAAATTCCTTAAATTCCCTTACATCATTTCTAAATCACTTATGAAGATTTTAACAGCTTTATGGTACAAAAACGTCCAGAAATGTAGTTAGCTTCCTTCAGTTACTACTGCGCTTCTTTTTCTTGTAGTGGCCCTTATACCTAAATATCTTAAACGTCTAAATTTTTTTTTCAAGTGTTTATACCTACAGACAAAAGAATATATCCGTAAGTTACTAAAATTGTAACATGAACATTCCTAGTAATTAAACTAAAATGATTCTAATCTGGATGGGGATAAAACTTGTTCTAATATTGTATAACATGCATTTTAAGGGGAGGATTAAAAAAGCATTCGGTACAAATTTATATTAATATTGACTCTGACAAATATTTTTAGATTTTTTTAAAAGGGATAAACATGAAAAATCAGCTCGACTCTCGCAGGAATTTAAACTCGGATCTTCCAATGCTAACTATTACCCAACCACAATATTAATTACACGCTAACTATTACCCAACGACAGCATGTGTGGAGCAATGCAACAGTTCCTAACATTCTTCCTTACATAAAAAGGGCCACTTGGGTGGGGCAAAAAATGCAGTCGACTGAATCCAATAGGTGATAAACGTTTTAGTTCTAGCGCTACTAGATAGATTATTAGAGTCTTTGGTGCGGGAAATGTGTGAAATTAACTGTGCCTTCGCCGGGATTCGAACCATAGATTTTCTAGTCGCTAATAACACGTGCAGTACTTATACCACGACAGCTTTGCTAGCTTGCATGCGATAATTCCGAGTAACTGAAAGAGTGGATAAACTGAATTTTAAAAAATTAAATTTTCTTCATTTCTGTTTATTTTTAATATAAAATTAGCAAGTGTGGACACCAAGTATGTATACATGTATATATAAATCTTTTGTTTCATTTCTACTTCTCCGTTACTTTATATTGTCGTTCCGATAATCAATTATATTGAAATTCTGAAAATTTCAAAGATTCCTCTGCATCTCCAGTTACCCTTATTTTTACATATTTTAATTATCTATCTACAGCGATTGAGTAGCTAGTTTATTTATCATAATGAATTTCTAAATAAATCGAACTGTCTGAGCTTTTTACAAACGTTAAACGTTCTATATTAAAAGACAATCCACGTTAGATCTATTCAGCATATATTTGGGTTTATTAGGTACTTGCAGAACACACACTAAGATTATCTGCCTAAAGAAAGGGATGCCTTCATGGGAAATTTTCTGAAGGAAATTGCTTCGTATTCCCTTCATGCATAAAAAATTTATATTAGCCTGTCTGAACAGCCTGTCTGAAAACGCCAATGCAGCCAACTCGTTCACCGGGATTTGAAATCAGTGTCGAATTACCAGTATTCAGGCATCTTGTCCGCTCGGCCGTTTTTAGGCTTTCCATCTGGCATGAGTGTGAGGTAGAAAAGCCAAATCATAATTAAAGAATGCATTTTTGCTACAATATTTAATAAAGTATACGGTGATTTAATGTTTGTCGTCTTTCATGTAGTTATTAACGAACAACATTTATTTCTATTACTAAGCAATAATAAGTTAAAAATAGAAATAAAATCATGAAATAAAACCTGCTTCATGAAACATATCCGTTTAAACTACTGGGAAAATATGCAAGTCAGATAGTTTTAGATTCATACTCATGAAACAAAAGTTTAAATTATCCCATATTTATTTTTTAAACAGTATGCGTATTTAAGAGTAAAGCAGATACGAATTTTCATACATTAAAAGGATATAAACATTCTTTTCGCTGCTGTGAGTAGAACAGAAAAAAGCATAATAAAAAAATAAACAAAACCATCCCTTTTCTTATACGTGCTAAATAAGTACAGGTTTTTTTTTTTTCTCAGAAATATATTACAGTTAAAATTTTTCTTTCCTTTGCAAACTAGACGTATTTAGAACTCTTTCCGATTCCTAAATATTAAATTCTAATACAACATTTATGCGCATTCAGTAAAAGTTCACACATTCCCTTTTATGCACGCACAAAAAATCACATTAAATAGAGATACACGTAAAACACACACATTGTAAGAAAGATGAATTCCAAACTCAACCCTCCCCTCTTCCCGCAATAAAGATATTTCACGACGAAATGCAGGAAGCGTTCGTAAGAAACTCACTTCATTCTTTTTTGAAACTGCATGCATCATTTTCTAAGAAGATTTTCGTCTTGAAACTTAATTGTTTCTATAAACACTATTATTGAACAGGGCAAATAATAATGATGATGATGAAAGAAAAAAAAAGCTCCTCTTTCTGCCGTGAGTTCATTATAAAACATGACATTTCGTTACGAATGTCGATGGAATAGCTTTTGTGCAGAATCATATCTTAGAGATATAACCAGTTTTTGAAAACACGGATCTGATAAAACTCACTCGTTACAAATCATGATTTCACAAAATGCTTTTTTGAGAACATAAGCGCAAAACACTCGATAGAGTATTACTTATTACTCGAGAATTTGTTAAACACTTCATACGCACTACGTATACCTAAAAAACTTTTAGCTTCCTTTAATTTTTCAACCGTTGGTTTACACTTTCAAAAATATTTTAAATAACACAAATATTCATATTTTAATGCTTTTAGATTTAAAAAAAAATCAATTTTTAAGAATTAAGAAAGATAAATTTTCTGCGATAAAGATAAAGATAAGAAAGATAAATTTCAGATTTCTGTAGTTATATTTAAGAGTTTTTATATATAAGAGTTTTTATACTTATTCTAAAAATTAAAATACAAAAAATTCGACATCCGTACGACAAGAACTGAAAGAGATATTTAATTTCAAAACTTGGGATTTTTTAAAAATTTCTTACTGCCAGGACTGAGTTTCTTTAAGGGCTCACTTAAAATATAAATTAGAATAATATAAGGTTAAATGTCTTTCATTGATTTTTCTTTGTGATTTCAACGGTCAAAATGCTATACTCCTCAATTTATAAATAGCAGAAAACTTCTGATGCGAATTTTTTATTTTTTATTTTTTAATCAAGTGCAAATTTTAACATTTCTATCTTCAATTTAAGTATAAGCCTTAAAAGCAAAAACTAGCTCAGTTGATTTTTATCTTACGGGCGTCTTTTTGGTGTTATATTTTTTAATGTCTTCCGGTAGTGTTTCTTACCACCACAAGCATATACATTTTTTGAATATTTATATGGACGGGGTACCGTATAAAAGTTATAGTTCGTAATTTTGAAAAAAACTGATTTGTTAAATTAAAAAAGTGCAATAACACGAATATTTTCCTTATTCAAAGCATTTGTATGATTGGAAGAATATGCCTATGAGCAATGGTTATAAAAATGAAGGCCACGTTAAGGACTTTTGTCGACATGCTACAGAAGAATATACAAGATAGGCATAAAATATTAAGAGCATTTCAGTGGCGAATAGTAAATGGTCTAAAAGAACTTACTCGTTTATATTTCACCAATGTATACACAATGAAGACATTTTTGACACATATGTTAAATTTTAAAGCAATTCAATACGAGTCCATTTGATACAATCCTAGGTACTTGCGTATTATCGCAACCACCTTAGCAGAATTCGCAAAATTTTCATAATGTGCCAAACTCTGGCAACCATGCTCATAACTGTTCTTCAGGCAATCGTGCGCACAAAATCCGTCAGTCAAGCAACATTGCCATTTTCGTATGCATTCTTTTTGTTGTATTCCAAGCCCCAAAGGTTTTTATAAAGAAATCGTGATATTTTGACTGAAACTCAATTTTAAAATATGCGTTTGGGAAATCTATCAGCAGATGAAGAAACTAGGGTAAATATTTCGCAGGAGTACAGTATTTAGCTTCAAAATCCTTTAAAAGAACAATGATGAGATGCGTTGGCAGAAAGCCAGTGCGCAGTGAGAGTATGTGCAATTCTTTCAGGTTTTTTAAGTGAAAACAGATAGTTGTGCACATGGGGAGAAGAACAGCCTGTCTTTTGAAATGTTTATAACGATGACGATTTACGATAAATACGGATAATTTGTTAATCCTTTTTTAAAAAAATGTTACGAAAGTCGTCAACATGTACTCTATTAGTAACTTCACATGTAAAAATTCATCAAATTGAGGCAAAGTAGTTGCATTAATACGTTAAGTACCTAATACTTCATCTCTCGCGATGTATTCCTCAGCATTTCGGCGTTAACATCGACAGTCGGTTTTTAAATTTAACACCGTTGCATAATTTATTGTTTAAATAGTGTTATTTAAGAATTTCCTGCTTAAAGAAACTTAGGAAATATTATGGCTGAGGAACTCAGAGGTATCATTCTGGGAAACGCAGCGGAAACGCTTAGAAATTGACTGAAATAATATATGCAATTAAAAAGAAACATTTACTGAAATGTTTTAAAGTTTAACATAATTTCAAGAACTGCTTGAATTGCTAAATAATTTTATATATAATAAAACAGATCTGCTCTTGAACTCACTATTCGTCACCGAAACATGCTCAATGGTTTACGACCACTTTATATTTTTTACGTGTTTGCGGTTAAATTCCTGGCTATTCGGAAATCTTTGGCTGGGACGTTGAAAGGTTTCTAACGGAGACTCCAAAATTTCTGGACTGTTAATTAACGCTACTCTACCTTAGTATTTATCATCTATGCGCCATAACAAAGGTTATAACAGACTGAAAAGTTAGGCTTTTAATTCATATTCCACGATTTTGATTCTGAAACAGGATTACTTTGCAACGTATTGTTTGAGCAAATGCTAACCGAAAATATTATTAAAGTAGTTTAAATATGAGAAATAATCTTGCAATCATAGTAGAAATTTAAAACAAAAATTAACTGGAAAAATATCTGAAATTTATTCATGGAAAATATCAATATTTGTTAAAAGTCAGTTGGTGTGGTTAAGTTGAAATAAAATTAAATTGTTAAGTATTTAACATCTAATTTAATTAAGTTGTAATTAGTTAAGTTGAAATAAAATTATTGCTTTATTACTATCATCAAGCGAGTACGCGAAGGAACCGTTTCATAACGGCAGCATCAAAGTATCGGCACCTAAAGATGGCCATTTCTCAAAGAGATAGAAAAATTAGTAAAGGTGATATTTTCCATGAATTAAAGAATTATAATTAAAGAAACCTTCATAAAAGTGTTGCCACTTTTATAAAGAACAGTTTCTAACTTTTAAAAAACCAACGCTATAAAGATGCAGACACATTTACGTTGGTGCACCGCTATGCAAGTCTGATTTTAATTTGCTACTCTCATTACCAAACAAAACAAAAATTCTACTTACACACTTTTGCTTGCTATAAAGGCATCCACACCTTTATTAACGTAACTTTTTGCAAATCTGAAACTGATCTGCATAAAGGTACTGGTACTTTTATTTAGCCAACGCTCTCATGAAAATTTCCATATTGGAAAACAGTGGCCCGACTTGGATAAAGATTCTGGTACCTTTATGACGGGGTACTATTATGAAGACGTTCTCGTAATGAATCAGTACAGATTTAGTGCTGCTATGAATTCGGGTATAACTGGCAACAAAACATGATAAATATAGCATCTGATCAGAGAACAGGTAAACAGCGTTATGTTACCGTATTCTTCTTTCGATAATGCATCTTAATTTATCTGCAAAAAGTAAATTTCTTTTGATGAGCTGTCGATGCTTAGACTTCGGCCCATCTAGACGCAATAAAATAGTCTGTCAACTTCGGATGAGGGCACTTCCTGTTACTTCCAACACATACAGAAGACATAAAATTATTTCCGTTTCACATTTAAAATAACAGACGATGATTCATTTTCACACTACAAAGTGTAAATTGAGGAAACGTAGGCTCAAATTCTTTTTATTTTCCATATATAGAAAAGGAAGGAAGTGTGGTTATAAAAGTTTCTTAACTTCAGATTTTTGACGAACGAGTTTTAAAATCTAAAATTCTTTTTAAAACTTTACTTTATTTTACCCATACGTTAATTCAGAATCGAATACATTCAGCTTCTTTCCATTGAAATCAGATGGATAACGTAATAAAACAAATAACATGGATATTTTGATGTCCCAGTGAGTGTGAATTTTAAATTTACATTACGTAATCCTAATTTATACATAAAACTAATGGAATTATATAAGTATTGCAAGAATTAATAATCAATGCATTAAAATATAGGAATGATATAAAAGATAAGTACTTTTAAATTCAAACTCCTATAAAATAATAAAATTTTGATGATTTAAACGACAAATATAACATTTCCATCTACCACTAAAAGAGCATCGAACTATTATTTGCAGAATAATTTCATTCTAATAACAATTAAAAAATTGAAAGATTCTTTTTCTGAGAATAAAGAACAGGATATATCTTCCATATATGAACTTGAATATCCAAAACAAACTCTTCACAAAAGTCGGAATAAACAAGTACATAAAATATCTAACGTAATTCTTTTTAATGGCTAAATTTTTCATGATACTTTTTCGTTGGGATTTTAATCGTTCGTGATTATGAATCGTTCGTGAATTATGAATGATGTATTTTGTTAAATTATGTTGAAATATACACATATATCTATATATTTCAACAGAATTTAACAAAATACATCAGTCATAAAAATGTACAATTACATAGAAATTTATGTTGAATTTTAATTAGAAAAAATAAAAGAAGCAAAGATTGCTGAAGAAAAATTCAATATGGTTGAAAATGCAATTACGTCTTTAGAAACACAAATTCGTTTAACTTATTGATCAAGGAAAGAAGTTTTTCAAGGATTTAGGATATTTTCTCATTCCGTTATGATAACTGCATAATTCTTGATCACTCATTTTCAAACTATTTCACCCACGTTAATCAGGATGTCATTCATATGTTTTTGAAAAAAACTTTAAAATAAAATTGAAGTTCCATTTAATAAATCATAGAGGTAAATGAACAATATAATAGCATATCCTCGTGTATGTCCTTCATTCTACATGCTATTCGTTTTTAAATATGCTTTGACTTTCAAACATCTACAGTTTTTTTTATGCCTTGACTTATTTTCGTGTTCGTTTTAATATTTTATGCCCGTCATATTCTGTCTAACTGATACGTAATTTGCAGTTTAAATGGGAGAATTCCATGAAAACAAAATTTAATTTTTTGAATAACCCCATTTAAGTAAAAATTCCAATTAATAAAATATGCATTATTATTTAATGCATTAAAAGCAAAGGTTTCATACTCTTCCATTAAAAGATATTCAACAGCGAATTTACTGAATTCATTTTTGTATGTTTCATATCGAGACTTAAATTAAAGTCTGTTTTCAGAGATCACTTTTTTAATAAATCAAAGGTGCTCTTTTGAGGATTGATGATCCTACCCTGAAAAAAAGTGTTTAGTTAACTATTTGTAACTGAGCATAATATTGCCCATTTTTCATTTAAAAGTATGGTAAAGCACAACGAATAGGCAAGAAAGCTTTTAGTTCGTTGAAGTTCATTAAGTAGTTCATTGAAGGGCACGTAATTGTGTATTTATTAGCCCAAAGGGAGTTAGCCCAAAGGGCTATTAATTTAATTTTGGCATTTTGCGCTGAATCACTATTAACAGCGTATCACTTTCTAAATTGTTGCCACCAAATATTATCGCCCTGTGTTACATTTAAAGAAATTAAATAATGAAGAATCTGCATAAATGTATATATGTTTCTCGCATTGTGATAAAACAACGGTACCTAAAGCCATCAAATTTTGAATAACGTAATCCTCCACCGCATATGGGCATCTGGAAGGCCTAATTTGGAATTTGGAATTTGTTTTATTATCGATTTCATATTTTGTAACATTTCAATGAATTCTTGATTAACAAACTCAACGATTTCAAAGCGAGCAATAGCAACATTGTACGAAAAAGAAAAATATTTTTATCTCCAGCGCGCGAGACTGTGTATCGGAAATTCTAAAGATATGCTCATTTCAAAATTAATTTGCGATATTGCTCTTGAATTTTGAATTTTACAGTTTAAGTGCGAAGAACATGATATTTAATAAATAAAGGTAACACACAAAACGTTAAAAAAGTCCCTTTGGGAGTAATGTAAAAATCTGAAAGCTTTCAGATTTTTTATTTATTTATTTACTTTTATTTGTAGTGATCTGCAAATTTCTATAATCCCCGTTTAGATGTAAGAGAATGACAAATCAGTCTGACAGGTGGGAGCATCAATTCTTCGGAAACTTAAATAATTAGATGAATCTTTTGCGAGTAATTGTTCGGCAGTATCAAACTGTATGTTGAAGATGCTTCTGATTCTTGTTTTGATGAAAACTTTATTCAGAGCGACATATGGGGATACAGATGTTTTCTGTACACGAGGCGTGGTTCATCAATATGAATATATCTTTCACCAAAATTATCGAACATAGAGATCTGAAAACCTGCAGCTATTTATGAAACATCCTCTGCATTTGGGAAAAATCGTTGTCTGATGTATTATAAAAATGCTAATTATTAGTATCTCCATAATCATAAAGTGATAAATTATTATCCTCTCCTTTTTAAAATGAGTGTGAATGCTACAACTTATGCTCTTCATTGTCAACAAGTTCATTGTCTTATTGTAGGAATAGGAACATCACTCATGGATGTACCAAAACGATAAAAATGTCGTGAGCAGATTACACTATAAAATTCCTGAAGTATATTTTTGGCGACAGAATCGTGTCTAAACTCTAGAAGAATCTTCGGGATCTTCTGTTCTCATATGTCTAGACTACATTTTGCTACAGATATAAGGTATTTCTTCCGCCTTCTTAATGGCCAGCCCTCTCGGCGCGTATTGGAAAGGTCGAGTTTTGAGTCCCGGCGAGAGCATTGCTCATTTTCACGTCTCTCAGCATCAAGAAATCCTAATGATTCTACAGTGGCCCCGAACAAAAGGGTGGTGGATGATGATTCGCTACCACCAGGATTTGGCGATTCCGTCCCCTAATCCCTAGTCGCTCTTTAAAAGGAAGAGTATGTAATATACTTCTCTCCCCTTCTTAGCATGCCTTCGTGGTGTAATGGCTAGCACAATCGCCACATATTCGAGAAGTCCACGGCTGGGGTCCCGGCGAGGGCATTGCTCATTTTTCGTGTCTCCTGCTTCGAAATAACCTAATGTCTCTACACAGATGCTTAAAACGAAATGTGCTCATAAAAAATAAACACATCCTGGAAATGTTTAAAATTGACACCTCATCTGTTGTCATCCAAATTACAGTTTCGTAAAGACTATGATGAAATGTCTATACCAATAGTCTTCAAACTTTGTAGAGAAACTTCTAAAAGAGATTTTTTTTGGTAGAATGGAATGGAATTTGGCAAAGCATGCGAAGGCTTTCTCCCTGATGAGAAAGATGATTTCGTGGAGGACGTTAGGAAATGCCTTCTATTCAAACTACATACGGGGAAAACACAAAAAACAAAATATGCTCCCGGTCTTTCGAATTTGATCGAACTGAACTCCCAGTATTTAGTGGTCTTACCGCTCGGACGCTGATGGAGTAATGTTTTATGGAACTTTTAAAAGTGTATACAGGATGTCTCAGTACCAGGATTACAAACTTGTACGAAGGTAAGGTACCGCGGGATGATTTGGAATTACATAGTAATGCAAGGTCGGAAATGCTTTCCTGACGGTGTACATGGTCTTAATCCGAGCGTTTTTCACCGGGAAACTTCGGTACAGGATAGCTAAACGGGCTACTGCACCAACGTAGAGCTAGCCGAAATACATCTGGTATACACAACCATTCAGACGTATGCATTAGCTTGATCGATCACCGGTTCTATGATGCCTTTATTATTTCTAGAAGCAAATGAAAACACTTGTGTATAACACTTCCATTGACTGTGCTGAAGAAATGATAGGGCGCATTGAAGTAGATGATGAGAATATTCGAGACATGAAAGGAATTTTCCAGAATATTCGAAATTCCATGCGCTGGAGACGTGAGATCTGCATTATAGCTTGTGGTGGGCATTGCGACCACCTTCTTTGGCATCCTTTACTTTTGTGAATTTACATTTATTATTAAAATGCATATTCATTTACGTAATATCCTTTTATTTCTGGTTCCCCCCCCCTGCATATATTTCCAGTCCTACTTTGTTATGTGGTTTCGAGTCATCTGGGTATATCTATTTTTGCTACAACAATATATAATATTAGTATTTAAACACCCTATGTATATATATATATATATATATGTATATATATGCAGGATCAGCGTCAGTGCAACCAGTGCGGAATTTAGGGAAGGGAAATTGTTTAGAATTTAGATAGGCACAGGGCGGCAGATAGTACCTGCAGAGATTGCACTGAGCAGCTAAACCTAGTGCCGACTTGTATATATGTTTGTGTCGAGCTTTAACCATCCACACAAAAATAAACGTTTAATATTAGAACGAAATATAGCAATATCGCGTGCTCTTTATGTGGAAAAATAGAAAAGAAAATATTTTCTCGTAATTTTCTCATAAAAACTGCATAAGGATTACACCGTGAAGAATTACGTATTATTTATACTCAATCCTTTCACCCATTGAAACCACTCTCATAAAATTCTTTATCCTATTTTAAAAAATTTCAATCAGAAACAAGAATCTCAATAAATACTTAAGGAAATAACAGAATGAATATTTAAGGAAATAAAGTATGTAGCTACCTTTCAAATACTTATGCGTTTACTTCTGCTAAATATTTTATTATTATATATTGTAGTGATAAAAGATTTCATCATTGCAATAAATAAAACGGTCATAAAAAAACTTCATCATTGGCTCATCAATCTTAGTTTAATGGAAACATGTCGCATAATAATGTCGCTTGCTTTGATTGAAATGCAACAACTTTCGTGATTAAAATATGGCAGTCATGTCAATATTTACATAAATAAATATCGTTCTACAAGAAGGAAAGGTCATCTACTTCTTTGCGTATATATTTTCTGTTGTTATTGATTTATGCAAGAAAGGCAATTTTATTTCATGAAAATTATTTAATTTATCTACTTTATTTTTTGGGATCTTGGAGTCACAAAACTAGTTTTCTGCGGGTTCAAATGTAGCACGCAGCCTTGTAATGTCCTTCAAAAACGAAATGTAAGAATCCTGTTATTGCACGATTTAAAATGATTACATATTCTTAATTGAAGAATTTCACCTCAAGCTAATTCAAATGGAGACAACTTTCGAAATTATAGGCGAAACAGCTTTAAACTTGCACAGAGTGAAACTTCCTCTCCTTTATTTTAGTTCACCAGTAAAATGCAAACTTTTAATGTACTGAAAGAGAAACCAGGGTTAATTAAGTTTTCATGCTTTATGTTTCTGATTAAACCATTTTACAGTTTACAAAACCGTTTTGTTTCTAAAGAAGATGGACCTGTTTCTGATTGCAACTGAAATCAAAAGAGTTTTATTGAAATACTAAGGTTGAGTTTTGGCCCAATTTTACATTAAATTTCATAAAATATGCTTCAGTGAACCTAAAATAAATTTTCATAATGTACAGAGATGGACAAAGACAATTTTGATTCCTTACAGAAGATTGTGGCGACACCTTTTAATATAACAACATTAAAGAGAGCAAAATTATCCAGTCATTAAAATCATTTTATATAGCAATCATATATATACAATTTCAAACAATTTAATTTCCTGTTATCCTAATGCTTTGAATGATCGTCCGTAGAGCACTGCCTTAGTTCAGTGCTGATAATACATTAAATATTTGCAACTAATCTAATAAATAAATCCTAAATTTCCTTCATAAAACGTAAACACATTTTCACAAGAACATAAGGGATTGTTTTTCCAAAATCGGCATACATTTCCCTATAATTAGATCTAAGATCAACCTTAGAATCAGATTCTAGAATGTAATCCGATCTGTAAGATCGACTCTCTAGAATTCCCTTCTATTTTTGTTATCGACTCTAGATAGTCTAGGTTCCAAACTATCTAGTGTCGATCCTAGATTCTACTCTAGAATTTAATTTCCAAGATTAGATTCTAGAGTTAACCGATATAGGATAGACTCCAGGATAATCTCTAGGATCAAATCTAGAATTAGTTTACTTAATGATAATGGCAAAGTAAATTAGGCTTATCTGTTTAAGAGAAAGTATTCCTTCGTAAGGTTTAAAGCAAACTGTCTTGTATTTACATTACTTATAGAAAAAATGATGAAAATACCCTGCAGCCAGCCCATTCGTAGGTGTCGAATTACTAGTGCTCGGCGGTCCTATCTAGTAGGCACTGATGGTCTGTATAAGTCCTAAAAGAATATTTTTACAATAGAATTTTTTTAACTTGGTTCGTATTTAATAATAGGAAAAAATCAACTTTTGCTTGCTGTTAAATTTAATACAATAGGCTCCAATGCATTTAAACAGACAACAGGAAGGGCCTCCGTTCATCAGCGCTGAATTAAGAGAAATTAATTGCAATTAAAAAAAAGTACAACTTGGTGTGCATAACTCTAGTTGTGTGAGCGGCAAAATCACTGAACGCTGGCAGTTCAACTTGGATTCGATTCCAGGTGAACGGACTGGCTGCTCTGACTTTTTCGTGTTTTGCTCGGGGTAAAACATGAATACAAGCCAGGTTCTCTTAGAAAGTTCTCTACGAAGAACTCTTCCTTCCTGGGCAGATAACTCTGCATAATCAAAGAAATCAAATCAAACCTTTTGTTGTGCTATGTTATTGCAAGTCTCATCTTTAAGTATATTGGAAGACCTAACGGATAATCACGGTAAGTGCACTTGTGCCCGTGTTTGGTCTTAAGTACTAAGAACTAGTGATAGAAGAGCTTAATGCCAATTTTAACGTAGAAAATGCTCTGATCAGTGGACTAAAAGAAATAAACAAGTTGCCAAACATTTTTGGTAGTATTGCGTTGAAGTTAATATTTAGATAAAACATTCAAAAAACCATTAAATTTAACGGCATTTTACTTGGAACTCGTGCTGTTTGAGAGTAGTTGGCTTAGCGTCGAATCGGGCAAGCTCGGATTACGTTAGCTTAACTCGATCACAGAAGAATTAGCAAACTTTCACCACTTCCTACATCATTAGTTTATTATTAATTCATAGCGCAGAATTCAAATTTCCGGTGTCCTATAATTTTTTAACTATATAAAGGAATGTTTAAGTATTTCAATTTCTGTTGTTTCTGAATGTTAGACTCTACAAAGGGATGTTACAGAGTAAAAATATTTGGTGGTCTACTAATTTTGGGTTACTTGAAATGTTGCTCGACAGTTGAACCATTGAGAGCGACTGGATGGTTGAAACAAAGCTCATACAGCAAATTACTACGAAGTGTGCGCAAAGAAATATCGAGGCAGCTTTTAGCATCACAATTCTGTATTCTGCACTGACTATTTTATTTCTACTTCACAGAGAAAAAAATGTTCTCTTCGAAAGACAGAGACAACGTGTCTCTCGAAATACAAATTTTCATTTTTATTTTATTTATTTATTTGCATTTATTATTTATTTAATTAAGTATTTTTATTTTTATTCACTTAGACAAACTAATATTACTGTAAGGTTGATTTTTTGCCTAATTGTAAATATATAGCTTAATTAACTTATACAATTAACGAACGTTACCTTTTGAGTGCAAAGATATAAAAAAAGGTATTAAAAATATGAACTTGTAATGCACGGAAGCAAATGATCTAGTCTTTCTAATGCGAAGACAAAGTAACTGTAATACGGAGTGAGGTGTGAAAAGTTTAATTATAATTGAGAATTTTATGATTAATTTTACATTTCATGTTTCATCAAGAAGAAAATATTTCAAAAATGTGGTAAGTAATTAAGAGTTTTTCTGGCTTTCACAGTAATGTATTAAAACCGGTAATTTTTATTGTTTGTTTCTTTTTTTATTCTTTGGACAAGTAGATAATGTATGTAGTTAGAAAGGAATTTTATTAATTAAATTAACAGCATAAGCTTGACAAAATGTTACTTTGATGTTAATAAAAATTAGTAAGAACAATATATTTTTAAATAATTACTTATTTTTCGCTGTAATTTTAAAGCTAAATTAAAACAAAGATAAGAAATATTTTTCAGAACGTACGTCTTTATTAAACCGTAAGCAACTCTATTTCATAACATTTCATTATAATTTGAAAGATAAGTTAATGATTCTATGCTACTCAGAATAGAAAAGATTTTCAAGAAATGGCAATTTGCAAACCGTGTGGTGCGGGGGTAGGGTTATATAATGTGCAGAAAAAGATTTAAAGTGTAGATTACAAATTTGTCTATGATATCATAAAGACACTGGGAATACATTTCTTTTTCGCTTCATCATTTGCATTCATTTTACATTCCATGTTACAAACATATTGTTTTATCATTTAGGATCAGTAATTATTTCTTCTCTTTGAACAGCTGCTTTTCTATTCTGCGCATAATTCAGTTTATTTATAACTTTAAAGTTATAAATAATAAACAGATCTGTAACTGAATTATTTATTTTTCTGTTTTACAGTATTCTCTTTCGCGATACTTTTACCAAGATATTTTTGTGTCTCGAATTTTAAGAGTAATGTAATATGAATTTTTCTTAAATACCTTGATTTTCAGTAACACGTGATTGAAATCCAGTCAGCAAGGTTTAAAATCAATTAAATGTTAAGAATATCTGGATTTGATACCTGTGACCGATTGGGCTGATTTCGCATATCGCCTAATCAATGGCGAATGGCATTGTAGTGTGTAATGACAGTGACATCGAAGAGAAGTCAAAGGAATTAAAACTATCAATTTATTTAGCCGAAAAATATCCTTCCTCCCTGAACTGCAATAATGAACAAAAATTAAATATTTCACGGAGGATTATATTAAGTGAGCAAAATTCCACATGTTACGTAAGTTTATTTATTTATTTATTTTGCATACGAGGGCTACCTGCCTTCCTAGAAGACTTTTTAATAGAAGCTGGTTTATATTTACGTTACATGCGGGGAAAACAATGAAAATATCCATGCTTACAACTTTTGCCGTAGTTCGAATCCATGACGAACTACAAGTATTCAGTAATCTGATCCGCTTGGCAAGTAATGGGGGGATTTTGTAGTGAGATAACGTAATTTACACTCATGTCCATAAATTAAGGATAATTCAAAATCAGGCAAAGGAAGAGTTAGAAGCAAAACAAATTTGACTTATTTATAAAGCTTATTTATTAAACAAAAGGTAAAGAGCAAAAACAAGATGCTATATGTTTGGTATTATTAAAAAATTAGCTATTTTTTCTCCCTGGAGCAAATTACAAAAAAACCTATTGACAAAAACCAATATTACATGGTTAGTATGATTGTTAATACATTGTATGTCTCCCAGACGATGCAATACAATCCGTACAATGCCTAGGCGCGCTGAGTATCAAATTATCGATCTGATCTTGGGGGATATTACACTCAAAAAGCAATGCAATCCGCAGTTCCGGTAGACATGTAGGAGGAGGTTGACGGGCTGCAACTCGTCGGCCAAGCATGCCCCACACGTGCTCTACTGGATTCAAGTCCGGTGAGAATGCTGGCCAGTCCATACGGGTGATATCCTCCGATTGAAGGCATTCGCTTACGATATTTTCACGGTAAGGACGGGCGTTGTCATCCATAAACACAAATTGTGCGCCCATGGCACCCCGAAACAAACGTACATGTTGTTCCAGAATGACGTCCCGATAGATTTGGCATGTCATGGTTCCAATTTGAACATGCAGGTCAGTTCTGGAACCCAGAATAATTCCACCCCAAACGAGAACTCCTGCACCACCGTAACGATGTCGTTCAGTGATGTTTTCTTGGTGATAACGGGTACCTGGAGCTTTCCATATGAAAGTCCGGCGAGAATCAGACTGCAAGCTAAACCTGGACTCGTCGGAAAACATCACACAAGCCCATTGTTGCGGTGTCCACAATGCATGCTCCTCCTGCCTAACCGCAGGCGACAGAGAGTTGCAGTAAGTGGAACGCATCTGACAGGTCTACGAGCAAATAGACCAATCTGCCCTAAGTGTCTGTACACGGTCTGCCTTGAAATTGTCGTACCAGAGGCTGAAGAGAGCTGACGAGACAGCTCTGAGGCTGTGCTCCGCCTGTTTCTTTTGGCAGTGACAACCAAATACCGGTCCTCATTCGGCGTTGTAACTCTGGGGCGACCTGTGCTGTAACGTTTACTCACATTACCATCATCTTGTAATCGTTGCCAAAGCCTGGAGATGACACTCTGGGCAATTGCAAGTTCGTCTGATACTTCCAGTTGGGTACGCCCACATTCCAGACGGCCGATAATTCTACCATGTAAAAAATCATCCAAATGCGTCCTCTGTGTCATAACTATTCGGTTATTGCACTGAAATGCTTATAAAGCGCCTGCGAACAATTTTACTTCTTTGCCTATATTCCTTATATATCACTCTCTTGCACTCTCGTCATTGTGACGTACCATCGGTGTCAACTGGTTACTTCCTGAAATTTTCATATGATTCTTGAAGATGTGTGTAGTGATTTTACAGGTGGTATATTTATTTTAGAGTTCGATTTCCGCGTGACTCCGAGTTATCCTTAATTTATGGACATGAGTGTATTAGGCATAAGCATTTTCTGTTAATTCCAGTGATACTGAAAACGCCCATAATTGTCCGCTGGACATATTATAAATGATACGTATTTAGAATTATATCTATTAGATACATTATTAAGCATGCAAAACAAAGTTATAAATTATTAAGAACTTCTTTTATATTTTCCAGCTCGTTCAACTGTTTAAGGAATATAGTTACACTTTGAAAGGTTTAGTTTTGTTTATTATGACAAAGCACTCGAGGGCTATCTGCTTAAGGGAAGTGATAACCTTTGTGGAGGACTTTTCCAAGGGAAACTGGCTCATATACCCGTTACACTTGGGAACAACTACGAAAACACCCATACAACCAGTCCATTCTCCGGGATTCGAGCCCCGAGCCGGGATTCGACCGAACTACCAGTGTTCAGTGGCTTCACCGCTCGGTCGCTGGTGGGCCCTTTACTGTTTGAAAGATGAATTAAAGATCTTAGGTCTTGTGCAACAGCAGCATTTTCTAAGTAGCGTGTGGATAAATGGTGCAGTAGCGCAGCGTTAATATCCTAAATATTTGGTAAAACTCCCGTAAAATTAATTCTAATGTCAAAAAGAGCTTTTTTCTAGACTACTTATGGTCATAAAAATTATGTTTTTACTAACTGCGCAAAATTTTATATTTAATCATACAAACTTGCGCAGAAAACAATTTGCGCATTAAAATGATATGCTACTGATAAAAACATTATAATAGTTAAAACGCGTTATTTTTTCTTCTTTCTACGTCACACTGGCATAATTTAGGCAATGTTAGAACCGATGCTCTCCTCGAATAACGGATTTATCCAAGCCATTCTCAAATAGTGAGTGAAAATCACTGTCTTCTTTGTTTACTTAATAACGAAGGAAGCATATTTCCCTCCTATTCAGTATTTTACGATTCCCTCCCTACCGTTTTCTCTATTATACGCATTTTCTACGATATCCGCTATGAGATAACCTTCTGCGCTTACACCTACATATATCTGTTTCACAAATCTGTATTTCCCTCTCACTTAGTTATCCTTAGAATTATGCCCCCCCTAGAAAAAGATACTTAATAATTTTGAAAAAGAAGCTTTATAAATCACGACTAACCTACAGTCTGTTAATTAAAAATTGCTCATAGTAACCCTTTTTTTATTTACGATTTAAACGTGCGTCATCACCAGGGTCCAGAAAAGAATAGGGGTTTTTAGCAAATCTGAGAACTCGACTAACTTTCTCTACAATCGTTGCATGAATGACCTTGAGAAAATGGCCTTGAGGTCCCTGTTCTAAAGGAATAGATTATAACTCGTAATATCACAATATCGGTCACAAATTTTGAAAAATACAAGAAATAAGGATGCCATAAAATATTTCTTTTCCCTGTACGTGCTCTCATGATGTAAACGGTTAGCAAGCCCAGCTAGCATTGGACTATCCATTATTCGAATATTCCGTTATTTCAAGGCCCAGAATATTAAGCTGTCGAACCTAATTTTCTCTACAGTGGTATACCAATTAAAAATGCGGTTTGCAACAATTCGTTCCCACCTGAATCTGGTCGACTGGATCTCTTACCTCTCCCCAGCTGCCCCTTAACTGGAGAAAAATGTAAGGAATTATTTCATTCCCACCGTGCTTGCTATTGCGCTATAAGTGTTTAGCACTTCCAACAGGCACTGAAGTATGGTTTTGAGGATACAGCCGATTTTCCATTTTCCTATTTCGAAAAAAATCCACTGTTTTCTATCGATTTCGAGGGCGAACAAGTACAAGTCCCTCATCTTCGGGACTTCTTAAATAATTAAATTGCTAAACACTCCTAATAATGCTAATAATTAGAAGCTTGCATCTGTTCGCCCTCGAAATAGATAGTCTTGGTTAAAATCTATGTCAAACAGAAGGCTTTTGCTTTACCTAATTTTTTGCGATTATATATATATTCATAACATTCATAACAGAAGCTTAAAGACATGTTAAACTACTCCGCTGCAGCATTAGGCAACTTCTTTTTTAACACTGGAAGATGCTTGAAGACGTAAATGTCATTCAACAGCGTGAAGCGCACTCGAAAATTTAGTAATCTTGGGTTACCAATATTCCTAGCCTATGAATGGCTGGCTGCAGAGCTTTCTCAATAAGGATAAATTAAGGAAAAGTAGTAAAGTAATTTTAAAACATCCTTTATAAGAAACAACGACATTGAAATTCGATTTAATAGCAAGGTCTAAGATTTTAAGATTTTTTTTATAAAAACAATAGGATTCAAAATGAAATGGCAGTGATAATAGCATTCATGATATCATGAGCAGTAATTTTGAAACTTCATTGTTTTTAGCTTTTAATGAAATCCATTTCCTGCTTCAAAAAAGAAAATGTTTAAACAGAAATTACTACATCCTTTAATATTTAAGTGTTTGAAGAGATAACCGGTATGAAAATAATTCGTATGAAAAGGATGATTTAAAACAACGATAAATTATAACAAATATTAATTATTATTATTTTTTTTGGCACATTGAAGTGGAAGTCTTATAAAAATAATTTGCTTTAGCATCTTCTTTGCAATTATGTCTATTCATCCTAGAATATCTAAAATCTGGCACGATTCGATTATTTAGATTATAACAAACTGCACGAGAAGTATCTTCGTAAAGGGAGGGATGACTTCTCAAAAAGCTCTCTAAGAAAAACCGTCTTACCCTCACGTTATACGTGGGAAATCATGTAAATATGCTGTCAGCCCGATCGTCGGGCTTTGAGCCAGGGTGGAATTACTAATTAGTGTTCAGCACAAACTTACCGCTCAGCCACTTATGCGATTAAAGACCAATATATCGATAGATATAGTCCAGCGCTTCCAGCGAAGCCAGCTCCAACGTTTGCAGGTGACAGTTCGAATCCCTGTTTAAGATATGGGCTTTTATATAACTGTAATATCTTTGGGGAACAAAGTACTCAAATTTGTTCTTTTGAAAGTCTTTTTGAGCAAGTAGTAAGAAGGGAAAACGTGCGCTAAATTCCTGTCTCCCAGGCTATTCGTAATGAAAACCTGGGCTGAAACAATATAAGGCAACAGTATGACCGCTAATGCTTCAAGGTCTATGGTCAATAGACGCAGATGCATTTGCTCGTGATCATTCACGAAACATGCCGACGCAGGGTAAGCAATGAAAACCATGAATCTTACATCAATCTGATGTATTCAAGTCACTCCTAAGGAAAATTAATCTTAAAGTATTTGCATACTAAATATGAAGTAACCTAAATGTTAAAGTAATTAATCATGCTCTGTGTGAACTGGCGTAAGGTGAGTGAATTTGTAGAGTTATACGTATTTTCGAAGGTTAAATAAAACCTTCTTTCTCGGTAAAAATGATGAAAACGAAATACGTAAGCAATTATTATTATTATTTACTGTATATGTATTATGTGAAATGGTATTTCTGTCATTTAGTCAAACCATTTTTTAATTATTTTCTATTTTTCTCACATACCCACATGTTTCTTTTTCACTATTTTCACTCCCTCAGTTGAGGAAGAAGGTTCAGAACTACGTTTAACCTACAAATTTACTCATATTTCAAACTGTCATTTTGATTATTGTTGGCTGCTTTAACATTTAATTCTCAATTTTTTTTAATTGTTGTTGCTAGAAGTAACTTGTTCATGTTTGCCTACTTAAATACCAACGTGAAATTCCCAGGCAAGATTAAAGGTAGATTATTCAAGTAATACCAAAGATCAAATCCACGAATAGACCAGAGATGAAGAATCCATAATGGTTTAGAATATGTGCTGGTTAAATTCTGTTCTCTGAAAAATGGGTTAGGCATTTGAATTATTTTGTGGTTTTCCTCGTGAGCAACCTGCATATGAACCAGATGCTTTTCAAAAGTCCTTTAACAATGCGGCTCTTCAAATGCTTGCATGTGTTCTGATGTTCTAAAGTATTAAACAGATCATTCAATAAATTATAACTATTGTTTTCGCATAAATTTCAAACATTAGTTTTTTAAATGTACTTTTGTTAAAATTCATACAATGTGGATATTCAATGATACTGATATATATGTAAAGAAATAAAAGTTTAGAATTAGTCAAACGGACTGATTTCATGAACGATAGTAATTTAAAAAGATTTTCCAAAATTTATTCGCTTTCCCCATGAAATAAATTCTGTCATTGTTGTAGGATAGCAAAATTTAAGCTGAATATATTGCTTATTTTTATTTCCACATATTTTCTGTAACTCTATCGTGTTACATTTCGCAAGACTTCATAGAAATAAAATTCATGTTATATTATTCTAATTTAAAATATATTATTTTAGATGTTGCACTATAAAGTGATGTTTAATTCAAATTATTCTACCATTGTCTCCTAGATTCGTACTTCAATCATATTTTTTAACTTTTAAGAAAATTAATATAAGCAGCTAGTCGTTATCCGAACTATGTTTTGTCTTTTTATTTTTGTCTTTGGGTAATTTTTTTATAACCAACCAAGTTAAATACTTTGCATTAATATTTGCACCATTTAATCCTTTTCGTATGCTGTTCAAAACACATAAACATTTCTTGTTTATTAAAAAGAAAAGAAAAAAAGAATAATAATATATACATATTTTTAATTTTATTAAACCATTCCAAACCAACCATAACCAAATCATAATAATTTTCATAATGTATGAAAATAAAATTAAGTTTAGATGTAAGGAAAGATACGGGCGAATTAAAAAAATTAATGAATGAATTATTTTACTATATATAAATAATTTGTTTATGAAAATAAAATAAAAGTTTAAATTACGGAATGTAAACAAAAGCTATTTTAAAATTTTAATAATATGTACTAAAATAAATATTAAATCGAATAATACTAGTTGAAAAGTACGTCACAAAATATTTATATAATTCTTCTGAAAAATAAGCAACTGGAATTTTGAATGTTCTAAAAATGACAATGTTTAAAAAAAAAACTCCAAGGATGAAAGAATAACTCTTACCTTTTTCAGTAAGATTTTATCCAGTTTCATTCACAACATCCTGATGCGCATGAAACCGTTAAAGAATCCTTTAGGAAAGAAGTCGTAATCTCCACTGGCTGATAGCTTAGAACCTCATCCGCGCACAGAGCGAACTTCGAAACTGATCAAAGGAAAATAAAGTTTCCGGCTCATTTTCCGCCAAACTCTTTTTCTCGCCAAGTCGCCAAAACAACTTTTCGGAAAGCGCGCGGAGAATCGCATCGCGTGTATGTTGCGCGTATCGTATCTGACCTGCAGCGAATGCAATAAATTTCGCTTTTAATGGCAATAAACAGTTAAACAATTGTTTTAAATATACAGTTATTAGGATTGATATAATTTGAGCATATTACGAAGAAGATAAAAAAAGTGTGAACGTTTTTTAAAGGACTGTTTTGCCTTAATACTACATTATTTGCATTGCATATGGAATTGTGATCCGAAGTCAATAGAATCTTCTCCGCGTAGATATTAATGATTAGAAGCTGTCTTATTTACACTATATACTGATTTCTGATCTAAAGTTAACAAAATCTTCTCCACGTATACGCTCGAGGGCTGAGAGACAATGCTAAGGAAGAGGGCTATAAGGAGGGCCACAACCTCAAAAAGTGAAATTTTCATTCAAAATTAACAGAATTTTCTCCTCCTAGATTTTAATGATTGGATTACTTACATTGTATACGAATCTGGAACTCAAAATCTCCAGAATCTTCTTCACCTAGATGTTAATGATTACAGGGGATATTATAGATTTTGGGTCCAAAACTAAACGGAATTTTCTCCACCTGGATAGTAGCGATTGAAAATAAAAAAAATAAAAAAAAGTCTGTAAGGTTTCAGATTTTAAATTACTTCTAAAGCGGCGTTTTTTTAACGTTTTGTGTGTTACCTTTATTTATTAAATATCATGTTCTACCATAAAATTCAGTTCAAGAGCAACATCGCAAAATAATTTTAAAATGAGTATATCTTTAGAATTTCCGATACGCAGTCTCCCGTCCTGGAGATAAAAATGTTTTTTCTGTAAAGCGTTGTCATTGCTCGCTTTGAAATCGTCGAGATTGTTAACGCAAAAATTCTTTGAAGTGCTACAAAGTATGAAATCGGTAATAAAACAAATTTCAAATTCAAATTAGGGCTGCCACATGCTCATATTCAATGGAAGATTGATTACATTATTCAAATTTTGACGGCTCTAAGTATCGTTGTTTTATCACAATGCGAGAAACATACATTCATTCATGCAGATTCTTCATTATTTAATTTCTTTAAATATAATATAGGGCTTTTATATTTGGTGTTAGCAGTTTGAAAAGTGATTCGCCGTTTATAGTTTTCAAAGCAAAATGCCAAAATGAAATGAATGTTTATTAGTCCTTCAGGGCAAATTGCCCCTTTGGACTAATAAACATTAATTATGCTTCATACCTTCTGTTTCCTCATATACAGGATTTTTAGAGTCATTAAGGTTTTTTGATGCAGGAGACGTGAGAAACGTCTAGGGCCCTGGCTGGCATTCGAAATCCGGACCTCTCGATTATATGACGAACGGGCTTCTAGTTACACCGCGAAAGCAAGCGAAAAAGGAAAGAAAATACCTTATAAATTCCATCTATGTTTCTCTAAAAGAAGACAAAAAATAAAATAAACAGTAAAAACAACAACAACAACAAAAAGTTTCAGATTTTAAATTACGTCCAAAGCTGCGTTTTCTTAACGCTTTATGTGTTACCTTTATTTATTAAATATCATGTTCTTCGCACTTAAACCATCAAATTCAGTTCAACAGCAATATCGCAACACAATTTTAAAATCGGCATATCTTTAGAATTTTGGATACACAGTCTCACGCGCTGGAGATAAAAATGTTTTTTTCTGTACAACGTTGCCCTTGCTCGCTTTGAAACCTTTGAGTTTGTTAATCAAACATTCGTTAAAGTTTTGCAAAGTATGAAATCTATAATAAAACGAATTACAAATTAGGGCTACCAGATGCCTATATTCAGTGAAAGATTACATTATTCAAAATTTGATGGCTCTAGGTACCGTTGTTTTAGCACAATGCGAGAAACATACATTCATTCATGCAAATTCTTCATTATTAATTTCTTTACATATAATACAGGGCGATAATGTTTAGTGGAAACATTTGAAACAATTTGAAAAGTGAAACAATGCAGAAAATGAATCAACGCAAAATGCAAAGACGAAATTAATAGTCCTTCTGGCCAAATTGCCCCTTTGGACTAATAAACTTTTGAGAATAATATTATCAATTCAAATTTCATGAAATCTGGATGCGAGAATTTTAATTATCTTTATTCATTGATATTTACATAGCGTTTATTACATTTAATATTTACTCAATTTCTAATATGAAGAAAAAACACATGCAAGATCTAAATCGTGCAAGTTTTCTAGTATGAAGAGAGATTACTTTTTGAATCCTTACCATCCCCATGCTCTTTAATTTAATTAAAAGGCCAGATTTACATCGGCCTTTATACTTCATATAAACATCATAAATATACCTGAAACCATTATTTTTTGAAGACTAAAAAAGAATCATGCTGGTAATATTATTAAAAAATAATATTCAGTTATACGAAGTGAAAAAGGTATATTTTACGCTAGTTTTGGTTTTAGAGGGATAAATAAATAATCCTTATTCTTCCGATTAAAAAAAAAGGAAAAGAAAAAAACTTTGAAAGCTTCCAAAATTTTTATTAAGCCCAAAGAGTTTTTTTTTTTTCATTTACACACACATACACGTTTTAAGAGCATTTGGGCTAACTACTCTCTAGGCTGATATTTAAATACAGCAGTCTCGCGCCCTGGAGATAAAAATATTTTATTCCGTAAAGTGTTGCCACTGCTGGCCTTGAAATCGTTGAGTTTTTTAATCAAAAATTTTTAATATTTTACAAAATATGGATGAGATAATAAAACAAATTCGAAATTCGAGCTTCCAGGTGGAGCCCGACCACCGGACGATATTCCGGTGAAGGACTACGGTATTCGAAACTTGATAGATCTAGGTACCTTTGTTTTTTCACAGTGCGGGACACATATATACATTCATGTAGATTCTTCATCATATAATTTATTTAAATATAATACAGGGAGATAATATTTCTGTGCCAAAAATTTGAAAAATGATTCAACGCTTTTAGTGATTTGACGCAAAACGCCGTTGACTAATATCCCTACTGGAATAATAATAAATAGCACTATAGACTAATAGCCCTACTGGATAATAGCCCTTCTGAACTAATAGCCCTACTGGGGTAACAGAAAAGGGTTCGTTATATACTGCATTTAAGAAAGCGGATGAATAAAAAAAATACATATTTACAAATAGAATATGGTCTAATACTATATACATAAATTAATCAATCCTTTCTTAGAGTCAGGTCGGTGAGGTCCTAAACATATTTTTCAAATTTCCCCAACAAAGAATAAAAGATATACTATTAAAGAAGGCATGAATATAATCTACGAATTTTTTTCTTTCCCCAAAAATATAGGAATCTATGTAGCTGGTAGACAGTTATACAGGAATGCAGGTCATGCTATGGTGCAGATGACAGTTTCAAAGCAAAAAAAACTGATTAAATATAATTAAATTTTGAATAAATTCTTTTACTTACAAACGGAGTACATGAACTATTTTACAGATACAGGGTGACATAAAAGGGGGACAAAGAACATTGCAATTATCCTTTAAAAATTTAATGAAAAAAATATAGAAAGTGCATGTATTTTATAATTACTAGAGCTACATATATTTATAATTATACATGTGAATGCCTTCTCGGGTTCTTAAGGAAGAATTCGTATTGTAGATGCACAGACTTCTATTTTTATTTATGCACAATGGGTGTTGAAGACACTAGGGTATTTGAAAGAAGTCGATGCAATCATAACTGATGGTTGCACGCACATCTAAAGTCTATAAAATATAACTGCTTCTCATCACAAATATTGTCATTAATTAATTGAATTGTGAGTGAGACTGAATCATCGGTGGCTGTCTACAGATAACCTTTCATCAGGCTTCTTTTCGAGCATCCTCCCCGCTAAGGCACTCTGTCTCTCCTCGGCGGCGACTGTGTTCCCAATGGATGTGGTCTCAGCAAGAAGGTGATAACACCATTTTTCGATGGGGAAGGGAGGTACCCCTCATACATTTATAATACAATTATAATACTCGAATACTGGAAGTGCTTACATTGTAAATGACTCTGCCAATCATACACTTTTAAAGCAACCTGTCAGTATCAGAACCACTAAATTCGACCAATTTTGCGGTCGTTTTTAGTATAGCATATTGCGGATTTTCTGAAAGTGTAATCCTCGAAGCCTGCTGTTTTGGTCCTCATGGATTTTTGAAAATGTGCTATTAAATGTAAACGAAATTATCAAGATTTCACATCATTTCTTGTTGCATGTGGTTAAGTACATACCGTTGAGGTGTATTCTCAAAACTAAGTATCTGTTCTCAATGCCAATGAGAACTTTAAAGGATTTGAGAGGAAACTTGTTTTGTGGGGTATTGTGTCAGAGAGGGCTATATTTCACCATTTCCAACCTTGGAATGGATTTTAGCAGAAAATGATATCGTTTATCGTCATTGGAATGGAATTACACTGAATGACATACGAATGTCATATATTCGTATTTCGAAATTCTGAGATTACAGTTTGAAATTTATTTTCCAAGGGGTAAATATAACGAATTTTCATGGATTCGTGATCATTTTCGTTGCAGTTGTAAAAATAACAGACTGTCATTGAACGGAAGGAGCAGTTAATTGAAATCTCTAATGACGCCGGACTTAAAATGGAATTCCAAACAGAAAAAAGGTTAATTTTCGGACCTTATTATCCGTGAAAACGTAATATATTAAAAAGTATAATGATAATTTAAAAATTTTAGTTCAGTTTGCTTCTCCTATCCGTATAAGAAAGAGTTATTACCATTAACTCAAATAAGAACAAAAGATTGAAATCGGCTTGACGTGTGTGCCGATCTCAGATTAGTGTTCATCCAAACATAGAACAGCTATGCAAAAATAGGCAGACTCATCCATCGTAATTCTTCCCTTCGAACATTCTGCATTAACTCATTAAAGCCGTCTCTATTTAAAAAAAATTTGAAAAACGTTAGCATGCTACATGCTAAAGAGAATGGACAGGAAGAATGAAATGGAATATCTTATATCTTGAAGGAATGGAATATCTTATATCTTGAAGGAATGGAATATCTTATATCTTGAAGAAATGGAATATTTCATTTGCAATAGAAGCTTTCGGTTAGATATTGTGAGTGTTTACTTACATATTTCTAACAGTTTTGATGTTAATTTCAGTCCGTGCTGAATGCGGTCGCCTATTTGGAACAGTATTGGACATCAAATACTGTGCTGAAAGCTTCAAATTTGTGAATGAGGTTGTAAAAATCTGAATTGGAAGGAAAAGAAAAACTCTTTGACAAAAATGGCTTCTATAGCTTTCTTGAGCAATTTTCTAACTGATAAGTAATAACTCTAACTGATAATTAATAATCCTGAAATTAAAATTTCTATCCTTTTCTTTCGAAGTTTTGATGACGCTGTCTTTTTATCTTAGTTCAAGAATAGAAGGATAAGAAAAATCAGCTAAACTCTTATCAAAAGTATGTTATAATTAGTTATTGATTAATGTTGTAATTAGTTAGCCTATTTGAATCAAAGTGAAAAATTAGGAATAAAATGAAATCCTTTCATTTTTACTCACTCGTTCTGGTAATGGTTATATGCTAGATTACAACCCTAAACTGTTGTTTTAAACTATAAAAGTTAAAAGCCTATTATATAGCCTAAGTTAAAAGCCTATTTAAACATTTGGCTGAAAAAGTGCCATTTCTTTAGATGAGGGATTGAAAAGCAATTATGTTATTATGCTTTATATCAGCGGTTCTCAACCCTTTGTCTAACGTATACCATCTAAACAAAAATTTAAAACTTTGAGTACCACCACTACATTTCACAATGATTATTCTTCAATTTCTCAGTAGAAATATTAAAGAAAATATTGTTACGAAAAATTCGGCGGTTGCGCCTGTATGTAAGCTTTCCGGCATAGCACTAGGGTTGCCATAAAATAGTGTATGGTAGGGTTGCCAGATTGGCGACTTTATCGCCCATTTGGCGACCAAATGGGCGATATCCCATGGTCCAATCGGGAAGCTTCTAGAATAACTTCCTGTCGAGATATTTCTCGAAACGTGTCGAACTTAAAGAAAACCTATATAAACCCTTGCGTTTCTGAGAGCAGTTAGTTGTGAAGAGTAGTTACGTAGTTGCGAGTTAATTGTGAAGTAATGTGAGCGTTGTGATTATTGTGAGAATAGCTACACGAGAGTTTTGTGAACAGAAAGCAATCGAGATAGTGCTTTGCCGTGAAGCTATCTTTACAGTATAGCTTGACAGTGTATTGGTGATTGTTCCACGGTGTTTATTATAAGTTTAGTGTTGCCGTGAAGCTACCTTTACAGTTACAGCCTGAAGCTGTGTTGCTGATTGTTTCAGCGTATTTATTGTAAATTTTCGACGCCTTTAAAGGTAATTTTGGAACTGTGCTGTAAATAGTGATTCTTGTAAATAAATTGTGCTTTTTATTGTTCTGCATCGTGTTTTCATCGGATACTCTCAAATCCACGAACCCGTATAACGCAACAATATATTTTGCCATTTGCACAACCTATTGGCTATTTGTATTAAATAGGCACACATAAAAAATATTAGATTAAAATTCGGTTCGCATTTTAATTATCAAAATTTAAACTGGAATACTTTAATTCTAAAATTTAGCGTGAAATTTGGGCCTGTTTAGGAGAGATCAATTTCTTTATGTCTGATCTTATTTCATTTAGTTTTAACCGTAAATTAGGATCCTCTTTAAATTTTGTTCTGCATTTATTTTTGTTGGCACCCGCCGTTGATTCCCCTGGCGCATGCGCATAATAAGCAAGCTCTCTGCTGCGTAATATTTTTTTCCAGAGTGAGTTAGCCAAAGTGTGTGGTGAGTATCGGATGCACGCGATAAGCGAAGTACTGTGTAATTCATGTATCTTACTTATGTTTCTACGTCTTCAAAGCTTAAATAAATGTTTGTCCTGTAGATGGAAGTCGTCATTTTTATTCTACATTGGTTATGGGCCCAGGCATTGCATAACTGCGCAATACAACCGTCTGTGTAAAATTCTTTCGGCAAGCTAAGCTGAGTCGACTGAAATCGAAAATGACGACCACAAATACAGTTTCAATTGAAAAGCTGAAAAAGGACAATTTTGACACGTGGAAATTGCAAGTGGAAGCAATACTGATTAAAAATGATCATTGGGACTATGTAACTGGGAAAATTACGAAACCAGAAACTGGTGATGAAGGTTATGCTAAATGGAAATCTACTGACCAAAAAGCAAGAGCGGATATAATCCTATCAATTTCACCCAGTGAACTTACACAAGTAAAAAACTGTGTAACATCCCATGAACTATGGAGTAAATTGCACTCTATTTACGAATCGAAAGGGCCAGCTAGAAAGGCCACAATTCTAAAAAAATTGCTTTTTACAAAAATAACCGATATTAAAGAAATGACTGATCACCTAAATGATTTTTTCATTCTCGTGGACAAGCTAAAAGAGATGGAAATCGACATTGCGGATGATTTGCTAACAATATTGCTTTTATATAGCATACCGGACTCTTATGAAAGTTTTCGAATTGCCATTGAATCTCGTGATGAACTGCCTGCTCCAGACATGTTGAAAATTAAACTGCTGGAAGAAGTCCTTTGTGGATGCAGATTGGGCATCAGATGTCAATGATCGAAAATCTCACACAGGTTTTGTATGTATACTAAGTGGTTCTGCCATAACCTGGGAATCACGAAAACAACATAGTGTAGCTCTATCTTCAACGGAGGCGGAATATATGGCTCTGTCTGAAGCCGCCAAAGAAACCGTCTATCTGCGCCGTTTCCTGAAAGAGCTGGGTTACAGCATAGAAAGTCCAACAACAATATACTGCGACAATCAAGGAGCTCAGAAAATTACAAAGAATTCAGTGTTTCACTCACGTACAAAGCACATAGACATTCGCCATCATTTTGTGCGTGAAGTATATGAACGCGGCGAACTGGATGTGCAGTACATACCTACCAGTGAAATGGGAGCTGATATGTTAACCAAACCCCTGACACCTGTTAAACATCAGAACTGCTGTACAATTATAGGACTGAATACTGTCTAATATGTATTTTGTTTTACTTTCAGGAACAGGAGAATCAACGTCGAAAGGGGGTATGTTGGCACCCGCCGTTGATTCCCCTGGCGCATGCGCATAATAAGCAAGCTCTCTGCTGCGTAATATTTTTTTCCAGAGTGAGTTAGCCAAAGTGTGTGGTGAGTATCGGATGCACGCGATAAGCGAAGTACTGTGTAATTCATGTATCTTACTTATGTTTCTACGTCTTCAAAGCTTAAATTATTCTACAATTTTTCCAGTAGGACATGGAAGAAAATCGTTTTCCACACAAATAGATTACAAATAGATTGCGCAAAAAAGGCAATACAAATTTAGTACCTTTATTTGAAATGCCTTTAATTCTTTTTTTCAGTTCAGCAAAAGTTAACAAGAGTGTTATTTTTTAAATCTTTAGTTAGAGTTAAATCCCAGGAAATTTCTTTGAAAAAATTGGATTTCTAATCCAATTTTCGTTTTCATAATCCTCGGGAAAATGCGTGTTGTATAAATGAAAATTGATAATTTTTAATGTCGGATGCTAATTCTTCTTTTACTTTCAATTTATGTTTGATTACAAAAATTTTCTAAAAGTTGTAAAAAGCTGAAAATGTTATTATTATCCAGTTCTTTGATTATTAGCTCGAGTTTTTTTATCGTAGCATTTGTTTTATCTCTAATGGTAAATTTGTCCTTGTAATCCTATGTTTAATTCATTTAACTTTCCAAAAATATCAGATAAATATGCTAAACGTATCAACCATAATTCACTAAATAAATAATTTTGCAATTCAAATTTTGAATCACAGGGGAAATATCGAATTTCTGATCAAAGTTCAAAAAGACGATTTAAAACTTTGCCTCCAGATGACCACCTTATTTCGGAATGTAACAAAAGCATTTCGTGTTCATTGCCCATCTCTTGGCATAAAATCGTAAAAGCTCAACTTCTAATAAAATTAACAATTTTCACAGTTTGATTCGAAACGATATTCATGTTTTCGGAGATTGTTTTGGCTACTAAAGCTTCACGATGAATGGCAATGAGGGGATTTAGTTTCAGGATTTTCTTTATTTCTGAAATAACATCGGACTGTTTTCCTGTTAAAGCCGATGGCAATATACTTATTCCAAGAAACATTGTTCTGAGCTTTAAAACAGGATGTTGGGGCATTTAATTTGTAAATTTAATACTTAAAAACTCTGTTTCTTTGCGTACCACCTATTTTTCTCTTGCGTACCACCGGTTCAGAACCGCTGCTTTATATTGCTCTAATAATAGCTAATAATACAATGAAAATGGCAGCTAAATTTGCAGATATTTATAACTTAATTTTTATTTAATAGTCAGATTTTCTTTCTTCAAAAGATTTTGGCATATAATTTTTTTAATGCGGGTGTAGTCCTCCCCCATGACGGATTTTTTCATTAAACATATTTTTTCTCTCTTATAATTTTTGATAAAATAACTTTTCTCTAGTTTGTTACAGGAACACAATACTTAATGCATATAATATACATCAATAGAGTTCTAAATGTTGCTGGTAAAACTTCCATTAGCTCCCCTAATGTGCTTGCTAACTATTCTTGGAGATTCAACATGTAAGCAGTAAAAGTTTTCCGTTTTTAAATACCAATCGTTGTCAACAGACTTCTTGAAGTTTATTGACCTGACCTCCTGGTAAACTTTTAGACTTCTTTAAAATTTATTGGAATGTTTCATGGGAATGTTCCATAGATACTTGAAGGTCGGTGTTGTTTCATACTTACCGGAAGTCATGGTCGAATGGAGTTGACATCGAACAGAGATTGTTAACTGTATTACATTCATATAGATTGAATTTGAAATGATAATCCAATGTCATACTAAATCCCTGTTGACCCATGTAATATCTCAATCGGAACTACAGCAAATGTTTATTTATAACCGAAATACTAGACCAAGTTCCTGTTCTCGACTGTGAGGGAGATTAATACAGATTTAATGCAACACATGTTTACATATAAGCGGTCATGT
Organism: Stegodyphus mimosarum; assembly: GCA_000611955.2. Lineage (NCBI taxonomy): Eukaryota > Metazoa > Arthropoda > Arachnida > Araneae > Eresidae > Stegodyphus > Stegodyphus mimosarum. The sequence continues at coordinate 106,862 of KK119310.1, read as the reverse complement.
ATCTTGCAATCCATTGATTATATTTTATAGAATCTAAAATGTAAGCCAATACTTTGCTTAGCCAGTCTCACATAAAATAATACTGATATAGAATTTAGGAACCGATATTAAGAGCAGTATCTTCAAACTGTGTTTTGCGGAATACTAAGGTTCCATGCAACTTTTCTAGAGATTTCACAAGTCAAAATTACAATAGAAAAGAATTTTTAAGATTATAACTAAACACTTAAAGTAACTAAGGTAATATTTTTTATTTCTGCTACCACAGTTATCTGAAATAATATTAAGTAAATCTGTTTTTAAGTACCAAATAATGACAGAATAATGATTTTTGTTTCATTTTCCACATAAACAAAGAGTCAGCGGTGATATATTTTCAGTGTTCTTTCAACATTTATTTTTCCATGGAAGGTAGAGGTACCATCAAAAAATTGTAACTGCGGGGATTCTACAAAATTAAGATGAATTCTTTTCAAAATCATTCTGAATGTGAAATATTTCATAGGTCAAAATTATTTATGATAAAAAAAAGAGATTTACTACTTCAGTACTTAATACTGATACATAAATACCATCTATTATTCTTAAATTGAGCTTTGGATCATTGTTCTACCAGATATTTTGTCTTTACACACACTAGAATCTTAAGGAGTTAACGCTTCAGAAAATACCTGCATTAATTACAGAAAATACCAACAGATCTTTACATAGAACAAAGAGCTTTAAAATTTTACTTTTCTTAATAGACTTTTAGTTTTTCATTTAGAATCACTCATTTATCAAAAATATCTTTAGAAAGGAAAATAATCTGATATTAATATAATTATGATTATGATTATTAATAATTTGATATTAATATATACTACAGCACATGGGAAATAAATACTCTTGGTGCTTAAATAATAGGAAATTATATTTGAGGGACACTGCTTTTTAAAACCGGACTTACGATAATTCTTTCTTTGCCAAGTTTCGTTTGCGAGGGCGATTAAATCGGAAAGCCTTGAAAATAAAGCGAAGCGACAGTATTTTGCGGCTAGTGATAAAGAAACATTAACATAAAATATCTTACAACTGTAGCTGCATTACTGCTATATATTTTTCATTTAATCGCCTGTGTATTCTCATGATTACAAATTTAAAAAATGAAATTCTAAAACTTAAATTATTTTTCTTTATTTATGCATTTCTAAGCAAAATCGGTTATTTTTTATGAGAAGAAAAACTCAAAATTTGTTTTGTGATACTATAACTTATGAAAAACAATACATTATGTTAAAGAATTATTCATAGATTTAAACTTTAAAACAAGCAAACTCATTTTTTATGTTTATTCTTGGTTTATATGAAGCTATTTTCCCCTGTCATTTCAACAATCATTCAACTTGAGTGGGAGAGGAAGATTTGTACACACACTGTTTAGATTGATATTTTCTGAATCTCAGTTCTGAAATAAAGGAGATTATATTAAAAGAAATTATGCCTTCTTCCCAGGCGTGATGTAATAGTACGTTCAGCCAGCAAATGGAAGATTCATAGCTCGAATCTTGTCAAGGATATAACTAAATTTTCAAGTTTTCTACTTCGAAAATCCTAACGTTTCTGAAGTGGCAGCAGAACTAAGTTGTTCTACGATAATGATTCTCAACCTTCTGGATTATGTTGACTGGGTCTCGTCCTCTCTTCAGTCACCAATTCATAGAAGGAGAATGCAAGAAATTATCACATCTTCCCCTTGCATGCTTTCATGGCTTAAAAAAATGGCAGCATGTTCAGCACGCGACTGCAAGATCCGTCATTTGAATACCGAAGAAATGTGCAATTAAATTTTCCCCCAGCTTTCCCCCCCTAAAAAGGAAATAAAAGGGAAAAGTGTCTCTACACTTTGAATCAAAGAATTACATCATACATAATTAACCGAAAACCGATCACAAGGATCCTAATCAACGTAATGACGCAAGAACAGATTAAACTGAATCACATATCTAACAGAAAAAAAATAAATTAATGCGTTCTGAATTTTCTTCAATTTTTTTTGATTGCTTTTAGTACTTATAAACACTACAAAGTTTTTGAATCTTCTAAATAATTTTAAAGAAGTGACTTTATTGAAGAAAACAAATTATAATTTCCTTCACGAATTCTAACCTAAAATCTGCTCAGAATATAACGAATTCTTTCTAGATAAGATATGCTGTATAAATTAAGGAATTTTTTTTCTGATTCTTACTGTAGCAGCAAAATTATTTTTATAGAATAAGGAAGTGAACTGTTAGTTCATTCTGGTTTGTTTGCTTGTTAGTTTCACTAAATAGATTAAAACATACGAGGGGTATCTATTCAGCTTCATTTCTTTTTTCAGGAATATAATGGCATTAATGAGCAATAGTAATAGTACACCAGAGAGGGAGGCTCCAGACCTGAGCCTTTTTTCAAGTCCTTACATGTTTAGAAGTGCCACCTTCTCCAAAGGCAATCCAAGGAGGCACAACCTTCCCAGTCAACCGCGAGGGACAAAATTACGCAAAGTTTTAAGTACACACGTCAATGGTGAATGGTGAGCGGACTCCAGCTGGTCACTTTCAAAGAGAATTATGAGAACTTCAGAGAGAAAGAGTGAAGTTAAAGACTTTACCCCAGTGTTGACCTAAGGGAGCCAAACCCTCCCAAGGAAAATCTTCCATATCAAACCATGTAGTGTCACCACAACCAAGGTTCAGACAGGAGAGTATCAATACAGTCGCTGCCGAGCCTGAACCTACCACAGAAGAATCGATGGTTCTAGTCACTGTGAAGACAGATTGCGTACCCCAGGAGCCGAGTCTAACTACAGGTCTTAGCCAGAACGCCCGGGGTTGCTTCCCAGTCGGCACCTGGGGGGAGATAGTATGAGCAATTACATGAGGCTTCTTCAATATTTTCTTTTGTACACTACAAAAGATTTGATAGGGCAAATCGTTAATCATTATCTCTTATCTTCAGCTTCTCAAAGACGACCACCTCCACTGAGGATAAAAAAAATTATGTGAAGCCGTTGCTAGACATCATAGAGAAGTACTACTGTATAATACATCAGTGCCTGAAATATACAGGACGGCTGGGTAAATTAATTACGTACGTGATGTTGTAAATATGAAATGAAATCAATAATATTTACAACATATTGAAATAATAAAGTAATAATGTATGTAATGCTGAAAACATGTAACATTGTAACGTATTTTTAAGGGCGATTATGATGCATAACGAAAGCTTCTTCTTTACTATACATGTTTAAGTAACTGAAGATTCCAACATTTCTTAGCAAGGAAAAGAGAACTAAAATCAAAGCAAGGTACGAGTGTGGAATTCCGTGGTGTAGCGGAGTGCTGAGAGCTTTTGTGACTTTTTCCTGCAGTGTTACGCCAAAGTGTACAAGACACATTCCACAATTATGCATGCGCTTGAGGATAGAATCCGTGCTGTTTTGAATACATTATCCTCTGATTTCTTGAAGAAAAAAACCGTGAATATGTACCCACACCTTTACAGAAGTGTATTGACACTGTTGGTGTTTATGTTGACTTATAAAGACGCTTTTTCCAAATGGTGGTAAATGCAGTAATGTGCCCACGGCAAAATTTCCTGGTATTTTTACTTCCTTTTATTAATTCATGATATTTTCCTTATTTTATGACTTTTTCCATTATTTCATGATATTTCACACCGGCTATATTTCTGTTTAAAATATGTAGTGACTTTTTAGACAACCGTATACAGCTTATGAACGCTATCCTGAATATGTATTCATATCCTCGCTTGAAATTCCATAAATATTTCGATCCAAGAAGCATATTATCGGCACAATGTAAAAATAACGGTTTTGCATCTTTTTGTTTATTTCACTGTAATTTGCTTATTTTTCAAAATTTTTATGATGCTTTTAAAGACAGACATATGGCCGTCGAGACTGGAAAGTGGTTAGTGACGCTGACTACCGTACCTAAGCCCCGGGTTCGAGTCCTGGAGAACGTATGGATGTAAATTGTCTGTCCCTACGTAAAAGATAACAGCGGCCGGCTGTTCGGTGCCTCCATAACAAAATGACCACAGTTCTGGCCTTAATAATGCCAAAGGCTAAAATGGCTAGTGCCCGCCATTAAAAAAAAAAGGGTAGATATATGCATCTCTTGAAATGCAACTGAAAGAATCATCTTATCGTTTTTCTCAAAATCCCCAAATGTACGTATACCAAAACTTTAAAAAGCGTTTACTCGAAATACTGAGCCTACAGTTTGGTGGTTTTGGTCTAATGCCGATGTAGCCGCGTAGCGCCAAAGTTGGTAAATAAATTAAACTTGCAAATAAGCTGGAAATTTGATAATTATTATATTGTAGGATTCAATATATATCAGGAATTATAATAAAATTATAATAATTTAGGAATAATATATATATTAGGAATAATTATAATATTTATCTAATAATTTTTATAAGCATTTATGATATTTATAATTAATTAAATTGGTTATATACACATTTTGTTGCTTGGTTGAACAATAGCCGTTTACGTAATAATTACATAAATAAAACAAGCATTACTTTTTAATGTTAAATGAAGCTTTAAATCATCGAATCAATTAATCTTAAAGGCCCACGGGGCGGAAATGGGAAAACAAAAACCGATCGAAACCTGATGCGCTACTGACTTTTCTGGATGTTGCTTCACTAATTTTTAACAACAGGGTTGTCACACAATTTGAGCTGTCAACATCCATCAAGCATTCGTGACGATTTTTCAGGTCGTTCCCTGACATAAAAGACTTTACAAACTGCGAGGAAACGAGAAAATAGCATTTTAAATGACTTGCTCCCAATTTAAAAAGAGTATGCGATGAGTTGTTTTGACATTGAAGCACTTTCACCGTGAACTACTTTCCATGACTTTCACGATTATTGTCTCCGTAAATGCATCCACCATCGCGTTTATCCTCCGCTGGAGCGTATGCAGGAGTAATAAAATGCAAAGCAGGTAAACCCCGAAGGTTTTTGGCACTCTCCATGCGTTGTTTTGAAATTAATATCCAACAAAGTTTTACAGTTTATATTTTAGACAAAAACAAAATTTCGTAGCCTAGTATGTATTTGGTTTAATGTGAATTATGATATGCTCTACTTGCATTTCTTATATGCCTGCCTGTGAATAATTAAATAAACAAAAGCCCTGAAGTTCTCGATTACTCAAATGTCGTAGTAATCCTGGTAGGATAGTCTTCAATTCACCATAATTCAGTAGACTTATAATCAACTCTGATTTTTCAGTTCTTTATTCATCAAAGCAAATTGAGGGTTACAGAGAGGGTTTACGCGTTTTAGAACGATTTGGAGTCGCTTTATTAATATTTAAAATATAAGGAGCATTTTTATAAATGTTTGATCTGACAGCCTTTTCTCTGGACTAGAAATCTGCATCGTGGTTTTCATGATGAAATGGCTTTTGGTAGAATTTCCAAGGGTATTGATTTCGAATACTCTTCCATTGCTTTCCAGAGACAACGCTTAGTCAGTGGTGCATTCGTCAACAAAGAGAACAGAAGTCAAGGTGTCTGTCCCCCAGTGCTGACCAGGCGGAGCCAATCTCCCCGGACAACCTTCGAAATCTAACCATATAGCGTCTCGCAACGAAGGGGCAGACAAGACAGTACTACATGGTTCTTGCCGAGCCAGAACCTACCACCGCATAAACGATGGTTCTAGTCACTGTGAAGACCATTAATTTTTCTCCACAAGTCGAGTCTGCCTAGATGTTGACCTAGCCAGAACGCCGGGATTGCTCCCAGTCGACCTCCAGGGGAAGGTGGGACTAAGGGCACAATAGTCTACAAGTGAAACGTCACAGGACTTCGCAGGAATATGTTCAAAAGGTATACATGAATACTTGTGTGATGTATTAGTGACGTCAACTAACGAGATGCATAGAGGATGCTGGCTGTCAGTCTGAGAGGCGCCAAAATATTTAGCGTTCTGAGAGAGAGACCTAGAAAAAGGTCAGAACGAGGAAGGCTCATAGGAGCAATTAGTGAAAATGAAATTACCCTGTAATAGTTAATACACATATTTCAATTATTAGTAGCATAGTTTTAGTGATCTAGTGTGTAGCTTTTTTAAGTGTAATAAACATTTAAAAATATGAAGAAGTGTGGATAATTTCTTTGATGAGGAGAGAAGACCTGAATGACATTACAATCTGTAACAATCTTCATTTTTGAAGAAATGATTCTTTCCGAAGTATGACTTGGTACTTTGTTTTGACAAATTTTCAGTCTTTAAAAGTCACTGAAAAAGAAATGATATTTCATCAGTAAATACAGGTCTTAAAACTTTCAACCAAACTCTTGATAGTAGGTTTATTTTAAAATTTTTACCCCTCTTCTTATTTTTAATCTCTCATTGTAACTTTTTCTTGAATAATAAGTAGACATTTTTTCACAGTCTTTAAGCAGTCGTCCATGTTTCATCAAGAGTCATAATGTATTCCGTTTATCTCCTGCTAAATAGTTTTCATACAGGGTTCAACAAATTGTTCTGCTTCAGCCACTTAACTCTGAAAAAGTTGGTGAACATCCGTCACCAATGCGAAGTCCATGCGAAGATCTAAGTGAATAGTCGTCGACTTGCTTAAAAGTCTAGCTTTGCTACGAAATGGCAGCAGTAGCGGGACATGAAAATTCTCATCTTCTATGTATGGAGTAAAGAATTACATCGAACACTTATAAATTTAGCGAAGAAGTTGTCAGGACTACCATTCCTTCTAGTTGATTTTGCAAACATAAAGGGGATTTGAGTCGGCACAGGGTGCTTATTAAAAGCTATGTTCGTGCGTGTGTAGAAAAGGCAACAAAGATAAGGAGGGTTAACATAACCCTTTATTTCTCACAGCGTACAGCTATTCTCGCACTTCGGTATACAGAGACCAACACTTATGTTCTAAAACGTAAAAATGGCCTTTTAATACTATTTATGTAGTGAGCGGAATGAAAAGACTGCAATGCGTCTTCTAATATCAGCGAGAACTGAATTCTAGCCTTAAAGGCAGACATGAAAACTACGGGCGTGGTAAAGGCAGCGAGAAATCTCTCTCTCTTTCTCTTGGCAAAAAGCCTTGCATTAAATACTTATACAGTTTGCAAACTCATTTTCATAGACAAATTCTATTCGCGCTTATTCAGACCGAAAATGGAAAATAAGAGAGGATAGCAAAGTTTTAAAATAAAATAAACGTTAGTAAAACTTAAAATCCTTACAAAGTAACCACGAAAGAGTTTAATACGTTTATCCTTTCAATGACTTCGTTTTGTTGTTGTTGTTACATAATTCTGTATTTATTATTAAGTTTTATGTTTTATTAAATAGTCGATATCAGGTAATAAGGTACACCTATGGCCATTGACGCCTCAGAAAACTTTACGAATTATCAACAGCTCTGTCCGACTCTGCTCCTTAGAGGCTTTGACAAAAATTTCTTTTACTAAAGCAGACGTGATTAATATGTTTAGTCATAATACCTGTTTTGTGATATTTTACGATACTCTACGATCATTAAAAAGATAACGGTCAAAAGTACCAAATTTTTTAAAACTTCTCCAAATTAATTCTGGTGTCGCTTCTTTTTAATCTGTTTAACCATTTTATGCACGATACCAGAGTTTGTATCATGATTTGAATGCTCCTTGGAAATATTTTAAATCTTTTAATGTTTAGCACCCTTTGCGATTTGGCCTGAATGACTTCCGAAGAGCCAATGTCTCAGGTAGTGAATAGTTCGAAGCAATGAGTTCACAGCTAAAACTATGGTACCAAAATTTAGGATCCCAAACTTCCGATCTTCAAAGAGGCCTAAGAGCAAAGAAATCAAAGAAGAGAATGTTGATAACGTTTCCTGAAATGAAAGAAATTATGTAGCGAAAATTAATTCAAGTCGTAAAATGATGGACACGAAAAGATTGAAAGATATTGTCGAAAAAAAAAACCCTCCGTATAAGAACGGATCTCCCACAAAAACACAGTGAAATATATTATTCGAATTTTCTTATCGGAAATGAATTTTCGCAATAATACTTCCTTCTGGCTTGATATTTACAGCACGTTTTTGTTTGAAACGCTGCTATCCATAAAAACAGAGATCGCCATTATGACTCCATAGGGAATACTCGCGCCGAATGACAGAACGAAGAGATGGACAATTAAAAATCTCCCAAAAAGCTTTCTATGCTTAAAGCAAGCATCGATGGATAAATACAGAAAGGAACTGCTATGAATGGGACAGAGACTAGATTTAACTTAATTAAATTTTGAAATGTGGCTATCTTTTTCAGTTTATTTTTTATCACCTGGTACTGGCTGTTATACAAATAATAACCACAGTTGGGGAAATGGCTTTTATCATTTCCTTTTCGTCAAGTTAAATTGGCAAACAAAATGAAATTCAAAGAATTTAATTTTTATTATTTTAAGCTTTTAATTATCATTCTTTATTATTATTTTAAGTTTTTAAAATTATTTTAAGATTATTTTAAGCTGCACTCTGCCTACAAGGGAATCTGAGTATTACGAATATGAGATAATTGCAATGCAAATTAATGCAGCCGTTAAAGTTTCCATTTGACTGCGATTAATAGATTATTTTTTTGAGGGGGATAAAGCTGTGCTTGAATATTGAATGCTATTTAGCTTTCTGAATTATTAGGAAAACTTAGACTTCCCTTTCTCTCTATTCATTCTTTTTTGTTTTCCCATCTTTTTTACTTTCTAAATTAGTCAGAAGCTTCTAGTGACTACACCATTTCATTTCTCTTAAAAGAAGGAAAAAATCTAATGAAAAAGATTAAATTTTACATTCGATTGTGCTCTTATTGCAAGTTGTATTCTTACTGTTGACTATAAAATGTCCGCACACATAGCGCATATTTCATAAAATCAGCATCACATACGCTGCAAAACAGTTGGTAATATCCGCGGAACTTCAGCAAACTGTTTTCGTTTTTTTTTATGGTCAATTTCTAATAACATCTAATTAAAATGTAGGACTATGATAAAAACATTCAGAAGGGAAAAATTCCACTTTTTTTCCCATTGCACAATTATAAGATAAAACTTTTAGAAAGCACATAAATAATTAGAAAAATTCTCGAATGTAATTCGAGAGTATTTTTTTCCCCGAACAGTTTGCCGTTCTGACAATTTAAGGCCATAAATTAGGTGACAGTCTTTTATAAAAGCAAGCAACATTAACAAGAGCACGCGATTACA
>KK119310.1:64740-93176 GCA_000611955.2 Stegodyphus mimosarum | reverse complement strand
AAAGAGATCCGTAACAGTTGTATTTACTGATTACTTACTGATTATTGCAATTTAAAACTTCTAGTAAGTACTTTTGAGGCCCTTTGGCGCAGTGCCTAGCTCGTCGCTTAGCAGCACCACAGGCCCGGGGTTCGATCCTCAGGCTGGGCAAGGTTGACTCAGCTCTTCATCTCTTGAGAGGGTCGATAAATGAGTATCAAGTTCGCTTGAGGATTAAACATCGGGGGTCCTGCGATAGGCTGACCACTTGTCCACCAAAAGGTGCACAAGCGCCCCGGAGCCCAAGTCTAGAACAGATATCAGTTCACTGCCGGCCATGGCTCTCTAAGAGCTGTTTGTGTCCCCGAGTTTAGTTTCAGTAAGTATATTTTTCTGTAGTTTCAGAATTGTTTATGGACGAATTGCAGTTATTTAATCATCTCTAGAAAAAGACATTAACCGTCTTAATCTTGCTTATTGTTTGTTCTAAAATTCTTTTCTGTTGTTGTTCACTTTAAGCAATTCCGCATTATAAAATTTGTATTTTGGAATAATATTGTATTTTTGGATTATATGTTTGCAATATTAATATCTTCTTTTTGTATGGTTTTGGTTATGAAATTTTTAAGCCTATTTTATATTACTTTATACACACACACACACACATATATATATATATATATATACAGCGAAATTTCTGTTAGCTAAGTCTCTGTCAACTAAGATCTCCGAACACGGAGATGGCAATGAATTCTAAGAAATAATTGGGAAAATATAGAATTATTAGAAAATGTACAGCGAAAATCAGTAACATTGGCAAATCTTATCTATGGTTATCTATCTTTGGCCCTTGCTTATCAGTAATAGGTCGTTAAAAGGCCTTTCTGCTGTGCATTAGGTAAAAAATGCAATTCATATGTGTTGAATAATGGATATAATGAAAGCAACGCTAATTGGCAATTACTCGTACACGTGTTACAAAGGATAAAAAGATGACTTTTCCAAATGAGGAAGTATAATAAATAGAAGTGAAATTTTTAAATTGTGAACAACGAAGAAGTCATTGATGGAAAAATCTGGAAAATAATAAAATTGCAAAAATAGGAAAATCGGTCTTGCTCTGATCTATTTTGATAATGACTCATGAGGACTGTCTTCCTAAAAAGACTGGTAGACATTTTAATGAAAACTGACTCAGATATACATTACATATGGGAAAAATCAGGAAAACGTCCGTGCAGGCAAGCTCATTTTCTGGAATCAGAACTCCGGTCGAATCGGCAGTACTCAACGGTTTTACTACTTGAAACTTTGAGCAAGCTCTTTAACATTTCAAAGCAGCATTTTGATGACTTTCCTATGGAATTTTTTCTGATCAAAAACTGGTATGATTGTGTGGTAGCTGGTAGAGTTATAAGACTGTTACTAATAAGGCTCACATACTTTTTCAAAAACAAATGTTAATTCAACAGCAGGTAAGAAATTTCACAAAACTTAACAATGAGTACTTTGTTTATTCTAATTTTTTCATGAATTTTTTTGTCTCGAAATAAAATCATGTATGGATTATTCGTTAACTAAAATAAACAAAATTCATCTTACAACAATATAATTTCTTAAATAGAAAAGTTTATTGAAAGGAAAAAGTGGCATGATCACTCGCTTTATATATGCAGGGTGCCCTATAAGTCTATAAATATTTTAAAAATTTATAAAAATTGAAGGAACTGGTAGAATTGAGCCCGGTTTGCGAAAACATTATTCTCATGAAGGGAGATTTTGTTTATTTGGGTAAAGAAAAAATATAGTTAAAATTTTCGTGGATAGAAGGTTACGCACAGACACAGTAATAACAAATATGTAAATCAAACTCCTGTAAATTGCAGGTTTTACGATTAACAGTTCATTTCTGATTTTTCCTTCTACCTGCTCGTACATAAAATTTTAACTCTGATGGTGACATTAGTAGATAAAGCGTTATTAGTGAAGTTGTTTTACCTCGAAGAAAGGTTCGGGTCCAATCTCTTGCCGGACTGACTTCCCTGATGTGACATTTCGAAGAAACGGGAAGTTTATGTCATTGCTTTCGTAGTGGTGCTCCACATTCATCAGTGGTCTGTACTTCCGAAGTCACTTTCATAGACTGACACTCTAAGGAAACAATCAACGAGTGCAGTAATTAGCGCACGAGAAGTACCATGGAACACTGGTATATCGAATACATAGGTATTCCTCATCCTTCTCAGTGTTTTAAAATTGTACCCCTACAGTTACAATCAGGTCACCAACTCTTATCAAATGACAAAGCTAAGCGATATGAATTCGCAAACTGGGCTTTGTCGAAAATGGATGGAGATCCACAATTGCTTCTCAATTCCTTGTCCACAGATGAGGCTCATTTTTCCTTGCATGGAACAGTCAACACACATAACTGTAGAATCTGGTCATAGGAGAACCCACGTGTCTATACTGAGGAGCCCCTGAATTCACCGAATTTAACTATTTGGAGTAGTTTCACTGCGTTCATTATTGTGGGGTTTTTTTTCTTTGAAGAGCGTTGTGCAAAATCTGGCTGGAAGACCAAATCAATTACTGGAAAACGTTACTCGTAATTGCTGCAGGAGGAAGTGATACTACACTTATCAAAACATAATGTCCTTGATATAGTGACGTTCATGCAAGACGGGGCACCTTCTCATATCACAACCGAAGTGAAGACGTTCCTAAAGGGGTTATCACATCTAGCGACGGTCCCCGCTGGACGGGATTTTTCTGAGAAACGAGATTCTGGTAGCATTGGTTTAAACGGGAGAATTCCTAGAAGAAATAGCTTCGCTGAAAGCGAAGTCTCGCCTAGCTACGGAAACGATGTCCCGACTGTGCGGGATATTTTGAAACTTCGCCGAAAATGTTCCGTCTGCAGCTCTGTTCCGCTTAGAGATCAACGAATCAGACGAAAGTTCTGCTTCTGAAGGATCACGCGATCTCAATCTGAGCGAAAATCGATTACTGCTTGGCGTTCAAGTCTGTTTAGTAAGAGAAAATGGTAACCTAGCTACGTAGGTTTCGTGGAAGTGTGCGGGTTCTGAGAAATGTCCCTTTCGAGGTCTAGTCTCGCGTAGTGGAAGCATATGTGATAGGGATTTAAGAAGAAATTTTACCGAAATTATTAGCCGTCACTGCACAAATGAGTGGCCCTCTCGCTCGCCGGACTTGATTTTTGGCTTGGTTATGTCAAGGCCAAAGTGTACTGTAATAGCCTACTTTCTTTGATGCAGTTAAAGAACGCCATTCATCACAAAATCTCTTGCATCCATTCGTATATGCTACTGCTGCAGTTAACGCTGCTGTAACTCTATTGCAAACTGTACTTTGTGGTGATGGCGGACACAGAATAAGAGTGATATGCTTGTAAACATTTGCGTGCATGCAAATAAATATAATTCTCCTTGAAATATGTGGTTTGCTCTCGTATAACGCCATCTATCGGCGAAAATTGTAGCAATTTTTCCCCTTCACAAGAATAATGTTTTCACAACCCACATTCAGTTCTACCAATGACTTGACATTTTATTACTTTTTAAAATATTTACAAACTTATGGGACACCCTTATGCATATGTACACATATACAGTCATCCCTCAGTTATCGCGGTTAATAGGGACCGAACCGGCCGTGATAAGTGAAGTAGTGTCACTCTCTCATTTTTAACATACGTACATTTTTTGTATATGTATAATATCATTACGTGTATATGAAACCATATAAGTGCATATGTTGTCATTAGACATTAAAGAATAGTTTCAAATATGTGAATAAAATATTAATAGTACAAATAACATACATAAAATAATGTATAAATAATATAAATATGATACTTGTGTGTGCGTAACACATGTAAATGTAACTAAAGTGTACATACTGTAAATGTTTTTAAAACTCTTTTATTCTTATAACAACTTTTCTTTTATAACAAGGTACCTAACTCACCTCTGACAATAGCTTCCCTTCGCTTGATCTTTATAAATGCCGATGAAACAAACGTGCAGTATGATGGAGGTGAAGAAGATGAAGATGATTTACTGCTCAGGGTTAATAACAGCTTTACTGCTCCTCAGATGACGCCTTATCGTCAGGTGCTAGGGGCGCTGGATCGTCAGGTGCTAGGGGCGCGGGCAGCTTCGGATAGAGCTGCGATAGCTGCAAGAGGCGACGTAGAGGCAGCAGGAAGAGCTTCTACAGGACGTTTTCGGCTCACAAGGAACATCATGATGGGAAGTTGTGACCGTTGTTTGTTCTTCTGAGCAAAGATGCCCTTATACACGCCATTACACCGTCAACACGGTTACTGAATTCTACGGCTCTGACCATGTTGTAATCGATTTCCTGGGCCCTTTGTTGCAGAGCTCTTGCAGGTTTTCCAAGGTAAGGCCTACGTTCTTCAGCTTCGTTGTCGTCACCGTCGTCAGCTACCTCCTTTTCTTCCTCACTCGCCGATCTCGTCATTTCGACGAGTTCCTCGTCGGTTAGGGGGTTTGAGTGGCACTCGATCAGTGTGTTCACTTCTTCCGTAGTCCAGTCTCCGTCTAGGCCAATCAGCTTGCGAAATTCCCGAGCCGGGAGGGTTATCAAATGGTGGGATGCTACCAATCAGAGACCTGGTTTTTGAATTGCGTGGGCACTCTCTGCCTTCTGCTGGCGTGCGGACAACTTTCGAGCCATAATTCCTCAATTTTGAATTTTTGATGAATATTTTTGAACAATCCACGATGCACTGAGGCTGCGATAAATGAACCGCGAAGTAGCGAGGGATGACTGTATATTGGAATACATGGCTGTAATGGACCAAGTTATTACAGCTAATCGACAGTGAATCGCCTTCCTGTTCCTCCTGAAATTCCTGTTTTCACCGAAAATTTTGATACAAATCTGTGCCATGTCTATTAATTTTATTTTCTGCATTCATAATCAAACCGTCGCTCGTGTTTTGTCCAATATCTAAGAATGGGAAAAAATTTGCTCATCCGTGATTTATGAAGTGAAAGATACGGCTAACCACCAGTGCTACCAAACGTACTTGGAGTCTTTCGAATAATCTTCAAAGTGCTTAAAAACGTCAACATTACAGTCAGTAATTTGTGTTTACAAGAACTGTTTTCAACTTCCGTATGCGAGATATTCATATACTTCAGTTTTGATATTGACAATTAGCTGAGATCATGAAACACTAGTGCTATTTATTTCGTATACATTAACTGCCAGCGAAAGTGAACAAAATTCATATATGTGCTCAGTTAAACAAAATTCAAATATGTGAAAAGGCTTTTAAATTTTTAAATGCAGTGCTTCTGTTTCAAAACCCTGCAATTCTGTTTTTTCATTTAATTTATTTATTAATTAATGCAATAAAAACGTTTTAATAATCATCGAATAAAAAACTGAGAATGACAGAAATTACTTTTAAATTTAGATATGTAATACTATTTTTTCTTATTACATTGAATTTTTAAAATGTTTCATTGTTCCATGAAGATATCAGATTATAATTGTATGGTATCAGAAGTTTGAATTTTAATAATTTGGTCTAATAAATTGTTATTAAATTTTAAAGTAAGTAACAATTATATAGTAATAATTATATAGTTTAAAGTAAGTAACAATTTATGAATTATTTTAAGAATGAGATTCTAAGAATTTTAATATTATTTTAAGAATGAGGTAAATTTTAAAAATTAAATGAAGTAATTTTAAATATTAGTACAGAAAATAGGTATAAAATTTTGTTTTGGGTATCATATAGAAAGTATGTAATGTTTAGCATACTGAGTATTACTGTGGTGATTAATGGAAATACTAAAAATTTAAAAAATTGAATGAGTGTTCTTAAAGATGAGTATGTGAAGGAAGTTCTGTTTCAGAAAGAGGGACCTGTTTTTATCTCTGCATAATTGTTTTTTTTCCTCCTCATGCAAGATGAACTTTGAGACTGCCACCTTACGACAAAGTGTAACTTTTTATATAAAATTCTTACTTTTATTTATTTATTTTTTATACAAGAGAATGTAATTTATTTTATTTTATAATCAAATGAAGTAATAACAATGAAAACCATAATTCTGTAATGCTTTTTACAAATAATGTTAAAATATAACTTATAAATTTAAAAATTAGTCATGCTATAAAGTTTTGAAGTATGTTATGATTATTCATAGTAAGTAATAAGTGAATAAAATTTTTATTTTTGTGATATTTGCGTGAAAAGTTTTAAAACCTTTATGTGAAGAATTATGATTCTATCGACTGATTCTAATAGATTGGATCTGATGGCTGTAATGGATTGGAGATGGTTTACTACGTAGATGGAAAGGCTTTAGCGCGTAGACACACGTAGGCATCGATTCAGCATAATTTTATTACTGGATAAAGGAATTCTTTCACGCATGTTAACAAAGCGGAAAGACGGCGCATTCAGAAGAAGAGTCGATAGAGAGGAAACAAAAAGTTTCAGTTTCAAACTGAAACCTTTAATCTGACTCCCTGCATTATAGTTTATGTAAGATGGAATGAAACGGATTAATTTTGAAAAGAAGCACTTTAGATTAATATATAGTTTTAAACAAATATTATTTTTAAAACAGAAAGGGGAAATGTCCAAATTACAATGAAGGCTACTGGAAATTAAAATTAGAAGTTTGCTTTGCATATTTTTACCTTACACACACGCACATATATATATATATATATATCAATCTCAAGGTCAAGTGTATAAAGGTAAAAAATTATAATAAAGGGTAAAGTACAATTATAAAGGTAATACATATCTGCAAGGAACAGAAATTCAATTTAAAACCATGAATGAAAAAAAAAATTATTCAGAATTTTAATTAGCATTTTCTAGTCCTATTTTGTTTTAAAAACGTAAAAATCATCTAAGAAAAATCTTTAATCGAAAAAATACCAAAGCCAACAGTAAAAATTTTAATTATTGAAAACGTAGCTATTGTCATTGATCGCAGATTAATCGACTTACCAAGGGGATAAACCAATCAACCATCAATTAACAACACCTAAATTAAGACAGAGTGTTTCATCTTACTTCCAAGTAAGCATCAAATTATTTGCTAGATCCAAATCATAAGTCACAATTAATACTCAATTAAACTAAAGACATTAGTCCATTTAAGCCAAAAGAGTTCTGTTAAACAAAATAAAAAGCAAATAATTTTTTAAATTAAAGTTTTTCACTAAGACCACAATTAAACTGAACGGGATGCTTACTTTAAAAGACATATCCCCTACACTGTCATTTTGAAGCTCAAATACAAAAGTAAAAACAAAAGTATACATTTTAGGACATTAAAAAGTAATTCAAAATCGTAAGAAGACCAGAAATGATAAAATCCTTAAAATTAAAGTTTAAAACAAGTATTAATTAGAATTTTGATTAAAGTAAAAGGAAAGAAGTAAAGTGTACTTTCCTATTTAAGAAAGTGTAGCCTAAATTGGCGAGAAAACTGGAAAGTTTCTTGGAGATAATACATAGAGTAGGCTGTCACTAAAATAGCGCTAAAAGCTGCTATTAGGTTAGAAAATAAATCAAAATGAAAGTAATTAAAAAGCCTATGACTTGTGTTAAAGCTGCAAAGTAACAAACCAATAATTCATAATAATTTATTAGAAAGCTTTCCATATACCATTTTCAAGGAACAGAAATTCAATTTAAAACCAGAATGAAAAAGAAAAAAATTTAGTCAGAATTTTAATTAGTATTTTGTAGGGATTTATATTTATTTTAAATAACCAGTTAAATTCAATTTGGCCTTCATTCCCCTAATTGTCAGTGCCAGAATACTTAAATTTGGTAGCACGCGTAAGGAATGCAAATTCTACCAAAGGGAGAAGCTTATTAAATATCTAGTTTTTTTGGAAAGAGAGAGAGAGTTTGGGAAAACTCTATGCGTACTGGTAACGCAAGCTTCGGCTTAGCATTTATTACTGGTTAGACGTGGCTTAGCAGCTATTATATTGCTGCCACTGAACTCATCGACGATCTGTAGGATACAGGATTGTATGAGCCCTGTATAATTCTACTACTTGTTGATATCTTCAATTTTTGATTTGGGTTCTACTGTTTCAGTTACCGCCTACGCAGAGGCGTAGAATGTTAGCGTCGAGTTGACACATTGTAAATAAGTTTGAGTTTAATAAAGGTTAGTTTTAACCCTTCTTCGGTGCAGTTAGTATTCTACAGATTTCACACAAAAGATGGACAGTAGAAAGTTAAATTAGTACTTTTTAGGCCTACTTTGCTTTAAAAAAAATCTGCTAAGAAAAATCTAACAAATCATAGACAAAATAACAAGAAATTTGGAACCTAATTCATAAAAACATGAAAGAAAAGAAATCATAAACACAAATTTAAGCTTTAATTGTGCTAGAAATTTACGTGCAGGCATGCACGTTTGTAATGCTTATACGTAATACAATATACACCATTTTTATTCTTATTTAAAAATTACAGCCTTATGAATAAGAATTAAAGGATTAGCATATGAAATAGCAAGTGCATTTATAAAAAAGCAAAAATTTGTAAGTAAACAAATGGAATATTAGAATATGAAGAAATAATACAATTTGGAAATAAATAAATAAATGAAAATAAAGCAAAATGTGAAACTTATATAAAATTCTTAAAGGAGACAGTTTATTTATTACATTTACTAGTTTACTTCAATCTCTGCCCAGATTATAAATTTTAGTCATGGAGCCACTGTAGACTACATAAAAGGTCTTTTAACTGCTTGACTAATTTCTGCTCCCTTGGTGACATTAATTAGCCATGTAATTAATGCATCCTTTATGATTTATTTTATGTCCTGTTTCCCTGTTATCTCATTTAATGATTTACATGGAATTTTGGCTTCGTTGCTTTTCCATTGAAGTTTACTATTTACTGCTTAAAACGTAATTATGTAGAAAAGTTTCTTCAAATTCTTATATTTTCTGATGTCGTTCTCTGATTTTTGGAATTTAAAGCTACATTCGTGATTTAATGCACTATGTATTTGTTTTTATTCTTATTTATAAGAACATATACTTAAACATATTAATTATCAAGTTTAACACTTTATTGACCAATTAAGACAATTTATATCTTATATTTTATTTCTATTCCCGATTTATTTATTAATTAACAGTAATATTTTGCATCTCACATACAAAATGCAGCACTATAAGAAGACCCCAGTTATTGGAAAATAGGACGAAATAGTAAAATTTGATTCAATTTTAAGTCTAGACATTATTTCAACATAAATCTTGCGTAACAAATAACAAAGCATCAAACAATGGTGGTTTTTCAGCAATGCCTTTTTGCTCGATATCTGCAGAACTTTTATTTTAAAGTATCACGGTTTTATTGTTATTTTGAAAGAATAAATTAAAATATTGACAAATTTATAGTGAACTGCACTATTTAACTTCGATGTTGAAAGGAGAACAAACAGCGCATTGCCCGACAAACAACGTAGAATTATATCAATCGCAAATTCAATATACGATTCGCTTTCATTTCCATGACTTCAGAGCACAGAAGTTTACATGGCTTCAAGCAAGATGGTAAATCCCTTATAAGGTATGATGTAAACTCTCGCTTTATTCCTTTTTTTGAAAGTAAGTCACTGAACCATCCCACGGACAGGCGATCAGGCGAAAAAAAATGCAAACTCACACCATCCCCATCTCCGCTCCAACAACGTGCAATGACGGGATTTGCATCATAAACATTAAGGAGAAAATGCATTAATTTTTGAGGCAATGCCTCGGCATTTATTTTTAACTATCTACAAGAGGAAGTTCTTTTCTTTACAAACCGTTGAGCATTGTAGGTGTATGCGTTAAATTCGAGCTACCTTGTAGAGGGAGCAATGTCTGAATTTTTTTTTATAGAAAAAATTGAAATAATTGTGACGTTTTTATAACTATAAAGTAAACGAATTAAGTTTTTTTTTTCTTTCCTTTTTTCCTGTTAGATAGTATAAAGAGGTATTTACGTAAAATTATTTAGATAAAATCAGTGCAATGAAATTATCAGATATCCGAATCTCTTTTGGTTCCCCTAAGCCAAGAAGGAATAAGTTTGTTGTTAATTTATTTACATCTTTTTAATTGCTTCTTTGCAGTCGTCTAAACGGTATAGTGGTTAGCGACGCTAACTGCCGTACCAAAGGCCCGGTTCGGATTCCCGAGAAAGCATGGGTGTTTGTAAATGTATAATGTCCATGCGGCATGGGGGCACTCTAAATACGCGACGAGTTGCAAGTCCCCTCAAGAGATTGTTGGTAGGGGAAAGGAGACCCTCGGACCCGACCCCCCGAGGTGCTCTGTTTCAAAACTGGGGGCGGAACTGATCTAAGTCTGGCTGTCACCTACATGATGCTCAAGGCTCTTGCCAACAACAGGGGCATTTGGTTTCTTACCACGATGAATATGCTGACCGCTGTCGGTCAAAGTAAGATTGGTAACAACAACAACATTGCTGCTATGATTTAAAAGAAAAAAGATAATACTGCACGATACTTTTATTTAAGAAGTTGTTAAATAAATTCAAACCAAAGTGTCCAGTGCGTAATTTGACCTACAGTATTCGGCAAATATGAAGCTCATAAATGCTGATGGAAAAGCTGTTGGCCCATTGTATGCTACTGTTTTTTTTTTTAGTCATAACTTAATCAAAAGAAGTGCTCCTGCTCTGGAAATAATGAAACTAAATTAATGAGACGATATTATGTCAGTTCCCTTACTGTATAAAGACTTTTTTTCCTTACAATATATAGTGTAATTGTATTAGTGACATTTTGGAGAATTAATATGTGCGTGACATTTTATTTTAGAAAATAATGTGTTATTTTCCCTTTGAGTATGAAGTGTAATAGTTTTAACTGAATAATCCTTATTTAAATAAATGTGATTTAAATGATAGGAAAAAAATGGTTCGGATAATGAGAGTTTCTCCACAAAATAAGTTTATATTGTTGCGTACGTACGGGTTCGTTATGGATTGAATGCACAAGTCGTTAAGATATTAACAAAAATTTGTTCTTTCCATAAGAAATAAATCAAAATGCTGAAATATTTCTTCAGAGATATTCACACAATATCACAATTATCTTAAACGTTTAGGAAAATTCAGTTTAAAACAGATAAATTAATTCTATCTCACAGCGAAATCGCTACAGCATAAAGTAAACAAAGAGCAGTTCGCTTTAAACAGCTACAACTACAACAACTTTCAATTTGGCTTTCATATGCTTTTTAATTATCACTAGAACAATCTCGATTTTTCTGGATGGCAACAGTAATTACGAGATATTTATTTACTAAACATTAAATGCACGCGCTCTTTTATTTTTTTTTCGACGTAGCTTTCTCTTCAAAAATCGTCTGCGTTGCACGGGAAATATAAAGCAATTTTAATTACAATTCTAAATAAATTCGCTACCAAGATCAACTGGAATATTTTTAATAACATTCTTAGAAATACTGAACTTCGTAACCGGAATGACTACACTCACTGTGGAGACATTGAAGAAGACGTATATTCGCTAACTTATCACATACAAAATGCGATCAAGCAAGCATCATATCCTTTCAAAGTTAAAAATTACCTTACCCTCCCAAATAGTATTATAGATACAATTAAGCTTCGTAACAGAACTCGAAAAATATGGCAACTTACAAGAAACCCTAGGGTTAAAAGTCATGTCAATTACCTAAATAGAAAAATTAAACAAGATATCATGGAATACAGATCGCAAAAATGGGATCATCTATTAAATAATATGGAATTACAACAGGATACAGTTTGGAAAATCGCTAATTCTATCAGAAGAGAAAGAACAAATCAAATTCACTCAATCAGTCACGTGGGTAGAGTCTTCCAATCGGAAGAAGAAATTGCTAACCTTATGGCTGATGAGTTAGAAAAAGTTTTTAGAACAAATGATATGGAAGGAAATGAACACGAAGATAATATCCAATTCTCTCTTAATAGTATCAAAAATCGAACTCCTACGAATTTTATCAGAAGTACAAATAGTGGAGAAGTTAGAAAAATAATAAAGAAACTTAAAGTCCGGAAAGCTAAAGGCTTTGATATGATTAATAATGAAGCGCTGAAAGCCCTTCCAAGAAATTGCATAAATCAGATAACTAAAATTTATAATGCTTGTATTAAACTTTGCTATTTTCCGCAACAGTGGAAGCATTCAATAATAATTACATTACTCAAACCTGGGAAAAACCCAAAACTTGCTTCCAGCTATAGACCCATCAGCCTGTTGCCTGTAATGGGAAAAGTGTTTGAGAGAATTTTATCGGCAAGATTGACTGAACACCTAGAAAAATTCGACCTAATTGATAGCCTCCAATTTGGATTTCGAAAAGGGCATAGTACTACACACCAAATTTTAATCTTGGTTGAAAGCATTGCTCTGGCATTCACTAAAAAGAATGGGGTTGCTGCATGCTTCCTCGATTTTGAAAAGGCTTTTGATCGTGTGTGGCCTGCAGGCCTCATTCATAAGCTATCAAATTTTCTGCTTCCAAACAGCTTCCTACTTCTCACCATCTCATATCTTAAACGAGGCACCTTTCAAGTTCGCTGTGGCGATACTCTTTCAACTAAAAAAGTAATCTTCACCGGGGTCCCCCAAGGAAGTGTTTTAGGCCCAAAGTACTTCAATATATATATTAATGACCTACCACACCCTCTTAATGCGAAAGTACTTAAATATGCAGATGACACAGTCATACTTACTGAATCAAGGAACCCTCAAATAGCTCTAAATAATCTTCAACTTCATGTTAATGTCATTTCACACTGGTGTAAAATCTGGAAAATTAATTTAAACGCAAATAAATGCTGTGTAGTTCTATACAGAAGGTACAAAACAAGAATGCGGGTCAATACGGACATAAAAATAGAAAATATCATCATCCCTGTCGCAAATTCTTACAAATATCTTGGAGTCTATGTGGACAAAAACTTAAATTTCAAAGAGCATATAAATTACATTATAAATAAAGCAAATGCAGCATTCATGTCAATCTATGCCCTCATAGGGAAAAAATCAAAACTCAATATCAAAGTTAAAAAAATGCTATATATTTCTCTAATTCGACCAATATTACTCTACGCAGTGCCTGCATGGGCCGCAGCAAACAAAACAGAAAGACTCAAAATAGATGTACTGCAAAACAAGATTCTGAGATCAATCGTGAACGCACCATGGTTCGTTCGAAACTCTCAAATTCACTCGGACTTAGGAATTGAACCAATTCACAACCAAATTCTCATAACAGCTCATAACTTTTTCGAAGCAATAAAAAACTCTCCATATGCTGCAATTAGGCAACTAACAGATTATGATCCCACTGTGGAATCGGTGGTCAAACGTCCACGATCGATTCACCACAATGTATTATGGTGGTAAAAACTGTAAATAGTGTAAATATTTTTATTTTGCATATTCCTGACAAAGCTTATGGACTTTGCTATTTTTTCCTGACAAAGCTTATGGACTTTGATTATTTTACAATTATTTTACTTATTCAATGTTAATGAAAAATTTTTTCTTCGATCAAGTGACCATCGATAACCAATAAGGTTACTTCATCTGAAAGATCTGCCAAAATCATTTAAATAAGTGTTTTCAGTGCTTATAATTGCAAGATAACTGTGAAAATGTATAACTTCCAAGTTCCGATTAGCACGCAACGTAGTCTCGGGTTCTTTGACTGTCAGCTCACTCTGAGCTACGATGTCAACGATGTAGTTGCTATCAACTCATGATTAAGAACGATTTGATTTTGTATGTTAATTGCTAATTAAGTTTAAACGAACATCCTGCCTAATTTTGCTTAAATTTCTTTGCCTTAAAACTGCTGATTTATGCCATGTCGGGAATAAAATTACCGTAGTATGCCATGCATTAACAGAATGATTTCCTGCTTCCTGCAACTCTAAAGATTATTGCCTGAGTTCAAGTTCAAATGCCATTGATGTAACAATGCCAGTTTAATATTGCTAATCTGATTATGCTTATCCTTCTCGCCTCCGGGTGTTGATGCCAGAGGGCATCATTTCTTAATTACTACCGCTATTGGCCTATGGTAATCAGTTTGATTTACTAATCAAGACTCATAGAAGTCGATATTAGTCGTAGATTGAAGATCACAAGAATTCTAAATAAATAGCCACAAAAAATGTGAAATCCGTAACAATATTAAATATGTGACTTCTGTTTTTATTTGTATACCATGGTTATTAACCTGTTTACTTTTAAATCAAACTCAGTCATCATATACATATAAATATATAAGATAAAGTAAAACAAAATTTTAACTTTAATTTGCAACAGTCGGTTAACGTTACTTTTTAATTAGGCTATTTCCCTTTTCTGTTCTAAACATAGTAACCTGCTTATAATAAATCGCTCTAAACTGCATAATTTCAAAATTGATCCATATGATTATGATTGTGCAATACTAATGACGCAGACACTTATACCAATAATGCTTCAGCCAATAAGGATTTCAAATCTGGAAATTGAAACTATTAAGTTTAACCGTTATTAACTAATTAAAATAATAAAAAAAATCTTAACTGAAACTAAATAATTCTGAAAGCCAAATTGATACCATCTTAGATCTGAAAGCCATCTTAGATACGTCATATTCTTTGCTTTCGTTAACTTCATGGAAATTAATTGGCATGAAGGTATAGGAATGCACAAAATGGGTGCACATATCGCGCTTATTTCACTGTAACTCGAGTTAAGAATGTGCTTTTCAAGAATGAAATGTTAAATCGGCCCGACTGCTAACATGTTCTCAGTTGCGATACCAACTTTCAAATAAACACACACACACACATATTTATAATCATTTATAAACAAAAAGTAAGAAATTTAGAGCCATATTCAATTGACTCTGATCTACCTCCTCTTGATAACATTGATTCAGAATTTGATTGTATTCCACTTCCTATATATTTTCTATAACTTTTTTATTTCACATATCTGCAGTTTACGACAATTCTTTTGGTTTGGGGATAATAGGTAAATTTTTTACGTATTGATGGGAATTTTGGATCTTACTGATATTGAATTTCCTATCTTTCATGTCTTTGCGAATTTGGGTCTAAATTTCCTACTTTTTTGTCTACAACTGACTAATTTTTAGCAGCATATTGCGCGGAAATAATATTGGGATGATTTTGTTTCAAAATAAAAATTTATGTTACTGTATTATTCTATATATATGCATACATACATGCATATAAACGTTTTCCTCTAAATTTTTCGCCTCTATCTTATTCAATTGTTGATTTTGTTTTCTCATATTATTAATTTAAGTATACCTCATTTATTAATGAATAAAGAGCACAAATTTAACAGTCCTCCCTTATTTTTTTCTCCTTAAATTTAAACTGAAGAGCTATACCTGAAAATTTAGAAAACCCCAAAATTCGAATCAATTCAATCCTAAAAATAATCCTGATTTTATGTCATATATCCTCAACGAAGTAATTCACTTCATATTGAATGAATCTCAATAAAGTCGATAACCAGCGTTCCGCAATTCAAAATTGGAGTTCTATATTTTCAAAAATGAAGTTTTATATAGCTAGATCTTATATTTCACAGATGAATATTGGCCCGCACGTATGTTTCACAGTTCAAAACTGGCTTCCTAATCCGGGATCTTATGTTTCTTAGCTCAAAAATTGGCCTCCTAATGTCATGGGAATTTTTCGCTTTAGAAGTGGTCTGCTGTGTCACCACATCTTACGTTTCATGATCACAATTGGCTTCTCCTGTACACTTAACAGTTCCAAATTGTCTGCCACAAGATCTTACTTCACAGCTTAAAACTGAGTTCTTACATCTTACATTTTATAAACAGTACATTGTCAAGTACATTTACAGACATTACATAGTCATATTTCACAATTCAATATTAGTCGTTTGTATCATAAGAATTACATTTCATAGCTGGCTTCCTATGTCATAAGACCCCATGTTTCGTAGTTTGAAATAAGCCTACCAATGCCACAAAATCTACAAATCTCAAAACTGGCCTCCTACACCACCAGACCGTACATTTCGCAGCCTAAAGTTGGTTTCCTTATCACCTCGGCCTTCATAAACATTAGACTTCACATTTCATAGCTCAAAACTGCCTGCTGTATCAATAGACTTTATGTCATATTACATTATTTCTTTGGGGATAGATTAAAAACTGCGTAGAAGCCTACAAGATCTCAAAAACTCGCATTAAAAGTATGAGGAAACTATGGGGCAGAGGGAAAAAATGCTGAAGCAAGTAAGGTGTTGCCACTCCTATGAAGTTTACTATTTCCTGTTTGCTAATTTTTAATTTTTCATAATTTCGATCTATGAATCTGGCAACCAGGTCTGTTTTTGAATTAAGCGATCGGGGAATTCCCGTTCTATCTTCGCAGCATTTAAGATACGATACGTAAGTTATTGAATGTTATTCATCTTCGTGATGTACGGATCATTAGATCATTATGTTAAACTCTGTATGTAAATAGCCTCTTTAATCTCTCTGTGTTTGTGAAGTGAAATAAATTGGATATTAAACGAAGTCAGAATTTGAATCGAACACAAGTGGCGTCCGAACGACAGAACTGTACTCTGCACTGAGAAATCAGAAGTGGCTAAATTCAAGTTACTTTAATGAAGGTAAACAAGTTAATTTCTGAATTTATTTAACTTTTGATTGCTTCTGAGTTATTTATAAAAGTTTGTTTCGTGAAGAGTTTTTTATGTTCATGTAATAGTTACATACGTTTAAGAAGTACGTTTACATTCGAAATACGTTATATACGTTTAAGAAATACGTTTGATGTACGTGTAAGTAAAACATGACTTCAGAAAAAACACAGACTGAGGCTGAGCAAGCAAAACTGGAAACTAAGTTACGAGGTGAAAGAACTAATTTACGCCGTCTCTTTACCACAGCGGCGAATACGTTTAATGATATTCATCGTAAAATTGATGTTGATAAGGACATTCACGTACAGTTTTGCAAAGTTGTTGAGAAAGCAGAGCGTTTATTTAAAGTAGATGAAGAAATTAAAAAATTAATTAGTTTTACGGATGAAGAGTATGATGCAATGGAATCTTACAGAGATAAATTTACTGAAGTACGAGTTATATACGAGAAGAATTATAATCAATATAATGAAAGTAAATCTGTAATTTCTAATAAGGTTGCATCTGATAACTTAAAACTTCCCAAATTACGTCTTAAGGAGTATGATCTTATGCCTAGATCATGGGTTGCATTTTGGGGTCAGTTTTCTCGAGTTCATGAAGATGAAAATTTAAGAGAAGAAGATAAATTTCAGTATCTGCTTTCTTCGTTAAAACCAAAAACTAAAGCACGCGATATAGCGGAAAGTTACCCACCTTCTAAGGATAACTACGCGAAAGTTATTGAACATTTAAAGTCCCGATTTGGCAGAAAGGACTTATTGATTGAAGTTTACATTCGAGATCTTTTGGCATTAGTAAATAACAAATCAGTCATCAAGTTAGCTGATTTATACGATAAACTTGGTTCCTATCTACGAGCGTTAGAGACATTGGGTGTGACAACATCGAATTACGCAGCAATGCTGTATCCTGTTGTGGAATCATGTCTTCCGACTGAAATTCTAAAGGCTTGGGACAGATATAGACTCAACAGAGAAGTCGAGGAAGGAGAACAAATCCTCGCAAAGGAGAAGATTCTGGAAAATTTGATGTCTTTCTTACGTCATGAAGTAGAGGGTGAAGAGCATCGGGTTTTAGCAGAAAATGCGTTCGGAAGTGGTACGAAACGAAAGGAATTCCAAAAACCAGTTCAACGAGATGAACCTACTGCTGCTACTCTAATTTCGAACACATCTGGAAGAAAAATTAGTTGTATATTCTGTGACCGTCCTCATCCAAGTCAGGATTGTCAAAAATTGTCGACAATAAATTACGATGACAGAAAGTCCCAAGTTATGCGACGGAAATGCTGCCTTGTTTGCCTTAAGCCTGGTCATATGGCAAAAGGGTGTCACAGTAGTGTAAAATGTTTGATTTGTGGACGGAGGCATTACGCGTTACTTTGCCCAGATTTAGGTAAAGATATTAACTCTTCATCAAAGGACAAAGTCGCAGAAGAAAAGCAAAAATCTACCAAGACGCTGTTGACAAATCTTCCCTCAGAACGTGAAATTTATTTGAAAACAATCATGATCAGACTACGGCACAGAGGCAAGGAAATCTGTGCACGAGCCTTAATGGATGATGGATCACATCGTTCCTATATTGAGAAGAGCTTAGCTGCTGAATTAAATCTTTCCCCTTCCGGAAAGGAAATGTTATCTCAAGGACTGTTTGGCGGAGGAATTACTCCGGCTGCTGAGCATACGAAATATGTTGTAACCATTGAAAGTTTAGATCGAAAGTATTCTACTTCAATGTCTCTGCTCGATCAACCGAAGATTTGCTCTACGTTACCCAGAATACGTGATGAAACATTACTTGTTGAACTTGCTTCTCGAGGAATAAAACTGACAGATGTCGGAAGAGATTCGCCACCTATAAGAATTCTTCTAGGAGCTGACGTACTTGGAAGCATTTTGACAGGAAGAATTGAAGTACTTACATCTGGTATTTCAGCCGTGGAAACTTTATTAGGTTGGACAATTTTAGGACTAGGTAAGAAAAAACAAGTGGTCAATATGGTCACGTTAAACCTCCAAAATTTTGAGCTGCCAAAGATGTGGGATTTCATTCAAAGGGAATGTGCTTTAGTGAAAATCAAATGGATATTTAGCCCTCCGTCTGCCCCATGGTACGGTGGATTTTGGGAAAGAATGGTTCGTTGTATCAAGGAACTTCTTCGAAAGTGTTTAGGAAAATCCTGTGTCACATATGAAGAAATGTTGACATTGCTCACTGACTGTGAGGCCACAATAAATGGACGACCACTGACATATTTGTCAGACGATCCTAACGAACTGAGACCTCTTACGCCTGCTCACTTTATTCAAGATTTAGGCGAGCGAGAAACTGTTGATTTGGACTTAATTGACTCTCAGCATTTATTGAAACGTGTACGTTACCTTCATAACTTACGGCTAAATCTACGAAAACGTTTCTATAAAGAATATCTAGGAGAATTGGTAAGAAGTCCAAAGTCATCTTCACGGAGAAAGACGATTTCTCCAGGAGAAATTGTCCTAGTGGAGTCAAAGAACCCAAATAGGATAAATTGGCCTTTAGCACAGGTAATTGAACTGTTTCCTCGCAAAGACAATATTGAACGTGTTGCGAAACTACGAGTAGCCAATGGTGAAATCATACGACCCCTTCAGCGAATCTTCCCTTTGGAGCTTACTCTGATCTTCCCTTTGGAGCTTACTCTGCCGACAACTTCATAAAAATGTCACAGAAAACCGAGACTGCACCAGAGACAGAGTCATGTGATAACGAGGTTCCTAAAAATATAAGGGTAACTCGAAGTGGTCGCCGAGTAGTACCTGTAAAACGCATGGACTTATGAACTATTATTGACTTTTTTCCCTAGTACTTAATAACTATAATGCCAGTTTATATATTTATTGTTTTTAATGTCATTTCACATGTTTATAATTCTTAGTTCAACTTCATTTCATGTATTACAATTTATATCTGCTATATATGTGTATTATTTCGTTTTGTATTGCTTTAAGGTAAATTTGCCTACAATACAAAAGGTGGGAGGATGTTGCCACTCCTATGAAGTTTACTATTTCCTGTTTGCTAATTTTTAATTTTTCATAATTTCGATCTATGAATCTGGCAACCAGGTCTGTTTTTGAATTAAGCGATCGTGGAATTCTCGTTCTATCTTCGCAGCATTTAACATACGATACGTAAGTTATTGAATGTTATTCATCTTCGTGATGTACGGATCATTAGATCATTATGTTAAACTCTGTATGTAAATAGCCTCTTTAATCTCTCTGTGTTTGTGAAGTGAAATAAATTGGATATTAAACGAAGTCAGAATTTGAATCGAATATAAGGCAAAATTTTGGCTGTTTATTTGCGCTGTTCGTATAAATAAAAAAAGTAATATAGAAGGTTTACAATTAAATCTTGAACAAGTTTCCTGTCATTTTGTGTATTACTTGTACTATGTGCGAGTAATTCAAAAAGCAAAGCAATATGAAATAAGGTCAATCACTTTGAATAACTCGCTATTTGGATCCTAGATGGCGAAAATTTGCACGTATCTTAGCTAATATTCAGTCTTGAAGATTTATTTAAATACTTTACGTTGAAAATTTTGCTTTTGCTTTGATACAAAAGTCTACTAAAATGTTATTCGTTCACTAACAACTAGTATCAGTTTAATCGAGAATTTCATAACACAATCGGTTATGGATAATTTGTGAAGACGTTGTGTAGGCAAACAAACCTCTTCTTTGATAAAAATCTGCTGACAAGCTGACCTATTTTCTCGAGATTTTCCGACCTTTCGATTATTTAATGAGACAAACTCCAATTTAAATTTCTGGCAGTATCGAATAAACCGATTTTTAGTCCATGTCCAGTATAGAACTTTAGTATGATTCACAGTTTTAGTAATCTCTAACTTTTTCTAATGTTATTTGACAAGAAAAAGGAACTTCTTCACAAAAAAGAAGTTTTGCGAATGCTGCAGTATTTACTTCCAGTAAAAATGCGAGAATTTCATATCACAAATTAAAATGATATAGCAATGACACATCTTATTGTTGATGCTTTGTTTATGTGAATGCTGCAGTGTTTACTTCCAGTAAAAATGAGAGAATCAGACATTGTTTTTAACTATTTATAACTGAAGCTGTATCTGCATTTTTTGTTTTTAACTTTTTATAATTGAAGCTATATCTGCAAGAGAAATTAATTTTACTATAGAAGCAAATTTCTAATAACGTTTATCACAATACATGCCCAGACAGAGTAATGCATAGTGGCGCGACTGTCGTATACCAATGGGCCCAGGTTCGGATCCCGGGAAAGGCATGGGTACTTGTAAACATATAATGTCGGTGCCATATGGAGGGCACTAAAAATACATGGTGAGCTGAACCAAAAGTCCTCTCGAGTGATTTAATGATAAGAGAAGAGGAGTTGGAGACTCTTGAACCCGTCCTTTGGGGTGTTCTCCTTCAAAATTAGGATGCAAGTCGCTCAAGGATAAAGCTCAAGGATCATGCCAAGGGCAGACACAATCTTGAACTCCTCGTCCCGATAAAATTTGTGGGTTTGTTCTTGTTCGGCAGACAAGCGAGATTATACACAATGCATTAAAAATATGGCAATTTTTAATGAACAATTAAAACTTGAAAAATGTTTGATAAAGTTCTCACAAATAAACATTTTTACATAATTATAATCATATTATAAACATGTTTCTTTTGGGGGGGATTATATTGAATAACACAGTTCCAAAATATATTTATTTCTGCTCCTAAAGTAATTTGACTTTTAAAATAAGGAATTTTTGCTAAAAAATTAATTATAAATGTAATTATAAATATAATAAAATAACTATATTAATTTATTAATTCTAAATATAATTAATGAATTAAAATGGTTATCATGGAATGCATAAATAGATGCAGAAAATGATTTACTTTTTTTTTCACACTGGTTCAGCAATCCTTATCTTGTTACTTCAGATGGTAAATGAACTGTATAGAAATTCCTATTTATGAACAAGTTGTTTTAAAACAACCAGTTTCAAAGAGGAAAAATGTTAAACTTTGTGCGATGCTGCACTCAAGTCGCACATTACTGATAAAAATACATGGTCATGTATAATAATATTTATATCTTTACTCATCGGAGATAAAGTCACCAGTCTCTAGGATATTCAGTATAAAAATCAACATACGAATCAAATCAACATCAACATACATAAACAACATCCTCAACATACGAGCAAAACGTTGTTTATGCCTGCTAAAATGTAACATGAATTTTGCTATACGTTTTGAACAAGAGTCAGTTTTAGAAAAAATACATTACATATTCGTGTTCAGGAGGAGTAATTTAATAAAATAAAGTAAAATTTGGGCATACACGTTCCGTCAGCATTTAAGCCGACACTACGCTTCCAATCCAACCGTAGAACTAGGCCCAGGGGTTCAACCCCTGTCCTCGCACCTTGGAAAGGACTGACGCCATCGCCATTTGACGGCACTGGTCGTCAAATGTGCTACCTGCCAGTCACACGGGCTGCCCGTCCCCAAAGAACATTACCCAGAAAACCCAGTTCGCCGTACCAAGCAACTACGCAGCACGCCACCACGGTCTACTAGAACCTTAGGCTGGAGGAAGTGCCAGACTCACAAGTCAACCGATAAAGCAATCTCTTCGGGTTTCAGGCCTTTAGAACCATTAAGTTCGTTATTTGTATACCCCCTGGCCGAGACTGCCTAGGTACAAATCTTAGCCAGTAGCTTCGTTGAGTTCTCTACGTGGAACCCGTGGGGGGGGGACGTAATTTAGCAAAGAAAAACTTATTTCATTTCTTTATTTGAATTCTCAAAATGTTAGCAAAACACTGATTATAGGTGTTAAATCGTAATATCAAGTTTGCACTAACTTCTAAACACGATTTAATCAAAACTAAATTACGTATTCGAGCTAAGAAGCTAAAACTTTAGTAAGAGAAAGCTTATTTCATCTCTATAACAGGAAAAAAAATGAAAATTTGTAGAATAATGTAATTACTATTTTCTAATAAGAGAAAAGAGACTATTTGAACAAGATTTTGAAGCCGTGCAGAGGCAATTAGAATCATAGATCTAGCGAATGATAGCTGAAAGTGATAACCACTTACAGCACGAAAGCACACATAATAGAATGAGATTACAGACATTCTTGAGATTATAACAATATTAAGTTGAAAATAAATGTTATTAATTTAAACTACTAGAAACACTTTCAGCAAGAGATCGCATTGAAGACTTTCCTTAAAATTGAGGTAAGACAGATCACAATGCTGATCCGTAGTTGTGAATGATTCTTCCCAAAACTGCATTCGTAAGATACTAAAATTGGGTTATCTCGATGAAAAAGAAAAATAATGCATGCATTCCAAGAGCGATAGGCTGATGCCTAGCAGTAAGAGTTTAGGATCAAAAAAATATTCCGTAGAACCCTTACATTACTTGCAAGTATTTCATTAATTGATATCGCTAAATTTCGAAATTTCACATGAACTTGAAAAGGAATATAAAAATTAGAAAATATTTTATTTTTTAACAAACGTTTAGTTGTATGTAGATAGCTGGAAATATTTCACTCTGTTGTATGTGCTATAGACAAAGCTGTAATTTTATTGGAGGGGGGATGGCAAATTCCACTAGTTAAGTAATGAAAAATCGAGAAATTTTCGAGATCGAGGAGCAAAACACATTCTTTTTTTTTGGGGGGGGGAGCATACGTACCAGAAGCGAAACAATAACACAGGTAACTAGTATGTAACTAACTAAATTTATATTACACATTTTTTTTAATTAAAAATTTACATTTATTAACCAGTTCAAGAAATGCATACAAAAGCATTACCTTAGGTCAAGATTACTGTTTTAATTCGAAGGTGTTTTTATACATTATAGTGTACATGAAACAGCTTTTCTTCGTTAAGAAGTTCTTTTACTTCCTTGTACAAAGCACAACGGAAGTTTTGTAATCGCGAAAAATTTCGGGTATCATATTTCAACGCAAATATCCATTTTGAACGCTTTCGAATGCAATTTAACAATGTTTTTGTGCGACATCTGTACGTAAGGACAGAATAAAGGACTCTTTTTTCCCAAACGAATTATAAAACTGATTTAAAATGGATTCAGAAGAGACTTTTTCCTGGCATCTGTTCGTACATATGCATGTATCTCATGTAACTCAGAAACGAGTAGCCTCAGAATGTTGAAATTTTGTATATAGGACTGCTATAACATATAGATGTGCACCTCCCATTTTGGTTGCAATCGGCCGTACCAAAAGTATATAAATACATGTATGTATATATATACTCAGTCTGTGACTTGCTCAGTGAGGTCAGTTTCTTTATTCTTATAGGTTTGTAAATTGTGAAGAACTGATGGAGTGTGTCAATCAAATGATCCAAATCTAAAGTACGTTGGAAGACCATTGAAAGCAAGCTACGATCCATAAGATATCACATTTGTCAAAATGACCTTTGAAAAGGAAAAGTTAAAAAACAAGCCATTTGGGGTTTTTTTTTAAGACCCTTTGCTTCTGAGAAGTTTTCATTTTTCTTTTCCTATGTGCCTTGCTATTGAAGATAAAATGTCACTATACCATCCTTAGTTTAAACGGTATTTGGCTATTCCTTTAGCTGTCTTTCCCGTCATTCATTTTACGTTATAGAATATCTGACGGTAATTTGGCTGAAACGTACACATTCATTTCATCTTTTTTCCTAGATACAGGCTTCACACTTGAATTATTCTTAACTTATAGCATTAGTAAAGAGTTATGATTCAATAATATTAATTATTACTAATTTTATCATGGAGCAACCAAGACAGAATGGCATAGTCAGATTCAGATACATCTACGAACCCTTTAAATGAAATTAAAATCTTTCTCCAAGATAAAAAAAAAATGATGTTTCAAACTTTGTAAGTAATTAAATTAACTGACCATGAAAAACTCTTTTCTTGAAAATAATTGTGCTCCAACAACAAAGTACGTGTTTCTAAGTTCTTCATTGGGCTGTGAAAGTATAAGTAGGAAATTTAAATATGCCTTATAATTTGAATACCATTAGCTGGCTTATTTTAAAATTAAAGACGGAGTGTATTGTAAATATTTCGTAATATTCTACAATGGATATACAAACCAATCAAACAATCAAGTTTTAGACAGTTAGAGTTATGAAGTTCAGTGAGAAAATCAACGTAGTTAAATAGTTATGCAGTGGAGGCCTCTGAACTGGCCCTGCCAAAATTACTTCACTTTCGCTTAGTCTCACCGAGTGGCGAAGTTCATTCCGAGATGAACGGTCTGGTTAATTTTCCCCATGTATAGCATGAATACGACCCAGTTCTCCTTAGAAAGGCTTCCATGAAAGCATCTTTCTCCTTAGAAAGATAGCCCTCAAATGCTTTGCCATATTCAAATCACTTAGCCTTAAACTATTTTAATCTGCATATTATTCGCTGAAATAATGATTAAAATTATTACGTAATCCTAACAACCTGTACAACCCACAGACAAAATTTGAATAGGTTTCTCTAGACCATTTTGACTCTCTTTACAATGAAATTAACAAAAAGCTTTTCTTATTCATCTTTCAATCTAGCTCTCAAGAAGGGTATAACTCATATCTTTCGTGACTCAGGGTTCGTACACATTTCTGCACATGGAAATTAAGTACTTTTAAGAACTTCTAAGGACCATTAATAAAAAAATTAAGGACCCGTCAACAAATGGGAACTGAATAAATTCAATTAAAGATATTAGCTATGGCTGAATTTCACTTTTGTGATACCATCCTAAGAATAAAATAGATCCTCAAGTAGAATGCATTATTATTAAACATAATTTAATAAGCATAATTATAAAACAAATTCGAGAATAAAATCAACTTTATAAAATTTATCAGGTAGCATTAAATATTTTGCCCTTATAATAATTGGACATATATGAAAGAAGATTAGTGACTTTTATTTACGTTTTACTAACAGATAGCTTTACATTGATTTTTTCTTTTATGTCTCATTTTGTCACGTACTTGATCAGTTTAAAAGTTCCGTAAGTAGCAGGTAGATTTTATGTTAAACGGCATAGGTTAAAATAAGAAGCAAAATCGTAAGCAGCATGATTCGTTACAGAAGGTTAGCTGTCTCTACTGCTGCTGCTTGCCTACAGAAAGGCCTACTGATCAAAACAAACTTGAAAGTCTGATGTAGGCACAGTTGGCAAGTTTTGAAAGTTAGTTCCACTCTGCCTGTCTGGCGCACTTAGTGTCATAACTTCGCGTAAAATTCCTGGGGTTGTAAACTAGTTAGTATATATTAAGGTTCCAATAAACCACTAAAGCACCAGAGGTGAAACATCGTTTTGTATTATTTTAAGTCTCACTAGATGCAAAGAATTAAGTTTTTTTACATTTTTATGCTGTACCTTGTGACCACGGTAAAGATTAATGAAAGGCAATAGCTCATTTTAATATATAGAGATAACTTTTAAAGGTGAACAGTTAGTTACAAATAATTAAATTAGCTGGTTAGATAGCCTTAATCATTATAAATTTACATGGGCAATATTAAATTTATTTTTTAAAAATATTTCTTAAAAAAGCACTATTAAAATCACAATCTATTAATATGTCACTGTTTAAAATACATATAATTCATGACACTGATTCTTAAATGATATTAAGATAACTATACATTAAAAGTTACAAAATATTTATGCTTTGTAACAAAACTACTCAACAAAATATTTGTGCATCTCTTTAATTTGAAACATTTTCAGACATTCTGACTGATTTATATCAATTTCCTTCCCTTTAAGCATCTTTTCTAACAATTAGAAATTTGTTTCAATATACTAGTTTATGCGTTTTTTATCTCCTAACTTGTCAATCTCTCCACTATGTACCTATGAGGTCTTACTTGATATGATAAAAGTTAAATACTCCAAAACCCCTGACAGACTTGAAGCAAATTATCGCTATGTCTGAAAGTAATTACAGAGACAGAAAAAGTTTCAAATAAATCTCTTTTTTAAAAAGACTTTAGTACATAAAGGCATGATCTTATGCTAGCAAAATCAACTACAGCTTATGGGGATCTAATTAAACAGGAGCAATCAAATTTAAACTAAAAATATGGATTAGTAGTCAAGGACTACAGAATTTTTTACAGGGTTCGTACACATTTCTGCACATGAAAATTAAGTACTATTAAGGACTTTTAAGGACCATTAAAGAAAAAAATTAAGGACCTATCAGCAAATCAGAACTGCATAAATTCAATTAAACTCTATGCCTAAACTTCATTTTCGTTATACCAACCTAATAAAAAATAGATCCGTAAGTAGGATGCACTATTATTAAGCATAATTATAAAATAAATTCAGGAATAAAATCATTTTTGTAAAATTTGTCAAATAAGTATTAAACATTTTGCACTTATAATAGTTGGACATATTTTCAAGAAAATTAGTGATATTTTATTGACGTTTTACGAGTGGTTAGCTTTATGCTGACTTTTTTCTTTTATGTCTCATTCCGTAAAGTATTTGCTCAGTCTAGAGATTTTGTAAACAGCAGGCCGATTTTGTATGAAACGGCATAGGTTAAAATGAGAAGTAAAATCCATAACAGAAGGCTGGCTATTGTCACTGCCTAGACAGAGACTTGCCGATCCGAACAGACCTGAATGCCTGATGTTAGCAGGCTTTTTAAAAGTTATGCTCTGTCTGTCTGACGCAGTTAGTGTCGTAGTTTCGTGCATAGTTCCTGGAGTTGTAATACAGTTAACATACTTTTAAGGTTCTAATACGCCACTAAAGCACCAGAGGTGATAAGTTGTTTTGTATTATTTTAAGTCTTACTAGCTGTAAGGAATATGTTTTATAGTAATTTTTATATTTTTTCTTTGTATCTTGTGACTACGGTAAGGATAAATGAAAGAGTCGATGTAGAGATAACTTTTAAAGGTGAACAATTAGTTATAATTGAATTAGGTAGTTAGTAGATATTATAGAATTAGGTAGTACATATTGTTACGAATTTCACATTTATTTCGCTATTTATTTAGAATAGTAATTAGATTTGCTTCATGTTGCCTTAGCAACGCAGACGATTTTTGAAGAGAAACTACGTCGAAAGAAAAAATAACAATAAAGATAAAAGAGCGCGTGCATTTAATGCTTAATAAATAAATATCTCGTAATTACTGTTGCCATCCAGAAAAGTCTAGAAAAATCGTGTTTGTTCTACTGATAATTAAAAAACTTATAAAAGCCGAGGTGAAACACCTCATCTCAGTTAGTTGTTGTTGTTGCTGTTATACTTGTAGCTGTAAAAAGCGAACTGCTATTTGTTTACTTAATGCTGTATTGATTGTAGCGATTTCGCTGTGAGATAGAACTATTTTATCTGTTTTGAACTGAGTTTTTGCTAAACGTTTGAGATATTGTGATATTGTGCGAAGATCTGTGAAGAAATATTTCAGCATTTTAATTTATTTCTTGTGGAAAGAATAAATTTTTGTAAACTTTTTAACGACTTGTGCATTCAATATATAACGAACCCGTACGCACGTAACAGTAGTATATCCTTAGAAAATTCAATCAATCAATCATTTAGGA
>KK119310.1:11756-61574 GCA_000611955.2 Stegodyphus mimosarum | reverse complement strand
AAGGGGCGGAATGAATGTGTGGCATTTTGTATACCTTTTCACCGCTTTCCACAGAGAATTATCCTCCACAGAAAGGGATTCAAGGTATCTGGTCCAGCTGTGTTGTGCATGTACATTAATAAGAGACTTGACAGCTTCACATAGGCGATTTAACTTCCTTTTATCATCAGGATGGCGTGTACGTTGAAACTGTCGTCTGGCAGCGTTTCTTTCTCGCACCAGCAGTCTGATTTCCCTTGGACGATATTGCTTGGCCTTGATTTCAGTCCTAGATTGTTCAAATGCTTTTTTGTATCTGATTAGTGAATTCACTAACTAAACTGTCAATGTAATCCCTCTCTTGTATCGTTGGAATCGTGTATTGAATGTTGTTTAGAGCTTTGGCAAATTCATGCCAGTTAGTACGAAAGGCTCTTTTGTATGTTGAGGTATAACTGCTGATATCAAGTATGATTTTAACCGGGTTGTGATCTGAGGATAGCTCATCCAAAACCGAAATATCCAGCGGAGCGCTGGTATTTCGGAGAAGGAAGAAATCCAAGATCCCCGTTGAACCAACAGTATACCGTGTTGGGGTTTTTGGAGCTGCTATGCTAAAGCCGACTTTGCCGACTAAATTATAAATTAATTTGCCTAAAGAGTTAGTTGTATAGCAGTTCCATGCGCGGTGTCGTGCGTTCAAATCTCCACCCAAAATAACATGTGTTCCAAGTGTTAGTAGCACTTTGAGGTCTGCTTCTACAGCAGCCACAGGTTTCGTTGGTGGAATATAGGTGGAGACGAATGTGTATGTTGTGCCTGTGTTTGTTGTGATGGAAATAGCTGTGGCCTCTATGGCTAAAAGCTGTGGTAATGTTATATGATAATGAGGGATGCAGCGTTTAATTAGAAGTGCAGTTCCACCACCTCTTGCACGTGACGAGTTCACATCTCTGCTGGTGCGATATGTACAGTAGTTAGCAACATAGATTGGAGATGTAGGGCCAAGCTTGTGTTCTTGTAGGAACATTAACTCGGGATTGTACTTATTCATAAAATCCCGCAGCTCATTGAGCTTACGAGACAACCCATTTGCGTTCCAACTAATTATATTTACA
Organism: Stegodyphus mimosarum; assembly: GCA_000611955.2. Classification (NCBI taxonomy): domain Eukaryota; kingdom Metazoa; phylum Arthropoda; class Arachnida; order Araneae; family Eresidae; genus Stegodyphus; species Stegodyphus mimosarum. The sequence continues at coordinate 60,477 of KK119310.1, read as the reverse complement.
AAATTATACACATTATTATTCATACTTGACTAGAATTAGAACTGAAAATTTCTTCAAACATTTCAAAAACAATAAACAATTTATCAATAGCATGCTCGGCTTGTTGTAGCTCGGGCAGCTTGGCAGAAATTTTTGACAAAATATTAGCAATAGATGTGCCTTTAAACACATCAAAAATTTCTTTAACTAGGTCAAACAGTTCTTTAAAAGAGTTTGAATTAACACCACCAGTATTTTTACCTTTAACATTTTTCTTTACAATATTAGAATTTGAATTAGTATTAAAATTAGAGTCCATATCAGATTGTTTTTTCTTTATAATAGTAGCAGAAGTGTCCTCAGTTACTGTTGATTGACCCGCTGCGCCTCCCTTCATGGCACTAGCGTAGCTCACCCCAGGTATAACACCAGATCGCTTGGTTGCAGTGCTGGCATTTGTGGAGTTTTTTCCAGTAGCCTGATTGCCTGTAGAATTGGACCGGAACACCGGAAACTTCGGGCATCCCTTGTAGTTCGCTGTATGACCCGGACTTAGGCAGTTACAGCATACAGGATTATCAGTACGTTTCATTTTACAATCAACAGTTTTATGTGCACCTGCACATTTTACGCATCTAGGCTGGAGCTTACAGTTCTCAGAAGAGTGATGGAAGTGCTGGCAATTATGGCATTGCACAACACCTCCACGCACTTTGTAAGGAACAATTGTTACATAAAAACATAGCAATTTGTTTATATCATACACTTTTTGCACATTTGGGAAATTCTCTAAATGAACTAAAAATAGTGGCATAGGAGCTTTACTCCTAGTGCGATGCATTTGGACTACTCTGCGAGATTTAAATCAAAGGGTTAACAATTCATTTTGAATGTCATCAGTGGGGCAATCAATAGAAAGACCCCGTATTACTACCTTAACAGGCCTATCTAGCTTTCTAGTAATCAAATAATGGTCAATTTGACCTTCCTCCAGATATTTAGAAATGAGTCTATGATCTTGTTCAGTTTTTGGAAAAACTTTCAAAAATTCACCGTTCACCTTAACTGAGATGAGCTGTTTCACTTCGGCTTTTATAAGTTTTTTAATTATCAGTAGAACAAACACGATTTTTCTGGATGGCAACAGTAATTACGAGATATTTATTTATTAAGCATTAAATGCACGCGCTCTTTTATCTTTATTGTTATTTTTTTTTTCGACGTAGCTTTCTCTTCAAAAATCGTCTGCGTTGCTAAGGCAACATGAAGCAAATCTAATTACAATTCTAAATAAATAGCGAAATTTTAATTTTAATCTAGGCTAGCTCAGTAACACATCGTAACAAACTTCTAACTCGTCGTAACGTAGTTATCGCGGAACAAATTTAAGTACCCGCAGCGATAATGCAAAGACGAATAATTACAAATTATCAGAGCTGGTAGGAACTAATGTAGCATACAAGCGAAGGCCAGAAATAAATTCTGTCTTACAACCCCAAAATCTTAGTTTAAAAACTGCCCGAGTGATTTTCATTCTGGTGCGGAAACGGAAAGGTAAAACTATAGCAAACGCTAAAATTATAAACAACTGCTTAATTTACATAATAATAAATGTACACTGCGGAAAAAAAAAAAAAAAAAAGGAACGGGGGACAGTTTAGTATCTCCCGTTCTACTGGGCCGATTGACAAAATTCAAACTGCGTTTTTCATGTCTCGAAAGCGCGACTTAGGATATGTATTAGATTTATATATAGCGTTGTTCTAACATAGGTATTTTGACGCAAAATCGAACTTTTTCTGAAATGACATGCCAATTTTTTTCCATATTCCCATTCTACGACTCACATTATGCCAAACTACCAAATTTTGTAAAAATTGCGCGAGTAGTTTTTAAAAAATTAGCTTCTCAATGTTTATTGAATTTGACATATATTTATTAATCTCTCTTTTTTTTTATTAAACTTACTTGATTCCTTTTTTTTTTCATATTTCGAAATTTAGGTTCATTCCAAATAAAATTTGCCCATTTCTCTGATTTATTTTTAATTAATTTTTATCGATTTTTCGAAAACAATTTTGAATCATAGTCTGTAACATTTTTACCATCATCTTTAAAGTAGATGTATTTCTAAGCATACCTTCAAAAAATTAGTTTTTTATTTAAAATTTCCTAAGATATACTTGAATTTATATATTTGAGAGCTTTGAAATTTGGCATATTTCTGAAATACGATAATAACACAAATGTGGTTTACGCGCTTTGTTAAAACTATTTGAAACTATGAACCATAACTTTTTTCTTCTCGTTTGCAATGAAAAAAAAAAAAAAGAAAAGAAAAAAGGTGGCTATAAATTAAGAAATTTGCCAAGTAAATTATTCTCGGTGAAAACTGAAAAAATACACAAAGATTAATTTTTGAATTTTTCCGTAAATTTCGCACTAAATTTTACAAAATTTAATATTTAGGAATAATTTGTGTCGTAGAATCGAAATATGGAAAAAAATTGGCATGTCATTTCAGATAAAGTCCGATTTTGTGTCAAAATACCGATGTTAGAATGATGTTATATATAAATCTAACATAGTTAATCAATAAAGTCTGCATACATCAAGAAAAGTAATATCAAATTCAAATTTTAAGGTGCCAAAAAGGGTAGTTTCTTAAAGTTTTATTTTTTAAATATTTAGTTTCAATAAGGGACTTTGAAATTATTTAACTGTAATATTTTCATATCTAATAATTTATGCACACTAATTTTTAAAAGATAAGTGGCCAGAAATCAAAGCCAATAAAGTTTGCGTACAACGCGAAGGAGGCGGAGGATTTCTTACTTAACTTTTAAACTTCAAACTTGAGAATGCAAAGAAGGTTACACTTTCAAGGTCACTGACTTCCACAGCAAATTTCATGTTGATTGGAAGTTGTTATTTCTATTTTCTTTGACGAAAATGACAACCAATAAAGAAATTCCTTTAGTTACGAGACAACTAATTATCAAATTGCGAGATGAAGGTAAAACTCTTCGTTATATTGGTAAAACCATTTTCTATTGTTCAAAGAGTAATTCAAAACTATCTTGACACAGGTAGTCTTGTTGTAAAACCAAGATTTGGGAGACCAAAGAAGGTAACGCAGAGAGAAGAAAGAAAAATTCTTTTACGAATTAAACAAAACTCTAAACTTTCTGCTGCAAGCATTACAAAAGACATTTTTTTAACTAGTAACAAGGAAATTTCTCCTGAAACTACAAAAAATGCTGCAAAAATCCAATTATCATGAACGCAAACCTAGGTCTAAGCCATACATTTCCGAGACAAACAGAAAGAAAAGAATTGCTTTTGCCAAAACATATTTAAACTCTTCGCAGGACTTCTGGAACAATGTAATTTGGTCAGATGAAAGTAAATTTATAAGTTAATGGCCACCCTATTGTATGGAGAAAACTAGGAACAGAACTGAATCTGAGAAATTTAAATCCAATTGTCAAACATGGAGCTGGCGGTGTATGTCGTCGAAAGGAGTTGGAAATTTTCGCATTATTGATAAAGTCATGGATAAGTATATTTATCTGGATATTCTGAAGAAAAATCTAAGAGACAGTGAACAAAATTTAAACCTTTCTAATACCTTTATTTTCCAACAAGACAATGACCCGAAACATACAGCTAAAATTGTGAAGGAATATCCCCTCTATCACATTCCAAGACAGTTGCGTACTCCTCCACAGTCACCAGACCTCAATCCAATCGAACATTTGTGGGCAAAATTGGAGAAATGAATTCGAAAGCACAATATTATGTCGCGAAATGAGCTAATTAGTAAATTGCAGGAAGAATGGGCGAAATTTACGTCGGATGACACTGAAAAACTAGTTCAGTCAACGCCCAGACGTCTGCAAGCTGTTTTGAAGAATAAAGGATATCCTACAAAGTATTGAAATAATGTAAAAAACTTATATTTTGCTTTTTTTTGAAAGTGTACGCAGACTTTATTGGAGGGAATTTCTGAGTTTTTTTGACAAAATATAAAAAGTATTACACTTATATTATTTACTTTTTATTTATGCTTAAAATTTTAGCTAATAGAAGAAAAAAAATGCAATGATTAAAATACATTTTTCTATGCTTTAAGTGTTTTTTTTAATTTAAAATTTAGTCTGTTCGCAGACTTTTGTGACTAACTGTATATCCTAAGTTGCACTTTCGAGACATGAAAAATGTAGTTTGAATTTCGTCAATCGGCCCAGCAGAATGGGTGATATACTTTTTTTGCGCAGTGTACATATTACTAACAAAGCTAAAATTAATTTTTGTCAGGGTAAAATCGGCATTTTTCAGTATGTGTATCGTTAAGTCCCATTTGGGAGCTAAACATCGGAAAGTTCTTTTTCGTTAATGAACTTCCGAAAATCTGCATTTACTTATGCACCTGAAGAATTGAAATACCTCATTTTTAAAATTATTTTACTTCAGTCGAATTTTAATTTTCAGTGATTGAAAATAACTTCAATGGTCGATTAGTAATGAATAAAATACGTCATTACTCAGATTAATGATGAATTAAATAATATTCAGAGATCAACTTATATGCCGAAAAAATATGGTAATTTTTTTAAAATAACGTAAGCTTTTGAATTTCATTCTGTTAATCCTGAGAAGTGAATGTAGTACCCCATCATTCTAGTCTACAATGGTTTACTGGTATCATTGGCAAATTTTTGCGGGATTATGAAAGGATAATATGTTAAATGCTGTTGCTCAAGAACTTGCAGAATCATCGTTCGCTGAATGTGCAAACCTATGGTGCTGTCCAAAAAAGTTACAAAAACTTTATTTACTGAAACCTTTATTTATTGGAACAAAACCTTGGTCTTGGACATGAAATGGAACATGCAGCATTAAATAGTCTTGCTTCAGATTAGCTGATGAAGCAGACATGTCATCAGTGAAAGCACCAACTTCACTGCAATTTTAAAGTAATTTAGCATATGTATCAGCATATCCTGTCATAGAGAATCTGAAGGGAATTTCATAAGCAGTTCCTGTTAAATTTTTATATTCCAAGCAATCTTAAATTAAAAAGAAAAGTAATTTAAAACTATGAAAATGTTTCATTTAATAAAATGTGTATGCATAACACAGTAACTATTTTATTTTCTCAAGAAAACTTATATGCAAAATGCTGTAAATATTTCATTAATTTGCACATTATACATGAGGTCTAACAAATGTAAATGCTTCATAAATAATAATGTAAATAATTATAAATATGCAGGAGAATCCACTTAAGTTTTTCAAGGGACACAAGTAAAAAAACTTCTTAATGGGAATATTTTTTTTCTTGTCAGAATATTAGCTGTTCACAAAATAGCTTAGTAATGACATAACATAAAATTTATAAATTTTGTAATTATTTTTAAACTGAATTTAAACAATGAGTATTAAATATTATTTTTAATTAAATTACTATTTTAAAACTTAAAGACTTTTAATTTCAGCTATATAACTTTAGAACTAAGTTCCTTAAATTTTATTAAACAAAACAAAGAAAAAAAAAAGATGTTTCTATTTTTTCATACATTTCATTGCTTAAAATCTTTTAATCATTAATTTCTTTAAAAAATTCAATGCAGTTTTTTTCTCTTTTCAGCAAGTACTAAACAATAACAAGTTAAGTTGACTTTCAAAATTTCTTGATTTTCTGTATAATGGTGAAACATTCTACAAATTATTTACTGCTCTCTTCATAAGTGGAAGCAAGTCTCACTTTTGCTTTCTTTTTCAACTGAATTTTTATTTTCTGACATATCTTCTACATCTCATGAGACGTATCATTACCCACATTTACATAATCGTTTAAAATTAAATGGAAATTCACTTTTTAAACTTTGTCTAGTTACTTTACTCAATATCATGGTCACGTTTCACTGTTATATTGCCAAAAGGAAATCCCACTATGACACTAACATATTAAACTCTTATGTCATCTTCACAGGTTTTTATAATTTGCAAAAGTCAAAATCTTCTGACATCATTTGTAAATATACTGCTTAAACATGCTGATTCTTTAGTCTATGGGTTGTAACATGGAAATAGGATTCATTGGAATAAAAGTTATTTCCATGTTTACAAAATGATAGACTTTTTTTCAAATGTAAAATTCTGCAGACAGTCCAAATGATGTATACAGTTTAAGGTTGCATATCTAATGAAATTATACAGTATACCAAATAGCTTTTATGTATCAAAGACAGACATGCTGCTCAAATTATGGATGGCATAATCAAATGTATTTCTGCATGTGCACTATTGGCCACACCAGTGTTACCAGAAATCTTTCACTTAAAGAAGCAGAAGGAGGATTGAAGTCACAAAAAGTAGCACATGGTATCAGATATTATGTGATTTGGTAACATCATAGTTACACATGTTCATATGATCGCTGGTTCATCACAAATTCAGTCTCCATTGGTTTCAAAACTTAGACTGAAATTCTATTCTTGGTCATTTTAATTATCTTAATTTTGAAGAAAATTTTAAAACCATAGTGCTAATTAGTTTAAACATTCATTTTTTTTACTTTTAATTAATTCTCAGTTAATTTAGATTTTTATTTTTCAATAAATTAATTCATAGCCATTGTTAAGTGCTTCCTCAAGTTTGGATTGTTAGCTTTTTTAAACAAATTATTTTGAGCTGGCAGTTTTTTCCAATTCATTATTTTTTGCTTTATTTTAATTGTTAATACTTTTCACTGAATTTTGTATTCTGCTTGGTTGAATTATTTAACTGAATCAGATTCTAATTATCTCACCTTCTGTTTAAGCCTAAATAAATTGTTTATTTATTATAATTAATTTCAGTTTATAGATTGTTTTAACGTATAAGCATTTTATGACATATCAATAAATCTTAAAGTTGCAAAAAGTAGCACAAGGAAAAAAAGGATTAGCAAAAATTTTGCAAAATTGCATACCCATAAATTTTTACAAATAAATGATATTCTAATTTTTGCCACTTGAAGGCTGCAGTAATGCAAGCTTGGAAGTTATAAGTATGTGATGTTATATATAATATAAGTATTATAAGTATGTCATGATGTTTATCTTGTAGACCATATTCTCAACATAACTCCACATGAAAATGTTATAAGGAATTATTAGTTTCTGTGCTATCTATCATTTCTTCATAAAGGCCACTGGCTTGGAAATTATTCATCTAAACGCCATCAAACTGCTAGAGCTCAAAGAGTAAGTGTCCTGTTGAAAAATGATGGTAGGAATGTTTAATTTGTGATATAACAAACTGTAGTAACATGTCCAGATACCAGTTTGATATGTAGAAAACAGTTTTACTGCTGTCCATCATTACCCCACATTATACAATAAGCTCACGGATCTATTATTCCTCCTCTCTTATCACATGGAAATTCTTTGATTCCTCTTCCCAAATTCTAACCCATTCCACTTACACGGAATGTTGCTTCATTATTAAAAGAGATCACAGGGAAAAAATCAGTACCTGCTTTTATGCATGTCATATGCAGTCATTGCCTTTATGTCAGAGTCCTATTTGCAGCTTATGTGCTTACAGACATAGATGTTGTAAAGAACTTTGACTGGCATTTTCAGCTAACACAGAATGACTTCCTTGGACTCCTTACAAATGTCTGACATATCTCTTTAACATATTTATCTGAAATTCGCAATCTGCCACTGCTAAAACCTTTTTATCACATTTCCTGTACTCTTGAATTTTTTCATACACTGGCAGATGCTTTTTAAAATTAAAAATTGATGATGGTACACTTCTCGGAACTTGTGCTGTTTCTGTCTACAGTTCGGTAAACCACAAAACACATTGTCTGTTCTTGCAAAGACACCACTTTTATTTACTGGACCCACCAAAATCATTTCTAATCATGGTCCGCAGCTAAGAACAGTACTACCATACCTAAACAGTTGCCTGTTTCTTTCCTATAAAAAGAAGGAGGGGAAAAAACTTGTATTTTTCCCCATGCAGGAGGATAGAATTTTATACATCATTTGTGGATACCCTGTATTGGCAAAAGAAAGCGGACCAACTATTTCCCTTAAAAGGCTATTTCATCCAGGGATGTTTCCCTAGGATCATGATCATACAAGTGGACAGTTAGTCAAAGAACATAGATCCCCTCCAAAAAGTAAATAAATAAATAAATATTTCACAATGCAAATTCAATATGAAAGATAGCAATTAACTGAAATTTTCCAAAATTAGAGTGATGAAGTATTTCTACCAAATAAATTTTCAGATATAAAACAAATTTATTACAATCTAATTTAGATATATAATACATAACTTTTTCTAGTCAACTGCATAATTTAAAAAACTAAGATACATCATTATAAATGATACAGTCTTTTTGTATTCATTGAAGTAGCTCGAAGAACTCTTTCTAGGGGAATACTTTTCAGAGCAGCAATCTGGGCAGCAACATGTATGGCCATACCTGGATGAGACCAGCGGCGTCCCCTAGCAATCTGAAGAGATATTAAAAACATATTTAATTAAATGCAAATTTTAGTACTATTATAAATTTAATTTAAAGGAGTATTCTAATAGTAGAAGGGAAAAAAAATAACATGATTTCATTCAACTAAGCATCACAAAGAAAATTTACACAAGATACACACTGGCTCGGAAATTATTTTTTAGCTATGAAATATTTAATATATGTAATTTTACATAACTTTTTTCATGAATTTTTACATTATTATGCATTTGTTTCATATTTCACATATTACATTGCAACACATTATTTCTGAACTGATAGACATTTAAATTGTAAAGATAGCTGAAGTAGAATCAGAGAATAAGGCAGAAAGCCTTTTACCACCACACTTGGTGATATTTGGAGATTTTTCACTAATCTGGCAACATTCTGGAAATTTCTGAAGCCGAACGAATGAAAAATCTTGAAGCTTACAGATGAGCTTACTAAACTTTATTATCAACACCAATGAGATAGCTGAATGCTCAGATAGTTTAGTCTGCAACTAATTTGCTAAAGAATATCACACTTAGTGATTATTGTTACAGATTTCACCCTGTGAGTGACTGTTGTTATCTGCAGTACTCCTCACCTGTTAAAGAGAATTTGCCTTATTTCTGACCCCCCCCCCATCCTTAGGATATTTAAAATCGTTTATTTTGCTGCATAAGCTTTTACTGTTGTCACTTCTTACTCATTTGGCACAGTTATTAAAAGATGTCTATGAACTGATCATATCAGTATAAATTAGGTGACTGAAGGAAACAACTATAATTATAGCCTTTTATGCACATTCTTTATATTCCAGATTCTTTATATTCAATCTATCAGAATGTTAACAAAGCTTCTGCCTTATTTCATAGATGTCAGCTTGTGGAATGGCCATTGTTGTCTACTGAAATGGCACCCTTTGAAGGTGAAATTTTACTTTGGGGAACAGAAGCTATTCTGCAGAAATCTGAAAATAGTTAACAGTTGAGGAAGGGAGGATTAAGAGTAGTTACACATCTTCCCATTTTAATTGCAATAAGCTGCTTGACAACAGATGCATTATGGAAAGAAAACTTAAATGTTTCTTGCTGTTTAGCTATTGAATACATGTGGCAGGTATTGATTGCATGAAATTCTAATTCATACATATCTTTGTAAACAGATAATATTTTAGTGGGAATAAGTTGTGTTTGTAAACATTTCATTTGACAGCTTTACAGGGAATGTAGAAAATTTGGACCTAAAATTTTACAGATGTGTTGTATATATGACAAAGTGTGAAAATTTTTTACATTAAATATAGTCTACAAAATATGGTTAAACTAATATATATATATATATATGAATAATTATAATTTAGATGAACATTTGAGAATTTAGGATTGGTAATGATAGCCTGGAGGTCACTGAAAATGTAAAAAGGGCCGATAGATAAATGCTATTGTAAAATAGATTATCAACTGCTTATTGATGAAAGGTTATATCACATGGTAAGGAAAAATCAGATAAATAAATCTGAACAAAAAATACATAAAAATTACTTAATATGCATTTTTAAAATCAATAATACATTTTTATGCAAAAAATGCAGCATAAAAAAAATAAAATAAAACTCAACCAAAAGAAGATGGCAAATAACATTATTGCCTTTTCTTTTTTCTTATACAGTAGAATCAGGCTTTTGTCAAATCAATACTTTATAGCAGAATATAAGACACAAGGCGAACACTTTTTTTAACAAAGTGATTTACGAATTACAAAAAAATCTCATGTTAAATATTAAAAATATTGAATCAATACATCAAATGCAGCCATCTCTTTCATTAAAATTATCATTAAAGTTATAACTTTTTTACAATTAGAATATTATTGTTTCTGAAGACTTGTCTATGTTCGAAAAATAAATATAAGAATAATACAAAAAATAAAATATTAATCTAACAAACCATTTTCCCAAATTCTCAGTCTAATTGTTAATTAAACTATTTATGTGCACGTATTTGTATTATATGATTATGTTATATGTTGTGTATTATAAAGAAAAATGTAAGAGGGTCAATAAAGAAAATCATTCTTTTAAAAAATGTTGATAGTACAAATTGCAGTTTTAATAAAATAGCTATTGTGTACATGATCTGCGATGTGAAGACAAGCTTATAAAAAATGAAATATCATTTGAAAACTAAGTCTACATTTAAAAAATAAGCATTTGATTTAAATGAATTATTTGGTAAAAATATAAAACATCATATTCTCATTTACTAGTGCTTACACTAGGCTAGGTACTTCATTACAACAAACTTGAGGCTATTTGCCTAAGGACAAATGCCTTTATAGAATACTTTTTACAGAAAATTAGCCTTGCAAAATACAAATCATAATTTGTACAAGCCTTTCTCCCTCATTTTATAACTGGAATTCTTAGAAAGGTGTTCTTGTTTGCTCCTATTTAGCTACTCTCCCAACAATGGAATTCGACTGGTTCATAAACTTTATACTAGCACTGGCAAGTACTGGAAAGCCAGTTGATTACTCTAGAAAAGATATAACAAAGATATCATCCTCTGCAATTTCTGTTTTTGGTTTATCTCTTGTGTTTTATCAATTAAATATGCTTACAAAATACGATTGAGTTTTCCTATGAAGTAGTATGTCTCTATGAAATCAATCAAGTTTTATTCAGAATCTATGGCAATTTTAAGGTTGCTTTTCAACCTAATTTCTAAATTATACACTAGCATGCTCCTCTTTTGATTATGCACCAAAAATATTTTTATAAAAATATTAAAATTCTTACTATTCTTGGAAGGAAGTATGGAGCATCTGTTTCTAACAGCAAACGATCCAGTGGAATATTCCTCGCAACTTCATGAACTGATTCTGCAGATGGGAATGTTACAACATTCGTAATTCCAATGCACAGGTTAGGAAATGTTTCAAGCCATTTCTGGGCCCACGTCCAAGTATCCGTAAAGCAGTGTAAATGAATCACATAATCAGTTGGAATAATCTGAGGGGGGAAATCAAAGATTTATACATAGAAAAATACGATACAAAAGGTTATATTACACTTAAAACATGCCTTAAATTCCATCTATGCAATAGGATTCCATAATAGTGGTGAATATTTAACCCAAACTGCAACAAACTCATAACAAAACACACAGCTTATTTTTTAAAAAAATGTAAAAGAGGTTCAAAATGAAACATTAATTACAGAGACAAATAAAACTTTTTTGCTTGTTAAATGAAAGGGGAAGTGTGTTTTTTGCTTTTTTTCTTTTTTATTTCAAATCAACAAATCATTTCATAAAACCTTTCTATTACCCAAAGTATTTGAGTAATGGCATGAAAGAAAACACCAGTAACAGTTAATACGATGAAAAGTAATTTCTTATTTAAGAAAAGAACTGTATATTAATAAACAAAATCTGGTTTCATTTTCATAATTAGCATACAAAATTATGTACGAATCAGCATACATTAGGCAATAAAATCAGTGTTGCTTGATGTCATGATCATAAATGAATGATATTTAACAGTAAAATTACCAAATTTCTGTCAAATCTAGAGCTACCTCGATTGATCATACTTGATCCCCCCAACTTTAGTGACTTTACTAAAAAAAAATATTTTTGGGAATATTTTGCATTAATAAATACTGAAATTTTATATTAATCACTTACAGTTCATATAAAACAAAATGTATGCAAACGTCCTACAAAAATATGTAAGAGTCATCATTTTAAATTTAATTATAATTCTATGCATAATTCAGAAATACCAATTACAGAATAATATACTATAGAATCAATCATAAATTACTACCATAAATTGCCAATACAATTTTTGTCCTAGCATTGGAAGCAAGATGCAATGTTTATTATATGCTTATGATGTATGGTATTTACTTGCATATTTCCCTTCCTTTTTACAAATTTTACTTTACAAAAATTAAAAGGGGAAAACTATACAAATAATTTAATTTTCAAATGACATCATTACAGTCAGAACATAACAAATTAAAAGCATTCATGGGTAAATTACCAGTAACTATTACAATGTTATTTATTTAATAGAAACCTACACTCCAATAACAACAATATTAACATTAAAACAGTTAATAAGATATCTTTATATTAATTTAGAATTCAAACAACAAAACTCTTTATATCTCCTTCCCTATACCTTGCATCTCCTCTGCTTTTATTGCTGTGCACTGCTACTCCCTAGGTTGCAAATCATTCACTGCTGTTGGAACTATTGCTTGTGCCGTATGCTACAACTTGCAAGCCATCACCATCGTCACTGTCTCTGTCACCATTCAATCAGCCTTCTCATTTGTAATATCTTATTTTCAGAATCATCAGGTGCATTAGATATCACTTTTTTCTTGAAGTTTTTCCATTATAACTGCTTCAGTAATCAGAACCCAAAATCCAGAAGCAAATCAATCAATGGAAGATCTCTCGCTTTTTCCAGTTCTTGTAAAGTTGTACAAAGTTACTGACATCCACTCAGTATAATACTTTCAGAGATAGTCTCTGAATGAACAGTTTACTCACTGCATAGAATTTCAAGTCATTCCCTCATTAAGAAAGACAACAAGCCTTTTCATACACTTTATCTATGATAACAATATAGAGTTTTTAGTTTGACATCTTCCATTTCTTTTGTAATTACAGCATATTAAATTGTAACACATTTTTTCTGCATTTCATTTAAACTTATTTAATTGAACTTCATTAGAGATATATTTCTTATTCAATTAATTCAGTTCTCACTTTGCGTCAGGGCAAAATACAGAAAACTCAAAACATCTTCATTAGACAGATTTTTCGGTGCACAAAACTGAAAGTTTACTCTTAGTCCCACTCAGCAAAAAGACACTGAAGTTGATGCAGAAACTGAATTAATTCACTATTATGCCAAGAGTTTCAATGACACAAATGGTGGCTTTGCTAGGCTTAGTAGGCCTTAAAACAACTTTTAAATTGTTGATAATGCTACAACTATAGCATGCACATTAAATAAAGGCATAAAAACCTTAACCAGAGTGGCTATTGCAACCAAAAAGGGAAGTGCACAGTTACGTATTATAGCAGTTCCATATACAAAATTTCAGTGCTCTGAGAGTACTCGTTGTTAAATTATGCAAGATATATACACACATATGTAAGTACAGATGCCACCAAACCCCCATAACACAAGACATCCTCAGGATATCCTATTTAAGTCGCAATGTCCCAGGTAACAGTTAGGATATCTTAAGGATGTTGATTCTTAGATATCCTGAGGACTCCTTAAGTCAACTTCCTAAGCATGTCCTGTTCAAGTTGCAATGTCCAGGGATATAAAAAGATCTCCTCAGGATGTTGATTTTCAGATACCCCGAAGACTTCGTAAATCAACATCTTAAGGATGGCCTGTTCAAGTCGCAATGTCCCGGGATATATAAAGATCTCCTCAGGATGTTTTTCTCAGATATCTTTAGGACTTTATCATTTATCATCCTGAGGATGCACATACAAAGTACTCCTAAAGACTAATAATTATCGTCAAGGGTACTGAGGATATTTATTCTCAGCCCATCTTAAGATGCGCAGAGAATTCAAAGCTCGACTTTGCTAATATGAAAGCATACGCAAGCTCTTTATTTCATTTATTTATTTTTAAAGAATTGCATATTGAACTATATTTAGAAAATATACTTTTATAGTATCGGGATTAGATTTGCTTTTTTTTATTATTATTAATTTTAATGTCTTTTCCTGACACTTTTGTTAATTCATGGCTGTAGGTAATCTCAAAGGGGCTTTCAATGAATTAGATTTCCTACATTTATAAATAAAATACGAGTAAACATTTGTATTCATACAAGATAAATTATCTATGTAATTGCTTTCATCTACTATAAATTATTAAAATCACAGAACTAATGCTAATCAAACTTTAATCGATTATCTAATCTATGTGACCACCAATGAGTTGAAATTTGTTTAACAGTGCAGAAAGAAAATTTTCTGAAGTTTCTTGGGGGGGGGAGGATGATTATTTATGAAATAATTTGTATGCTTAATTTTAGTACTTCCCCCCCTAAAAGCATTAAAAGTGCTCAATTTTTTTTATTTCAGATGTATTTTAAAGTCATATGTTTTTTCAATTACTTGTGAAGGGGATAGTCAAGCATTCTAATAATAGCCTCCCTGGCGACTACAAATGAGTTGAAGGAGAGACGGAGGGGTTATTCATTAAAAATACTGTACTTTTTACGGAAGCTGATACCTAAAAACATTAAAATAACCTTGCACCACATGCAACTCAAATTATAAGAATCAAGATCTTACTCTATGGATATTCTGCATATAAAAATTTAATTGTTATGCTTACACTTATTTTTGTCTTGTATATGTTGGCTGTATGTAAAACTCGAAATATTTAAAAATTTTTGTTGTTGTTTCACAGTGTCTAGTGATCAGAGCATTTTCTTGCAAATTATATGCACCTGTTTCCAGCCGTTTTGAGTTTCATATTGAAAGTGAGTTTAAGAATAAATTCTCATTGCTACATAATATATTTTGTAAACATTATTTTAGATACTTTGCTAATATCTTTGAACCCAAACATTATTTACGTTATAGGTTCGCTCAAATCTTTCATGAAGACATTTATCCTATGAAGAGATGGCCATGCTGTACTATGTTTTAAGTAAATAATCCTTCAGGCTGCAGAGAATTAAACCGCTAAACCGGAAGTTCGACAAGACTCAGATTCTGGGGAATGAACTGGCTGCATGAGATTTTTCATGTTTTTATTCCCTATATATATAGAGTATAAACGAGCCAATCCCTCTTAAAAAGGGAAAGTGGTTAGTAAAGATATTTCTTCCCTTTGTTAGACTGCCCTTGAGTGCTTTCCCATAGATCCTTTAATCAAGATAATCAAAAATTATATATTTTTTTAATTTCCAATGGCTGGCACTAGCCATTAGAGGCAATGGCCACTATTAAGACTGGAAGCGGTGGTCACTATTATGAGGGTAATAGATGGGCCACCGTTGCCTCCTATGAGGGTACAACAATTTATATCTATACCTTTTCCGGTATTCGAACCTAGGCCCTTCGGTACAGCAATCAGTCACTGACCACTTTCCCGTGTCTGCGGCACTAATTAGAAATAATGTAGCATTTAGTTGCTTGGGAATACGCATGTGGGGCATTAAGGCATGGCTGAACCATGCACTTACTTACATCGAGTTATAAAAGTATTCAATTAAATTCATTGAAAATTTTAGAACAAAACTTATTACTGAAACGATTTAAATCCAAGAATCATTCCATTAGCCAGTTCTTGACATAGAAATTTGAAACCGCAGAAGAAAAAAATACTTTTTTACCTCTTACACTACTACATTAGTAATGAATTATGTTTAGTGCTGTGCAGTAATAAGTAACAAGAATTTTTTTTTTTTTAACCCACGAAATTTTAGTTTACACACGCAGTTAAAAGACAGTCTGTACAAGCTTTAACTTGCTTTAATCTGAATTTATAAACAGAAGAATAATTTTATTGGGCTAAAAAATTAATTACAGTTTCTTTGTTCATTTTCTGGTAAGTTCTTTAACAATGACACTTAGTCTCTCAAAACGACTGTAAGATGTAACTTTTTAACAATAATTACTGCTTTATTAATTTTTGTAACATCCAGAAAATGCAGTAAGCAAGTTTTTTTAAGGTAAATAACGCAAAGTTAAATGTTGTTATAAAAACTCAAAATTAGGTAACAGATTAAATCGATGTTCAAACTTTAAACTAAAAAAAACAATTTTTTTTCAAAATTAAACGCATTCTTTAAACTCAGCAGTTTTATTTCTTTATTTTACGCTATGAATAACGCTTGAAGTTGAAAATCTTAAATGTTTGCTTCCATTATTATCAATGTTCGTAAAACTGTCCCTTTTCTTTGCTTCTGAGAAACTGAGCTCTGCTCAGAATATAACACCTCTAAGCGTTTTTTAAGCCCAAGAAAATTCTCTTTTGTTAAACGTCTTTGATGTATGTGGCTTTTCCTTCTTCGTATCCCCTACAATGGACCACCCCTCCATGCAGACGCAAACATACAGACGTGACAAAGAATGCAGAAACGGAAAGCTCATCTGAAGTCACTTTCAACAGAGAATGTCCCCAACGGTGTTAATTGCTTCAGAACAGTGATACCCTTGAAGAACCGCACAAAGAGGAAAAGTACATGTATTTACTTTTTGATTTCTAGAATTCAGCTATTCTGCTGAAGCTTAAACATTAACTGCTAAATTTTTCCTTTATTCTACAAAAATGATCAGAACTAAAAAAAAATCTCATATATCTAAAAGACAGATTTATAAGAGAATAAATCAGCGTATATTATCGAATTCATCAGAAGATGAAGTAGCATTTAATTATGTAAAAAAGCTTGCGGCGAATTTGTGTGCTAGCAAATGTCCTTTAAGTTCCAGTTCAAACTATGATTCAGAACATGAAACTCATACACCTTGCACTTCGATCTGTAATGCTTGTTTTGAAGTTGGTAAGACAGGAACTGAATCTATTTCATTCGAACAGAAAAACAAAATGAAAGATATTTCATACAATGTTTCCTCACACTACTTGCGAGAACTCGTTTCTGTAATTAATGGAATGGAGCTTAAAATCAGAATGCTTTCCAAATCAATCAGAATGCTTATACTATCTTTGTTTAACTAATTTAGAAAATTGCATATGGCAACAGTGGACAATGTTTACATTTTCGTTTTGAGCAAAGCTGTATGTTTTAAGTGCGTTCTTTTAATGAGAGAGTGAGATAAATGGCTTCGAGTTGTATTTCATGTATATTAGATAATTAATGAGTATTATCTTACGCCATTTATATATTTTAAGTGCTGTATTGAGATAACGAAACTTCAGCTGTCAATTATTAGACTTGTAAATAAACTGTTTGTGTTGTAACGAGATGTTTCATTGAATAACTGTTTACACTCATTTCCATTACTGATTCTTCTGATGTTCGAAGTCAAAACGAGACAAATGGAATGGAGCTTAAAATCAGAATGCTTTCCAAATCAATCAGAATGCTTTGAGTGCATTATTAAAAATTCTGAAAAATCATAAATGCTTTAACAATGTGCATACACTTGTAGGCACTACTAGGAATTCCTTTATAAAAAGAATGGGAAATGGAAACTATGTAAACTTTGGCTTAGAAAATCAAATTGAAAAAATGCTTCAAATTTTGCCTCAGTTATCTTGTATAGAAATAGCAATAAATACTTATGGTTAAATCCATATTCAAATCAAATAATAATTCACTCTGCCCAATTTTTGTGAATATTATTTCTACTAGAAATGTATTTATCGTGGGTGCATATTATGGTAATTCAAAACCAAAAGCTAATGAAATTTTTAAAAGAATTTACGGACGAAACTGTGAAATTATCTAATGAAGGTATTAACTTCGGAAGTGAAAATAAAATAAAATTTTCCGTGAATAATATTGTATATGACGTGCCAGCAAAATAATATATTTTGTGTACTAAAGGTCATACTGGATATTCAAGTTGTTCGAAATGCAGTATTGCCAGCAAGTATGTTAACAAGGTACGTTTTCCAGGATCTGTTGGTGAACGACATCAAAATACCGATTTTTCATGTCTCAAGAAGAACTGACTGATGACGATTACCACAACGATTACCCCATTTTAAGGAATATTCCAAATATAGGACCATTAAATATTCCGTTAGACTTTATGCACCTTGTATGCTTAGGAGGAAAAGTAGTATGAAAAATGATTAATAGTTGGATAAGCAGAGGCAGCTTACAAGCATGATTACCACATAAAAATGTTGAATTAATTTGACTAGTTTAAAGCCTTATGTACCAATTTAATTTGCGAGAAAGCTAAGGACCCTAAAAAAGTTAAACATCGGAAAGCTACAGAATACCGACAATTTTTACCGTACACTGGCCCAGTTGTTTTAAAAGAAATTTTAAATATAAAGGCTATATGATCATTTGTTACTACTTCATATTTCGATTAGACTCTTATGAGAAATACCAAATCAAACAACAAATCTGAATACGCACAGCCTCTATTAAATCTCTTCATAGTAAATTTTGGGCTTTGTTATGGAAAACAGTATATTTCTCATAATGTTCACGGCCTACTGCATATTTGCGTAGATGTAAAAATGTTTGGGGCAATGTAGGATATGGTGTTCCAGAATTAAATAAAACAAAGTTCAGGCAGTGTTCATTCAGCAAATATATATATATATATTCTGATGAAATGGTAATAAAGTAAATTTACAGACTGCTATTATCAGATATTAAATTACATACTGCAAGAGCTGCTATTTTCTGACATCAAAGAAGTATTAAAAATATCTGCTCTACTTCCTGACTAATAAATTTACAGTATCTACAGCTTATTACACCCACTAGTTTAATGTATGACAAAAGACCTGATTCTTCAGTGCCAAGACTATCCTACTGGTACTCATCAAAGCTTTGCAGTTCGTCTATTTAACTACTGAGAATTACAGCTTAATCTCTTGACATATAAATAATTCATAGTTGATGCATTTAAAAATACAAATTTACTGTTAAGACAGAAGAGAAACACGGCAAAGTAATACATAAAATTAGGTAAAGCAACAACCTTGTTTTTGATATACATTTAATCAAGATTCTGTCAATTTCCAGGATAAATAGATATAGTCCTTCTTCATCAGAAAAAAGGAAATCTGCAATGACGGGAAAGCCACTGTTATACTTATACCCAAAATAAGTAAAGCAAAACATATCTATAGCATATCCTGTCAGGGTTTGAGATCTATTAGCCAAACTAAAAGAGCACTAACGTTTCACATCAAAGAACACAAATCCTATGCCTGAAAAGTTGAAATTAACAAGTCTTCAACAGCTTATCATGCTGGCAATTTAATCATAATTTTTAATTTGGGTTTGAAAAAATATCCAAAAAGATTCTTAGATTTTCTTGAAGCTTTTCTCATTCACAAAGATTTATCTTGTTTAGTTAACAACTTTAATTCCAATCCAGTCCTTCCTAACGCTTTTAAAATTCTAGTAACTTATTTTTTTTTAATTTTTCATTACTATTTCTGGTTCTATTTAATGACAAATGGCACTATCTTCTCATTTGCTTTACTTCTTTTTGAGAATAAATACAACCATGGCTTTCTCTTCATTGCAGACTTCTTTGCTTCTAATGACGAGGGACTTGTACCTGTTTGCCCTCCAAATAATCTTGACTAAATCTATGCCAAACACAAGTTTGTTGTTTTGCCTAATTTTATAAATTGCTGTTTTCCAAAATTTCATTTAAATTTTGAAATCTTTAAAAAAGGAGGAGTTGACAGGGGAGAATTTTACATGAAATGAATAACATAACAAACTAATAAACAAAATAAAGAGTTTTAATAATCCTTCATGCTATGATACGGTTTAAAGGCATGTAAGCCAATGTATAGGTAATAGGCATTGTTTGCACTACAAAGTTGCTTCGCTTCTAATATTATGCTTGAATTACCTGTTACCTTTTTATCAGATGTTTTTTAAATAAAATAAAGAAAAATAAATAGGAATAAAAGTTCAGGAAAATGAATCCAGTTTTCTTTTTTTTTGCTTGCAGTTGAGCCATGAACTCAAAATGTGTAGGGGAAAAAACTCATGGGGATAATTAAAGTTAAATTTGATATCAGAACTTCTCCGATGTTCAGAGAAAAGTTAAAATGCTTTTAAAAACAGCCATATCTATCATACAAAAATACTTATATCTTTTTATGTATTTTTGTACAACTGAAAAATATGTCACACACTTAAATTGTTTATCAACATCACGTATTCCACAATTATGAGCACATATTTTAATTTTTCTTCATTCACATTAGCTTTGCTAATTTTTATCTTAAAATATAAATTCACAGCATGACCCATCTTCTTTACCATAGTGTAATTTTCATCCGTATTACTTCACTTGCAAGACATTATACAATGAGATATAAATTCGTAGCATTATGTTCGTATTCTTTGACTGCCAAGAAATTACTAACTTATCAAATATCAAAAAGCATTAAAAATTAGCAGATATTAGTAATGGCTAATGGACTTTGCTCCACTTTTCAACACTCTGTCTACAAAATGCACTATGTAACATTTGCCAACATTGTTTATTTTTCATTATTTAGCTGTTGTGGTAAATAGTAGCTCTAAAAATACAAAATAATGACTTTTTGTAGGTATTTTATATTGCCAGAATACTCTGCTACTTACCACAATAAGAAAACAATGGAAAATAAATAAGTTTGATAAAGGCCACACACTGCAATTTTTAGGCACAATGATGTTTTAAATCATGCTGAGTTGCACACATAAACGATGCATGCATATTAGGGGGAAATATACATTATAGAAATTTAAAGTCATTATAAAACAAAGTTATTGTAAGTCAGGAATTACCTCACAGTATAGTGAGAATATGAATCAAGATGAAAACTGAAAATTAGTCACAATATTATTTCACATAAAATGTCAGTTGGTACCGTCCAGTGTGAAAATAATGTCCCTTCTAACATTTTAGAAAATTTTACATAAAATTCTTTTGAATCTTCTTTGAAATTCTTTGAAAAAGATCTTTCATCCCTCAGGGCAATCCTTCTACCCTTCAGTTGGTGGTTGGTCTGCATGTTGCCTTTTTGTGTAACTGCATTCATTATCTGAAGAAAAAAGCATTTCTGGAGCACTTGGTCTCTATGGTACAATTTACAGAATGAATCAGTAACGCTCCTTTAATATCCAGGTGTATTTGGAGCCCTTCTGAACTTGCTTATGTATCAGAGGAATTTGCCCCCTGAAAATGAGTCATTTTGGAGACAGACATGTTACATGCCTCTGAGGTCCTCCAACACTGGTTGCGGAGTTAAAACTTTTGTAATATTAAATGCAGACATTACTGAGTAAATTATTACTTATGCAGTGTCACTTACACACTAGTCAGAGTATGTTGTTTCCCACTTCTTAATGGTTTGAAGTTTGATATCAGCTTTTAAATTGTATTGTTGTTTAAATTGTACATGATTTTTCTTATCTTTGTGTACATTTCCACAGGACTTTGTGCAGTACAATTACAGTGAGTGACATGTACACATCAATGCTTTAACCAAAAATAAACTTTTAACTTAATCATTTAAGAGTTCATGGCATGGGCCTACAGGACCAAGATCAGGCCTAGACACTATAAGAGGAGCAATGAATATAAAGTTTCATTGATGCCATCTATTGACAAGCACTGCCACTTATAACTTCAAAAATAACACTCATCAACAACAAGTCTTTACTATACAAAAGAAAAAAAAAAAAAGATGGTGGCACTAGGCAACCAGCTCATATGGTAAACCAATGTCCTACAAGGATATATCAATCAATTATATCCATAAGGTTGTAACTGCAAGTATGCTGATGGAGATAGGAGTTCCACAGAAGCTACTATACTCACTAGTATAGAGTCAGATGTCTCACACAACAGCAAAAGAATTAAAAAACAGAAATTACATTACATAATTGAGATGTTCCAAGGATTTATAAAATACATTATCAAGATAATAAAATGAAATGAAATTCAAATTTACTTCTTTCATTATTTCCATGCAGTCTTCATTGGCTTCTCTACAGTGAATAACAAGAGGTAACCTTTCCTTCTTAGCAATCTTTAACTGTCGTCTAAGTACACTTTTTTGTACTTCTTGTAAACAATTATTCCTATAACAAATTAAGATTCACTTATTAGATAAAAAACTTGTCAGATTTCAACTTTCAGATTATAAAATTTTATGATTGAAGTCTTTTTTTGCTTTGTTTTGTTTGTTTACTGTCAAATGAATCAAAGTACATTAATCTGATAGTATTTCTACAGTTGAATTCAAATATGAATATGAATCTTTCCATTACACATGACAGTCTGTGAACACAATTAAAATTTATGTGCACATTGAAGAAGAAAATCACGTAAAACATGGAGATGAATAACTTTTTGTTGATTGGCCTGAAAACATCTCTCATACAGACTTAACAATAATCAATGAGCACATTAATATTCAAACAACTTTGATGTTATTTCTCAGTATTAGAATTTTCTGTTAAAAATGCTTCCATGTTTACTATTTACAATAAACATGCAAGAAATCTTGGCTGGAACGTGTAGTTTTAAAGACGTATTTATCTTATGTCTGACTTCTAAAAAAATCATCATTTTTTATTAGATCTCTGCGTATCTCCAAGCTTTTGCAAACTTATTGAAAGACTATCACAAGGAGCTTCTTCAACTGTTAAGAAATTGTCAGAAAAAATAATTTTCTAATTTGTAGTTCCATAATTGTTCCTTCTTTGGTTATACCATTACTTATGCTGGAAAATTCTGTTTCCCAAACATGTGAATTTGTATGCATTGACCTAGTTTGATACGCAGCAGGGAGGAAGTTATAAATTTTCAAGATCCATAAGAGCTCCTTTAATGGCACTGACCTTCCTTGGAGTAAACAAGTCCTTTCAGAGCTAAGGATTTTTCTGCATTTAATGTTTCATTTACAAAAGATGATAATTTGCACAGACCAGTTAAATCTAAGGAAATAACTACTTGCTTTAAATCTCTACACAGTTCATTCAAATAATAGCCAGATTTAAAATATAAAAAACAAGGAGTTTCTATGAGGTTCTCATATTGCATGGCAACCCAAGAACTTCAAATTCAAAAGCATTCACTTTGAAAGGCATGATTCAGGCTGTTGATCCATATTTAAGATGAGATCCTGATGTAAAATATATTAACATTTAATTATCAAATTCTGAATTTTACATTCTTTGGCTAATTTTGCTAATAAATTTCTTATACTTTTTAGACAGAGAAAATCTTGAGTATGGTAGAAAAGCATTTATTTATCAAAGCACTTTTAAATATGATAAAAGTAAAATTAATAATTAATGTGTACACTACTGAGTGGACAAATTCAGTAATGCACTATTCATTGATGTATAATAAAATTAAATATCAATATTAATTGATAAAATATTATTTGAATCTTCGGTACTTCTCCACTATGCACCTGTGAAAGAGAAACCCAACAGGCACCAAGATCCAATGAAACTGCCTTCTAGGGACCAAACCATTCGTCTATTCACATACAAATACAAGACAGGTGTGTAACAAAGAACAACAACGAATCCTCCTAAAAATAATATCATAGCATAGTACAAACGTCTATAGCAGGTTAAGGTAATTGAGACCAAATAACATTTAATAAGAAATATTATGCTGAAAATCATTTTGCACAATTTAAATTTCCTAATTCAATAAATTCCATTTATTACCATTTCCTGGTAATTTATTCCTTATTAAAAATAAAGAATTAAAAACAATGAGACTTGGCAGATATGCACTTATATTTCTCGTGAAATTCATTGTAGAGAGATTGTTCTAACGGTTTTTTGTTAATTTCGCGAAATTAACAAAGAACTTATAAGAATCTCTAAGATCTAGAAACTTAGTTTATGAATACTTTATTATTCTGTGACAAAACCTTTGTTGGCAATAAATGATTGCCATTAAACAATGCAGTTATTATTTTTATGGAACAAACATTCTTAAAGAAACTGGCAAATTTATGTAACATTTTACCTGTTAGAATAATCCAATCCAATCTCACCCAATGCACGGACTTTATGATGCTGCAAAGCTTCACACAGTGCTCTTTCTACAGAATCACTGTAATTTTTTGAGTTATGAGGATGGCAACCAAATGCTCCCCAGACCTTCTCTTCCTCCAGAAATTTCTGCCATATCAATTTCTGAAATAAAAAGCATTAATAGCTTAAATCATCAACCTTTGCTCAATATTTAAATGTTCATACTATAGCAATTATACTGGTGGTAATAAAGATGACAGAAGAAAAAAAAAGAAACCTTTGGAAATGTAAATGGGTTACAAAATACTGCAATGCATCCTTGATAACATTCAGGAAATGTACTTTCAAGCTGTTTCTTATAATCCGAAAATGTTCCTTCAAAGTTTAGCCTTTGAAAAAGGAAATCAAGATGACAATGAGCATCAATAAATCCTGAATCAGATTTAAAACACATCAGGTTCTGGAGACTGTAACTAGGTAAGATACCCTTAAACCTCTTAGTCCAGTTTTCAGTTGAAATATCTGGAGTTTGATCAGCAGCACAGCTTCTTCTATAATCACTTGATGAATGATTTGTACTTTCAAATGGAAAGCTCCTTCTTCCAACTTGTTTATCAAGTTTAAACTGGTTTGATCGCGGAGAAGGAGATCTAAAATAAAAGAAACAATTTTTTTAAATGATCTTTAAGGAAATTAATTGCAAAAAGTTATTTTGATTTAAACTTTCAGTGTTTAACAAGTATTATTGAAAATTATTTTCATTCATAACATTTTTATTTAAAACATCTGCTTTTACATTAATACCAATTGTATATAAGAAATCAAAATTTCATTAGATTTAATTTATAACAAACAATAATAGCCATTTTTTTCCCTAATAAAATCTTTTTATGGCTTTTTTTGGGGGGGGGCAAATCACATATTTGTTTTAGTATTTAAACAGTGACATTAGAAAGACAAAAAGGACTGGAAAAAGAAATACACAGTCCAGTCACATTAATGTGACCATCTGTCAAAAGCCAGAATAACCACCTTTCGCAGAGCGGACTGCTGCGAGACGTGCAGGAAGAAAGTCACATAGGTCCCTGAAGGTGTTCTCTGGGATGTTGAGCCATGCCGACTCTAATGCCGTGGCCAGCTGCGCTAGATTACGCGGTTGAGGATCCATGGCGCGAACAACTCGATCGAGATGGTCCCACAAATGCTCGATTGGGTTTAAGTCAGGTGAGTTTGCTGGCCAGGGGAGGACGGTAAACTCATCGTGGTGCTCTTCGAACCACGCACGTACACTGGCAGCTGTATGGCACCTCGCATTGTCCTGCTGGAAGATGCCATCATCCTGAGGAAAAACAATGCGCATGTAGGGGTGAACATGGTCCGCAAGGACAGATGCGTACTTGTATTGATCCATTGTGCCTTCCACAATGATCAGTGAACCTAGAGAATGCCAGGAAAACATTCCCCAGACCATAATGCTCCCGCCTCCAGCTTGGACCGTTCCGGCAATGGTTGCAGGGTGGTTCCTTTCAGAGGTTTCACGCCTTATACGCCAACGTCCATCTGTCCGATGGAGCATAAAACGCGATTCATCCGAAAACGCAACCTGTCGCCACTCAGTGGACGTCCAGCTGCTGTACTGGCGTGCAAATTCTAGCCTTCGCCGTCGATGAACAGCAGTCAGCATAGGTGCACGAACCAGGCGTCTGCTTCGGAGGCCCAGACGCAGCAATGTTCGCTGAATAGTACTTTGGGAGACACTTTTGGTAGCCCCTTGGTTCATTTTGGTGGTCAGTTGCTCAACGGTAGCCCGTCTATCTGCCCGAACGCATCTCCGCAACCGTCGTTCGCCTCTGTCATCTATGGCCCGTGGTGCACCACATTTGCCACGTCGCTGATTTTGGACAGTCCCATTTTGCCATGCACGGTACACTTTTACCACGGCGGCACGCGAACAGTTCACAAACTCAGCCGTTTCGGAAATGCTTCCACCCTTGGCCCGAAAGCCAATGATCATGCCCTTTTGGAAGTCGGATAAATCGCTTCGTTTCTGCATTACGCCAACGATTGAAATGTTTTCCGAAGCCCTCACACACCCTTTATATACGCTCAACTGCACTGTGCTGCCTTCTGTGATTGGTTATTTAACTCTGACATGGAAAGTATGTGGTGGTCACATTAATGTGACTGGACTGTGTAATATGCCATCCAACACAAATTTTCTCTCATATATATTTTCATCATCCACCTAAATGATGAATAACAAAATATAAATGATATTATTTCATTATAGAAAGTCTGAGATTTGGATTCAACAGGACTTCGGTTTCGGAGTCGGAATTTTGAATATATTAGATCATCAGCTTGAATCTAGTAAGATGACATACACAGATTATAAAATTAAAGATATGAAATAGTGATTTATGATATAATGAAGCATTTTATGACCTTAAGGTTATAAAATAAATTATAATTAAAAAAATTTAATGTTTATTTGCGTTAAACATTTCTTTCAATTGAAGTTGTCTAATTTGCTTCATTTTTGTGATAGTACTTTATAGACAGACATTTTGTTCAGTTGCAAATTTCCATTATTTAAGTTCTGTAATTGCCTCTAAATTGTTGAAAATTTTGCAGGCTTCTGAGAATTCTCATTAAATTGTTAATTGAAATTTTTTCATTTTCAACGACCTCTCTATCACTTTCTCCACTATCGGTAGCAATATTTTCTGGATTTAGAACCATATTTCAGATATCGCCATCCATTAGTTGATTCATCACTCGGCACTGTCAGCGAAATGAAAAACTTCTGTTATATTTATTATCTTTACTTATTACCATTTCTCCACAAACCTTCAAAATTTACATTAACTGGAAAACTGTGCTCTTTGTTTGTAATATCTGAATATCAATAAACTTGTGACAATCATCATATAGCTAGCACCTGCTATATATACCATTGGTGATATATTTTAAAAATGGTGGCTAAAGGCATGCTGCTTCACCAAATTTTGTCTTACTTCTATTGCACACTAACAAAGTTAAGCCTGAATTATATATCAGTTATTTATTATACTTAAGCCTGTTTCCTGCACATGCTTAAAGCTTAGCTGATATAACAGAAATTATGCAATTATTCATTGCCAGCTTGGCACATCGTGAGCACGTGCAGTGGCTGTCACACACAGACTTGGGTACTGATTTTGGATCTATCTGTTGAGGGACCTACTGGAATGTCCAAATACTGAAATATTCTTTATCCTATTGCTTTGTCTCCATCGCCAGTCGGCGATGCCTGTAAAGAAGAAAAAAGCTCTTCACCCGACATAAAGAAATAGTTGCTTACTCACGAGTCGTTTACTCAGTACTTTTAAATATAGTCAGATAACATGAAATATATTTAATACAGCTAAGTACCTAATAAATAAACTCCCACATATACTGAAAGCTTACCCAGGGCCAGTGCTAGACATTTTACAGTCCGACGTAATCTTTTGTGAGTCTAAAGTTCTGCTGCCAAGCGTTTCCCTAAATTCTAAAAATTTTGCCATCCCCAAATTCTAAAGATTTCGTCAGCCTTAAATTTAGCCGCCTGATGTGGCCACACCAGCTCTGGCACTGGTACTGGGCTTATCTGAATAAAAACTTAGTTATTCTCGATTATAACAGCACTAAATGTAACCTTTTGGCTCTATCATTTACAAAACCTATTTTTTAAATAGAGGAAAAAAAATTATGTTAAATTTCTCCTCGTTAACATACTCAATATTTTACAGCATAGTTAGTTAAAGTCTAATCATCGGCAAGCGTAATGTCAATATAAAAGTCTACCATGCTGTTTGGCATTCAGTTCTTCTCCATAAGCTCCACAGCCTGCTACAGGCCAAGGCTGTCTCTCCAAGTTTCCTCCATCTGACCCCATTCGGCACAACAGTTTTCCATCGGTTAACTCCAATTTACCTTAAATCTCCCTCAACATCATCTATCGATCTCGTGGGTGGTCTTCCTTTTTGTCTTACTCCCTCAATACTCGAAAAAGTTATCTTCTTGTTTGGAAATGCATCATCATATCTAAACACATGGCCCAGCCATCTGATACGAGATGCCTTTACGAATTCTCACAATATGAATTTCATCATATTTCCTATATTTTCCATATAGTTCATGATCATAGAAAATCTTCCGTATGCCATTTTGTTGTACCCATCCAAAGATCTTACTTCAGATTTTTCTTTCAAAAATTTATATCAGGCCTTTCTCTGCTCAGTCAAGTATCCAAAATTCACTTTCGTAAAGGGCAGAAGGCCTTATTAAAGTTTTATATAAATTTAATTTAGTTTTTACATTGATTAGTTTGGATGTAAGATATTTTTTAAGGCTGTAGTAACATCTATTAGCCATAGAATTTCGGTTTTTTTATACTAATTTTTATATGGTTGCAACCTGTGATCAGAGTGCCCGGATGAAAAAAAACCGTAAAAATTTGAAACCATAAAACAATTTAAAAACTGTTTTATGGTTTCAAAGGTATAATTGCTTATCTTCAAGGGGGATAAATCAACAGTTTTATTAGATGCAATCATAAATTTTGTTTTGTTTTCATTAATAATTAAGCCCATCTTTCTTGCTACATTTTCAAGTGATACAAATGCCTCGACTACAGCTTGTTTTGATCGCAGAATGATATCAATATCATCGACAAAAGCCGGCAGTTGAATGGTTCTGTGCAAGACTGTTCCACTTGTATTTATTTTATAGTCTTTTATGGCCTTTTCTAAAGCTATATTAAACAGCAGGCAAGATAGTGAGTCTCCCTGTCTTAATCCTTTCTCAGTATAAAAAGGTTCTGAATGATATGTTGAAATTTTTATTCTACATGTAACTTTTTTAAGAGTCATCCTTGTGAGGCTTATCAGTTTCTTTGAGATGTCAAATTCTAACATCGTTTCAAGTAGTTTCTTTCTGTCATAGGCAGCTTTAAGTCAATGAACAGGTGGTAGGTATCAATGTTATATTCTTTAGCTCTTTCCAAGATTTATCTAATAGAATGCAATTGATCAGTTGCTGTTTTTCCCTTCTGGAATCCATGCTGATAATTCCAAGTAACATTAGAAGTATATGTAAGCAATTGTTCATAAAAAATAATGGAGAAGATTTTATATGCTGAATACAGTTAAGATAATTCCTCTCTAATTATAACATTCTAGCTTATCTCCTTTTTTATAAATAGGGCAAACAGATCCTTCTTCCCACTCAGCGGGCATTTGTTTCTGTATCAATATACAACAAATTAGATAATGTATTGCTTTATTTAAATCTGTTTCATTGATATTTAAAAGCTCCGCCTTGATGCCATCTGGTCCAGTTGATTTATTATTAGTTAACTTTTTAACCGCTTCTCTTATAAAAATTTTTTTGAAAAAAATTGCAAAAAATCATCACTTTTTTAAAATTTTATTTTATTATTAAATAGAACGAAATGAAACAAAATACGTAGGTTTAGACTTGAATTTTTAATTTTTTACAGGTATAAAAGCATTTAGTTTTAATATTAGTTTATTATCCCAAGTTATCTTGGGCAAATTTAAAAAGAAAGGTTAAATATTAGTCTTTGTATGATAGTTTTTGAACCAAGGGGCAACTTGGCAGTAAAAGTAAAAGGAGCAGGTGACAAACTTTGTTTTTTGAATTTCACACAACTGATGAGCTGTGAGCAAATCGTCCGAATCCAAATCACTTGAACTATCATCTTCAATAAAGCTACATACAGAAGAATCACTTCCACTGTTTTCAA
This sequence comes from Stegodyphus mimosarum, assembly GCA_000611955.2. NCBI lineage: Eukaryota > Metazoa > Arthropoda > Arachnida > Araneae > Eresidae > Stegodyphus > Stegodyphus mimosarum. The sequence continues at coordinate 30,447 of KK119310.1, read as the reverse complement.
TGTCCACCTCTTCGTAATCATTATCTGAAAATTCATCGCTTTCGCTATCTTGCATCATTGCCATTATTTTACTTTTTTTCAAAGCAACTATCATTCTTTATACTTACTAATCCACAAGCCGACATACACTATACAATAAGGAAAACACACGACCAGTCCTGCCAAAAGAATGGCAAAACCAACAAAACTTGGCAAACTGCCAATCAAAGCTGAATATTTCCTTCCATTTCCTCCAGGCCGAGTAAAACCACAATAAAACAAATCGTACTGACAAACTCCTCTTCGCCTAAGTTTTCGCGGGATAATAATTATCTGCAGTGTATATGAACCCGAGATAACTAGAACCCGGATAAACAGGCAAGCGGTTAATTGTCAGTTCAACATCATATAGAGTTGGTGTATTGGTATTCAATTACTAATTAATAATATTAAAAACAATTTTTTTTAGACATTGCTGCATGAGTTATTTCTTAAGCTGCAGAGCACTAATAGTCAAGCAGTGATGAAAGAAAAAAGAAAAAATAATAATAATAATAAAAAAGGATTGCTGGTGATCCGGAGACCTGGATTTTGGACTTCATTGTATATATAAAACACAATGCATTATCTTACATCATTATTTTATCAAACTTGAGTCATAACGACTGCATCATGAATAATCATAGCACTGGAGACAAATGATAATTGGGAAATGAATATTTCACAAATTATTAAAAAATGTTTTTGTCTTTAGTGAAAAATGTATTATATACGAATACATTTTATGGAGTTATTAAGCAATACTACGCCCATGCAGTCAGCTGCTGGTGGAATCTCAGAATGAGCAGGTAGTTAATGCAACATCCTGCTTTAGGATATGTTTTAGATTTTGCAAAATTCATCTTGGATTTTGTTGGTACTGTTTCAGCAAAAATTTTATTCAGAATATAACCATGAAGATATTTTTGTAAAACTTAAATAAGTTCAGTAATCTAATAACCATACATTCTAAGATATATTATTTAGGAATTCGAGCAGTCGACAAAAAAACTAGTTTATGAAAGAAATTTTGACTTTTCTTTTTTAAGAAATAAACAATGAAATATATCACTTACAGAATACAGCATTTTGAAAAACATGACAGAACGAAATAAAAAAGCAAAGGAAAGCTTAAATATTAGAAGAAAATATTTGAATAAGGACAGTTACCTAGTAACAAATTACTCAGTGAAATATTATATTTACAGATTTTATATTAAAATATTTATAAAAACCTTTCTGCCCATCTACACCACAAAGGCCTTTCAAGCAATCCTATTTGCCCATTTCATGATTCTGGAAAAGAAATGGACAGGGATCACCTGCTCAGATGGGGACTCTTCGTGGTCTTACAGAAGAGTCGAGATGCCAGGAGGCAAGAACGCTCTTTAGACAATGACTTTGGTCTTTTTGTTCTTAGTTCTATTGTTTGTAATTTTTGCCTAGCCATTGAAAAATGGAAAAAAAAAAAGTTTTAAAAAGACGGCAAAGTTTGCTTATATTGTTATTTGTTTTATAATCTGGAAAAACTCCAAAATTTTGTAAATGATATACTTTTAGATGTTGAAATTTTAAAATCAGGACCATCAAATAGTTGAAAAAAAGGAGAGAATTTCGAAAATTCACCAAAAAATCAGAAATGATTTCCAAAATGCTATATAAATTTTATCTAAATGACTTTTTTTTCAACTTTATAATGCAAACAGTAAATTTCTGAGACTTTCAATATGTTTATTAAATGACGATATATGGGAAAAACTATTTAAACATTAAATTTAAAAAATCTAAATCAAATTTTGAAAAAAAAAAAAAACATTGCTTTACAATACACTTGTCATCCACAAAGAGTATATGTACAAATTTTGAACTTGACAACTTATTAGGAAGTAATTAAAGATCAATGACAAACTTTTGACCATAGTAACAAATGTCATGAGAAAACTAATTAAAAGATTATAACAAGCAAAATTTTTCAAGCATACTCTGCAGGAGGAGAGGAAAATGAGATCATAAATGCATCACAAAAATTTCTGCAATTTAAATCATTGGGAAAAAATGTTATATGCCTCCAAACCTCAATACTTTTAAATACAGTACAAAGTCCGAGATCCGGACTCGTCGGGACTTCGGCAATTCCGGATTTGGGATTTTTCCGGATATTAGATCATCAGTTTAAATCTAGTAACAATCTAAAGTTTAAATCTAGTGAAATGCAGAAATGATAAAATAAAAAATATGAAATCATGATTTATAAATTCAGCAGAAAAATATGGCACCTGTAAAAAAAAAAAAAAAAAAAAAAAAAAAAAAAAAAAGCAAGCTTAATATTTATTTGTTTACTTTACTAAACATTTCTTTTAATGTAAGTTATTTAAGTTGCTTCGTTTTTTGTGTTAATATTTCCTCTTCAATTCTACAAACAGACATAATTTCCTGTTCAGTTACAAAGTTCCACTATACAAGTCCTGTAATTGCTGTCAAGAATTCCGACTAAATTCTCAATCGAAATTTTTTCGTTTTCAATTATCTCTGTGTCACTTTCTTTACTATTGGTAGCGGTATTTTCTGGATTTAAAATAACAGATTTCACCATCTGCTAACTGACTGACGATTGGGGCATTGTCATTGCAATGAAAAACTTCTGTTATATCATCTTCATCTATTACCGTTTCTCCAGATTTCTTTATAAAATCCATATTAGAAAATTTCACATTTGGTTTGCTATATTCGACTCAAATTCGTGGCTATCATCTTCATCACCCTCACCATGAAATATGGTAGCTGGCCATAAATTACATCCTCCCACAATCTTGCGATGGCTCCACACAGCAAATTTTATGCTAAAATAGCACTTTTTGTTTACTGGGCATCGAAACATGTTTACACTTTGTAGATCCTTTTGCAGCTCCAGAATTAGAAACTCTTTTCAACATAATCGAAAGTTCAAGCTTTAATCTTTATAAAATTGCAGTAATATTAACAATCTGCAAAAAATCATAAGCTGGATTAAATCCTAGCTTAATAGCATATGCTATACATTATTGGTGATGAAAGACAAGTTGTTCCGCTAAATTTTGTCTTGCTTCTATCGCATATTGAAATAAGCTTGAATTGTATTAATTCAGTTATTTCTTATAACATAACGTATATTTCTTGTGCGTGCTTAAGGCTAATTTGAGTCCTGAATAAATAAACTCCCACATATAATTTAGGCTAATGGAGGGTCGGCGCTAGGTACCGCCTGATGCATCTGCAGTTCCTAAATTCCACTACAAAACGCTTCCCTAAGTTCTAAATTTTTATCGCCCCTAAACTTTGGATTCCAGTGCTTTCCCTAAATTATAAAATTTTTGTCATACCTTAATTTTTTCACTGGGTGATTCTCCAAATTCCAAAAATTTTGTATTCCCTACATTCTGCAGCTCGGTGCGGCCAAATTAGCTCTGACACTGGTTCTGGGTTTATGTGAATAACTTAGCAGTTATTCTTAATTCAAATACCATTAAATGTAATCTTTTGGCCTATGAGCTTCATTAACAAAATCTGTTTTTAGCAATGAAAATAATTTTTGTTAAATTTTTCTTCTTCAACACTTCTTAGCGCACTTACCTTAAATCTGCAATCATCGCTACGCGTAATGTCACCATAAAAGGTTGCCATACTCTCTGTCACTCAGTTGCTAATAGGGGGGAAGTTAAGAAACCTCTGCATGAGTCATTCCTCAAGTTGTCATATGTTGATAAATATGCAGTGATGAAAGCAAAATATAATAAATAATAATTCGCCAGGTTGGCATCAGAAGATATACTACACCAGTAGGTTTAAAATCAACGATGTACCTATGTAGAATGTCTCGGTTTGAGATGTATGCCAAGCAGATATGCAGCCAAATTATTGATCTCACAAATTTATGCTAAAATGATTGTCTCTTCAAGAATGAGGTATTTTATTTAGTGCCTAAGTGAAATTAAGAATCAGTGCTCTCCATGTGTTTTATTATAGGAGGAAAAAATCAGATGCACATGCGTAAAGCATACAACAACAACAAATTAAAAAAAAAATTGTTTGCGTCTTTGAAGTCCGGATTTTAGATCATTCTGGATATACTATATAAGAGACTATATAAGAGAACTGTTAGCTTTCCTTTAGCAAGTTAAGTTTCAATTACAGAACTAAACAAAGACAATGAAAAACAAACTCACCTGATATAAAAAGAACTATCTTTTAGATCTGTTCTTTCTCCTTGAAAGTTTTTAGATACAGAATCAGTATCGTCATCAGTTGAAGAAAATGATCGTTTAAGCTCCGGACTATATTTATTATCATACTTCCACTGGAACACATTAGAATCTTTTTGTGATACAATAGAAGTTCTACTTTTCAGATCAATTCTTTCTTTTTCAAGTCTTTGAAGTGGAGAATCTGGACTTTTATCAGATTCAGAAGAGGACCAACTAAAAGATGGACTATGTTTGTTTCTATATTCCCACTGGGATGAAGAAACAGGAGTCCTGATATAAGAAGATTTTTTTTTTAAGCCAATTTTTTCTATTGCAAATCTTTTAGGTGTAGAATTTACATCCTTATCAACTGCCGAAGACGATCGTTTAAGAAGTGGACTATATTTATTTTCATACGCCCAACGGGATACACTTGATGGCTTAGGTGTGGAAACTCTAGATGAAGGTGCAGAATATTTAGACTCTGAAACAAAAATACATTTTATTGCAAAACCAAATTTCATTCCTTTTTTAATTAACAGTTAGTTATTATTTTATTTACAAAGAGCACAAGAAATACTGGTAATTATAAAATACTTCAGAAAAAGTATAAAATGAAATAGTTTAGAAAAAGTCCTTCAGGTTCTGTTCAAGTATAAAATTAACAGGAACCATAAATATACAAGGTGTCCACAAATGTTTACTCTGAGTAAAGAACATAACTCATGATTGTGCACAGACAATACCTTGGTAGCATGCAAAATATACAATGAGTGTTCAGTTTCATTCCATACACTTCTCCCCCTTTCCAGATTACTTTCTTTGGGAAATATGTTAAAGACATTGAGTATCACACAACAGTTCCTGATTTTGTAACTTTGTGACAACACATCATAGATGTCATTCTTGCAATGACACCAGAAATGTTGAAAAATATGTGGTATGAGACTGAGTACTCATTGGGTATTTTGTATGCTATCAGGAGTGCATATGTGAAAGTTTATTAAATGTTTTCAGTATGATTATAAATTTTGGCAATTTATGCATTTGAGGTTCAATGCATAAATGTTTCTGTCTGTGAACAGTCTTGAGTTGGGTTTTGTAATCAGGGTAAACATTTGTGGACACTCTCTACTTTATTTACCAGTTTTTAATTAATTTTCATTTCTGTATGCATAATCAGATTTCTTTAATGGATATGAATTTAACAATTTGCTCGATTCAATGAATTTCCCCCCTAAAATAATTCAGACAAAATTTCTCAATTCAATGAATAGTTTGTTCTAAACTTTTGCCTAAACTGCAAACAAATTAAATATAAATATTTAAACAACATACATGTTCACACGCAGATAGGAATTATGCCTCAAACAGTGGAAAAGAAGAGTTGTTTCTTTCTTACCATTTTATACAAGTGAACTAAAGCTACCAGCTATGTGAAAAATTATTTAAAATGCTAAGTAGAAAATGAATACTCAGATGAATAATGGATGATTTGCAATAACAATCTCAGACATTTAAACTCAATGTTTCAATGTGATGAATTTTGACAGATTCTGATATCAAACAAATATCAGTAACTGATTTATAAATCTTGGATTTACATGGCAGTGTTGAATTCAATTATTTACCCATTATAAAGATTTACAAAGAATGGCTACAGGTAGAATGAAATTTCGCAGACCTATCATTTGCTATCTATATATATATATATATTTAAAAGAAAGAAAATCTTTTGCAAGGACAATGGGAACAAAGTTAAAAAACCAAGTCGAAATGTGCTAAAGCTGCAGGTTTGAAAATCTTTAAATAGATATTTTAAAGGAGAGGAGGTAGTTTAGATGGCTCATTTACGGAAAATTACGAGTGAAGGTCCTAGTCATTTAGAATCTCGAAAATAGTGTTGCCCTAAGGTAGTACAAGTAAACATTTGACTAAATTAAGTCTTGAATGAAACAAAGGTAAAACATTTTGAGAGTAAACAAAGATCAACTGACTAAATTTTTTAAAGTAAATAATGATCTCCCGAGTTCAATGCTGCAAACAGAACTTATCAAGGAAAAAGAGATTTGGAGCCTTGTACCTAGTTGATCCTCGAGTTTCGAATGCAGGATTCGTTCATCTGAGACATTTGGGATAAATCGTGAAGCAATTTGAAGATTTTCTCCTTTTGTAGTGTATTTTTTATGGTCTCTCAAATGCATCAGATCTCTTCCCTACCCACATTCGCAACTCTCAAAAGGAACTCAAATGCTAAAAAACTGTAAATCAGAATACACAATGACATAAAAACAATGAAAACTAATGTGAAAAGAGAAAAACTTGGTAAATTAAAAATCAGTAAAGCAAAATATACAATGACATAAAAACAATGCGAAAAGAGGAAAAATCTACACTACAAAAATTGTAAGAAAGATTTACAATAATTTACATGACGTTATTAAAATTCATGAATACTTTCATGAAAGGTCGATATACAAAACCTAAAAAAAGAGCAGTTCGTATGTGTAAAAGATTATTTTTATTTCGTGCCATGCAAAATTTTTCTAATATGAGAGAAAAAACTTGGTACAAATAAATCGATTTACTTAGTTGAAGTTGGTTTGGAGAAAACATCGAATTGCAGAAAATGCGGTAAAGATGCTTCTTTACAAGGCGGATGAAGAGGTCGGAAAATTAAAGTCGTAAGTAATACTGCGTAGTTGAACAAATTCATGTCTGGAAGCAACCTTCTAAAAAAAGGGGGGCAATCATAAAAACTCAGATGGAACGAAGGTTCAAAATCTGATCACTTATATTCCTAAGATTACACAAAAACATAGAGGGAGTAAACGACTAGACAAAGTCAAAAGTTGAAACCGAACCATGATGCAAATCTAAATCAAAATAAAAACTCATTGTCAAAAATCTTAATCCAAATCATTTGAAGTAGCAAACTGCTATAAATAGAGAAAAGGTGCACAGGGATCAAATTGTAAAATAAAAAAATGGAATATATATATATATATGAGGCGTATTCGGAAACTAAGTACCGCTTTGAAAAAAAAAATAGTAAAACAATTTTTTCGAATTCAATTTTATTTTTACATGAAAATACATGTCAAACTATTTTTCAACATAGTTTCCCCCAATGATCAAACCCTTGTCATTGCGGGTGACCAGTTTTTGTATCCCATCGTCAAAGAAACTTCCCGCCAGTTTCGATAACCACGACTCCACAGCATTTTTCGTGTCATCGTCAGATCCAAAGCGCTTGCCACCAAGCTCGCGCTTCATGTGCAGGAACAAGTGATAGTCGGACGGCGCCAAGTCCGGGCTGTATGGCGGGGGATCGAACTGCTCCCAATGAAACTGTCGAATTAACGATTGAGTGACACCAGCAGTATGGGGCCGAGCATTGTCATGGAGCAACACAATTCCTTTACTGAGCATTCCTCTTCGTTTGTTTTGAATGGCACGCCTTAGTTTTGTTAAAGTCTCACAATATCGTGCCGCATTAATGGTTTCACCTCTGGGAAGAAATTCAGTAAGCAAAACGCCTTTCCTATCCCAGAAGACAGTGCACATGATTTTTTGTGATGACATTGTCACTTTGAACTTTTGTTTTTTCGGAGAATGAGTGTGTCTCCACTCCATCGATTGTTCTTTCGATTCTGGTGTGAAATGACACACCCAAGTTTCAGCACCTGTCACAATTTGGTTTATAACGTTTTCTCCCTCATCACTGTACCACGTGAGAAATGTCAGGGCACTACCAAGTCGCTTTGTTTTGTGAACATCAGTGAGCATTTTTGGAACCCATCGGGAACACAGTTTGCGATAATTCAAGCGGTCAGACACAATTTCGAACAAAACAGTACGTGAAATGCCTCTGAAAGAGTGTCATTGTGATTTGTGAAGCGTCTGTTCTCATGAATTGCTTCATCAACTTTCCTTACCAAATCATCGGTGACAACAGAAGGCCGACCACTCCGAGCCTCGGCGTGGACATTTGTTCGACCTGCATTAAACATTCTTACCCACTTTCTCACCATTCCATCACTTATCGCGTATTCACCGTAAACTTCTGCCACTTGACGATAAATTTCGACCGGTTTAACATTCCTTGTGTTCAAAAATTTAATCATGGTGCGAATCTCACAGTCAGGGGGAGAACTAATTGTCTTAAACATTTTGAATGTGCACAGCAAACTGAAAACACAACATACCGAGCAACCAAAATGGCGACAATTTAAAGTCAGTGAAAGACTAGTGCGCATGCGCGGGACGCCTACCACAGCGCTGCGACGGCGCTAGAATGAAACGGTACTTAGTTTCCGAATACGCTACATATATAGTACTGATGCTTATATCACCCATAGACATTTTATCACACTATCATTCAACTTCTAAACCATTCCGACTGCAGAAGTTGGATTTATTTTAGATGGTATAACTTAAACAATTAGAAACTTGTGTTAATATGGGTAGCTGCAATTCCTGAACTTTTGGATCCTACTATGTCCTACCACTGCTTCTAGATGGCATTATCTAACCATAAGAATAAGTCAACAACAACCATTTCTTAGAACTTCTTCCTCCTATAAAAAGAAAAATCAATCAACTCCTCACTGTGCAATATGTTGTTCTTAGAAAAACAAAATAAGGCAAAAAGGTAAGAAAAGAAAATATTATTATTGCCAGGTATCCAATCTGGAATTCTATGCTGTTCCTTGTTTCAAAATATCCTATCCCTAGTTTTTAAGTGGTAGCTAAAAATTTCTAGATGTGAAAAAAATAAGTAATGCTATGATATGTAAAACAACTTTACTACTCTGTGTGTTTCAGGAAAGTCAAAATTGCAGGGGTAATTTATCAGTGTATAAAAAAAAGCCAGGATTATAAAGGTAATTATAATTTTTATCTTTCTGCATATATTCTTTATTTTTGATACAAAATTCATTTAAAAATGCAGTTGTCTTTAAAATACCACAGTTAAAAAAGCAAACAATTTTTGGAAGGTTTATTGAAAACTACTGAGCTGAGAATTAGTTAAAAGAATATAGTTATGAAAGATAAATAAAATCCATGTAACATTTAATTTAATTAATTAACAAAATTTAAAATCCATGTAACATTTTTCTTTCTACATAAACAAAGTTAAAAAAAAATACTTACTGTTGTTTACAAATTCATTGTTGATGATACTTATACTTTTCTTAAAACCTGAGCCATTCTTTGTCTCTGTTGTCGAGGGTGATTGATAACTAGATGCAGTCTGGCTGTTTTCTTGTCCATATAAACTTGTGAAACTTGGAGATTGAACACACAAAACCTCAAGCTTTTCAAGATCATCAGATGGAGACTTGCATTTTATTCGTTCTTCATAGCAGTGCTTTAAAGATGCATCTGTATCTACAGCTTCTGACTGACTTTCATCAAAGTAATTTGTATTTTCAGATATCAATTTCATATCAGACAATGCGTTTTTGGTTGTTGTAGGAACACAAACATCTGAAAATGCCTATAAATATATAAAATAATAAATATATAATAATTCTAATAATTTCTTTGCCATTTAGAAATATGAAATAATAGAGTTATAAAAAATTAGGTTATTAAATTTTGCACTGGTATGGATTATTTGAACTAAAGAAAAGCACACAGGGATTATCTACCCAATAAGTTCCATCTGAGCTTTGAATGAATTTGCAGTAACTGGAAAATGTTTCCCTTGTTTTATTTTTTATTTTGAGAGAAATGCCAGTGAAATTCCTCACAGGTGCAGAAATTACTTTATTTTTCTCAAACCTATTTTTAACAGTGGAAGTGGTAACTACATCTCCATTTACTTTAGGCATTTTATAACTTTCAATAGAGCCTTTTATCTTAACTTTAGAAGCATTTACTTTTCTTTTTTTAAAATGGCTGGAAGCTTTATTTAATTGCATAAACCTTGAGCGACTACAGGGGCCAGAAGTAGTGCCCATTTCGATATGGAAGCACCTAATAGGTGGACACCATTGCCTCCTATGAAGGGACGGACTGTTACAACCATGTCTTCTCTGGGATTCGAACCCGAGTCCATCACTATGGCAGTCAGGGTCACTAACCACTATATTGGCTGGGTAGAAGAAGCATTTACTTCTTTAAAAATGCAGGAAGTAAATTCTAGATAAAAATTTCTTTAAAGATAGACAGTGAGTACATATATGTTTCAAAATCTTTCTTATTTCAGTATTATATTATGTGACTGTTGGAATTGTTTCAATATTTCCGTCCTTTTAGAACTCTTTTCAAGATAATAATAAATATCAACACTTACTGCTAAAGAAGCGGCTCCTTTTTCAGCTGCCAAATTTAAGAGTTGACAGGTATACCTCGTAATTTGCAAATGTGCATTTTCCTTTTTTAAGATGCCTGCAAAACCAGTCTTCAAGCCTACCATTACTGGTGCATTATCGGAACCAAGTGCTAAGAAATTATCCAAAGGAATTGCATTTTCTTTTAAAGTTTTAATAATTAGCTGTCCTTAATTAAAGCCCATTGAATGTCCTTAATGTGGGAACAGAAAGTAAACTATACTCAGTTCCTGAAAACACTGGACTAAAAAAGAAACAACAGTTGGACACAGTTCTGAATCAATAGTATTGTTTCCATCCATAGAGAGGCAGAATAGAACGTTTTACAGCAAACAAAAACTGAAGATTTATCTTTCACACCCATTTCTTTAACAATTGCAGCCATTTCGTTTTAACTTTTAAGCTTCTCTAAAAGCTTTTTAAAGAAATAACCAATAAAACTATAAATTAAATACTGATAAGCAAAGTGCACATAAATTGATTAGAATTGGAATTTTCAATAGAAGTAGTAAACATACTGAAGTAGAACATTAATTTTTGCCAGAAAAGTTAGATATTATTAAGTTTTCTCAGTTTAGCTGAAATTTAAGAATTATTCAGTATATTAAAAATTTTGTTAAACTGCATAGTAAATATTTTTATTAACCAAGAAAGAATAAACTGTTAAAACAAGCATAAGAATATGAATTTGATATAATTTTGTAAATTTAATAAAGGAAACAAAAACCGAGAAAGAGTTAAGGAGTAATATTTATTCATGTAATTATTTGTATCAGTACTATTTAATATTTTACTGTGTAATTTATCTTAAGTTACTGTAATTATTTATAACAGATTATGATGAGTAGCCAATCACTTAAAATACAAAATTAGTATTTGAAATTGATTGGCAAAAAATGGTTAATGTTCTAGTTCTTTCTCTGCTACATATGAAATGGCTTGTTCTTGTGTTTTGTAATATAATGTTATTGTGAAAAATAATATATGTAAAATAAAAATGGCTTTTTCATAATACATAAATTTTTAATGTGGTAGCAGAGCAAAAGGTTTATCCGAGTTAAATAAAAGATGAGCAGCGAGGGGGACTTTAAAAAGGGGATGATAGCCAAAAGTTTCCTAGCATTTTTTGACTTACATTTTTTTATTTGGGAGGGGGATACCTCTGTGCATGCTTTGAGTTTATTCAGCTTCCTATCATTGCAACAATGACATATCAGAGGGATAGTCAGTTGAGGGTGATTTCATAGTTTCAGTGGCAGTCAGAAGGGGAACCTGGTTTGTTGCCATGTTCACTCACCGTCTCAAGGTGAAAAACTGGTAGAAAGTGCATATTCAGGTTGAAACAAGTTTTTACAAAATAACATGTGTTCTAATTTAAGGTTAAAATTTATGATGAACAAACATTAATTTACAAATATTATTTTTCACAAGTCAAACAACAAAAATCAGCATTATATTTGCAAATGTTGACAGTATACAATCACAAAATGGCGAACACACCATGTGGGAAAAAAAGAAGCAAAAAATGAGCCTGTTTGGATCTCCTATAATTTAGGTTAAAATTCACGCCAAGCAAATATTAATTTAGAAGACAAATAAAAGTGACGTCTAAATTAATAGCATGTGCTCATTTCATCCTGCAACATTGCAGCTTCTTATACTGCATTGTTTTTTTTATTATCTTGTCAGAACTTGGTATTTGAAAAATGATTTTTGCTCACTGATTCATTTACTTTGCCAACTTTATATTTATTGACAGAACAAAATGAATGCCGCCCTCCAAAAAAAAAGACCATATGATGATTCATATATTCAATATAGTTTCACTTCCATTACAGTGAACGGACAAGAAAGATATCAAAGTATTATCTGTAACAAAGTTTTATTGAGTGATTCTCCGAAACCAACCAAGTTAAAGCATTATCTGCAGAATGCTCCTCCTCAACACAAAAACAAGGTTTGGTTTACGTGATTATGGCAAAGCCTCAAAGGCTATGGGATGCCTTCGTGGAGGACTTTCTAAGGGGAAACTGGCTCGTATACACATCACATATGGGTAAAACGACAAAAACACCCGTGCAGTCAGCCCGTTCTCAGGATTTGAACATCTGATCGAACTACCAGTGTTCAACAACTTTACCACTCTGCCGCTGGTGAACCACAAGGACAAAAATTTTTCTTGAGCAACATGAAAATTATCTCAACAAAAAAGAAATTAAATTCAACAGGGAACATTCCAAGAGAAAAGCCACAAGGTTACCAAAGCTTTCTATATGGCAACAATGGAGATACTAAAGCAGAGAAAACTGAATATAATCCTAAAAACACATTTATGTTGTAATTCTTGTTTAGAAAATTTAAGAAATATACTTCTCAATATATATTACATTCGAAATGAGCGTATTATATTAATCTACTTTTCATTTATTAATAAAATTTATTTCAGGTCTTACTTTAAAATCCAGTTTACAGCATGTAAATTGTTTGATGAAATAAAGAACGTAAGTGCTATCAGCTTTCGGAAGACAGATAACCTTCATTTATAACACACTTTCTAAACAAAAGATTCCTATTCATGTTACTAATAAGGAAAACAATCTATGCATCCAACTTGTTCTCAAGAATTGGAACCTAGATCAAATAACTAGTATTCAGTAGCCTTATTCTTTGGGTGGCTGGTAGGCCATATTAAAATTCAGACATATTTTTTAGTGTCTAAATTCTAAACTTAAAATCATTACAAAAATATTTTATTCAAAATCTATGATATATAAATTATAATTAATACATTTTTCACTTCCATTATTTTAGATGTAATAAAAATTCTTAGGTTTTAAAAAATAACTTAAAAAACTCTTTTGAGAACATTCATGTCAACAACATGTTTTCAATTATTTTAAAAAAGCAAACAAATACTAATAGTACTTATGGTTTACACAAAATATAAACAAAATCCATAAAAAAATGTTTTTTGATACTGGGCACAATTGATAAGTGATGGAATGAAAATCTGTGATATTGTAAATATTTTTAATTCTTTCATTGTTAGTATAAAAAATATTAACAATATTTCTTTAATATGAAAGAAGTTAATATATTTACCATTTTTTTAGAGTCCTGGAAAGCAGAAGGTAGAGACACTTCAACTGTAAATAAAAAAAAAGTTAATATAATAACAAAATAGAAGAGGAAATTCTAATTTGATAAATCCTCCAATATTAAAATTTTCAAAAAACTTATTGGAAAAGCTGAAAATATAAAAAAAGCATTTTTTTTATAAATATTTACATGAAAATAAAAACATAATAAAACGTTTATTTTTTTTACCGCAGGAAGTTATAAGCATCAAAACTTTATAACAGAAGAAAATTTAGACAAGGAGACATTATTAAGACATTTACATTAATGTCAGGAGCACTAAGCTTCATCAACAAACCTAGATACAAAATTAGGCTACAACATTTATTTAAAATTAATTTCCTTAAAACCTTTTTTTAACAACCGCTCGTGTACATTTTTCTTTTTTTCTTTCTTTATTATTATTTTTTTAAATAGTAATATTTTTAAATGAAGAGAAATCTCTTATGGTGACTACTTTCCTTAGAAGACTATCTCTTAGACAGATCAGGGCTTCTGAGAACACAAATAACAATATTTACAACATTATTCCTCTAAGATAAATGTGCTGTGATTAAACCGAGAACATTAAATGTTTATTAAGCTATTAAACAGGATTTTATTAAGCTGAAATGTTTAATTTTTGATACCAAAATGAAATATTTGATGCACTAAATAAACAAAAACAATGAGTTAAATTTCTAACTTGTACTATGATAGCAAAATTCTTGCATACAGTAATTAATTATGATATCCAAATTATAATTTTTTTAAAACTTTTTTACTGTGTAATTTATCTTAAGTTACTGTAATTATTTATAACAGATTATTATGATTTATGATATTTCATAACAGAAGTATCACATTCCAGTCAGTCACTGTATTACTATGTTATATTATTTTCTGCTTCAACAATTAATCATATAGAAAAGAATCATTATTCAAATATTAAAACATGATTCTGAAAAATGATACCAGAGTCAATAAATCATTAAAATCTTTGAACATAAACCTCAAAAATGATATGCATGCAACATTTTCTAGTCCCATTGCTAATCTGTAAAACTCTAAACAAAATTATATCTTTCATATTATTCCTTTTCATTCAGTTCTATTTTTGATGTCATTGCAATCTGCCACATTTATTTCTAAATTACACTTCAGTATGTACGTAGTTTTTTATTTCAAAAGAATGAACCTTTTCACCAAGAAAATAAAAGTATTAAATTTAGAAACAGATACTGCTGCCAATCTGAAGTTGTTACAAAGGAACCTGTGGGGGGGATTAAAAGATTCAATATTAATGTTGAACCAGAGGTTTTGTTAAGGTTTTTTATGCTCTTACGTAGCATCACAATTTGCCAATCTACTATACGATTCAGTCTTACTAATATGATTTTTTGCCGTTTTTAGCTTTAGTATTATGCTTTGCTTTCTTCACACTTATGCTAACAAAATTCAAAAGCAAAATCACACAATATTTAAAAACAGCATAACTATAGAATTCCCAGTAGTGTTAAGGGTTGCCATACTTTTTTTCAATATATTATTTCTTTGAAAACTAGCCATTTGAGCGGGCAGCTGCTTTAAAGAGTTAGCATAAAAAAGAAAAAAGAGATTAATGATTTTAATGAGTCCAGCTAATGTCATTTTATAAAAATATTTAACATTCCTCATTAGACATTTTATGATTTAAATGCATTTTTATTTAAATCAATCAGATTAAAAAGTAGGGAAAATATTCTTAAAAACTGCATTTAATTGCTTTTTAATCATTTGGTTTGCTATTGTGCAGCAGAAAGATTAAATCTGAAAATTAAATATCTTATGCTTTACTAAATGGCAACACACTGGTGTATGTATTCTATTTGAGACAGTCGCAACACAATGCTGCTTTCAAACAGCTGAATTTGTGGATTAAAAGATAAGTATCTTATATATTGCTGAATGGCAACAGTCTGGTATGATGAAAATATATACATACAACGTAGATACATCACTATTTAATATTTTTTAAACAGAATTTCAGGATAAAATTTAAAAAATTTATTTGGACAAAAAATGAGTTTTGAAACTAATAGAACACCTACAGCTAATAAATCTTGAAATAATTAAATCAAACTCCAATATCTCTCTTATAATGACTACTTTGATAATACTTATGAATTTAGTAGGAAATACAAATGAATTAATTAAAAAAATTTTTTGGTAGATTTAAACAAATAGATGAAAGAAACATACAGCAGCATAGGTTGCAATGGAGTAAAGGAGCATTTAAAGGAAAATGGTTTTACTATAGGTGGCCAGTAGATTAAAATGTAAGTAAATTGTAATCTCAGAACCAGGTGAACAGTTGGCAACTGACATTAATATAAAATATAAAGCTTATGAATATCTTCAAGTTGAAGATGATTGTCAGCTGTGTATTCACATACATACACACGGAAGGGGGAAGTTAATTCAATAACATTAGCAAAAATGAAGCATAATGTTAATATAAGAACAGATGGAGAAAGCAAAAAATGTAATATGATGTGAATTTAAGAACATGTGGAGAGATACCTTGGTTGATTAATGACTTAATCTTGGAGACTGCTTCATTAAAGAAGTCCGGAACTAAAAAATATAGCTAGAAAACAGAAAAAAGGCAAAAAGCAGTAAAATATGTACCATGCTTTCGAATCCTAACATGCATGGCTCCAAGAGAAACATGTTAAAATCAAAATCAACTGTAAATTCTTTAACTAAAATTATCTGTCAACTTGAAATATCCAGAATTCCTGAGAAGTCAAAGGTATACTAAACAGAGATTAATATTCATATATAACTTTTCTTAATGACTTATTTACTGAACAAAAGGATTTTAAAAAAATGCTACATGTTTCATAACTGAAACCCCCTTCAAATTGGTGGAGAAGCAGATTTTACTTATAACACATTTTTCTTTCCCTTATTTAAGGGGGTCAAAAATAAAAATTTTAAGAGTCACTGTAATTAAATGCAATACATTCCCATGATATATATTTCTCTATCCATACTGCTTTTTCCACGCATTTTCTTACCATGATTCTTTCTCAAATAATTTCTTAAACTCATTTAAAAAAGTACAAAAAGAATAAATGTACATTTATAAATCAATTTGTACCACTTTCAGGATGGGTATCTCTGAGAACTAAACTAAGTTATATTCTTTCAATGAAATATCTGTAAGACAGCCATAGTTCAAGATGACTTTGGTATAAGGGTGGTCACTGTTAAAGGTGATATTGGTTGATCTGACTCCATATATTGAATGAAACAGCATGGAATAGCATTTGATATAAAAATAGATTTTATTACGCATACAAAATGAGACTCATACCGGGAGAACTGCATAGTGATCTTTCTCCTCCAGTAACACACACAAAAAAAAAAAATAAAAAAAAAAAAAAAAAAAAGTAAAAATATTTTTACGGGTGCCCCTTGGCAAAAATCGGCAGTTCATGGACACTGAGTTTGTGTAATTCTTTGACTTGTTATTGTTGTTTTGTGTACAATGTACTACACTTGCTTTTTGTACTACACAAAGTACCGGGAGCATTGCGTAGCAGTCTTTCTCCTCCTACAGCATCCGGAAAAAAAAAACTGTGAGAGAGAAACTGTGACATAAAAGAGAACATGTGATGTGACCGCTTGCTGACTGGCTGATGAGGTGCATCTCGCTCGCATGAAGTGCTACAGGTATTATGTGGAGATGACTATAAAGTGATGTTCAATATTGTTATTTATTTTATGTTCTCAAATACTAGCCACTTTCTCAAGTGGCCATTTTAGGGAAGTGGTTACCATATTAATTGATAACCATCATGTTTATATTGTAATAAATTATTACTTACCATTTGATACTGTTTCTTCCAATAATTTACTATCTTTTTTTTCTTCCATTTCCTTTAATAAATTTGTTTCATCTTTTGTAGAGGATTTATTCATACCACATGCATCTCTAAGAGCTATAAAAAAAAATTCCGTTTTTAACAAAAGAACACAAAATTTAATTCTCTTTTCAATTAATAAAATGGAGAGAGGAAAATTTTCATTTAATTTTGATTTCAATAAAAATACAGTATAGAACAGTATTTTTCAAACTTTCTCAGTCATTGCTAACCTTGTCTGAACCAACCTTGTCAACAGTTGCAAAAATTAAGCATGCATAGTGGACATGGTGTATATATATAACATGTAAGATACTAACACTAAATTGAACGAATCTCTTAAGTCTCCTATCAGTATGAGTACTTATGCATTAACACAACTACCTTGGTTCAATTTGAGAACTTTTTTACTGATGAAAAGGTAAAAGTAACTTATAAGGTGCAAGTTAGCAGTTTTCATGGCTCTTCAATGTGGCATTACATTCCTCCATAGTGGTCTGTTGGGAAAGTAAAAATTAAGACACTATTTGAGGTGTGCGTAGATGCTTATATCTTCAAAACTCCAAATGTTACAATTAATCTAAATACATCAATAGATAGACAAAAAAGCACATTAATAAATAACAACAAATTAAAATTTGAACAAAGGGTATATGCATAGTAACACACTCAAAACATCAAAATTTTGGTGATGTCTAAAGCTCTGGGCGTGTGTGGCAAAGTAATCTGGTAGGTACTTGGGCGTAGATACAGTGTTTGGGTGCTGTTTGTCACATTTTATTTTATTTAGCCAAGTGCAAGGTCATATGGTAGACAGTCAGTGTGTTCAGGTGGTATTTGCTGTATTTTATATGAAATGAAAAGGTATTTTATTTTATCATACATCATTCTAATCTCAATATGGTGCCAACTAACTTCTAAGTATACTTGGTAATTCATTTATAGATTTAACATTTACTAGAAATATTTATTACATAGCATTTACTAGCAGACATTTTAAATTATGTATCTCATTTCTCATATATCTGACCAATTTTACATAAGATCATTTTGAATGAATAAATGTCTTTTTTTTTTTTTTTTT